>HE671436.1:47767-69315 GCA_000313835.2 Heliconius melpomene melpomene | reverse complement strand
CACATAGCGTCAAAATGAAAATTTTAGAAGAATTGTCTTTACTGATAGAAAAAAATTTTGTGTCAATCAAGCGTACATTGATTGGAAATTTTGCTTGCAAAGAGATGCTGATGGGAATTTGTAAGTATTTTCTTTTATATAATTATATGTATTGTTAAAGCGCAATTCAATTATTAAAATAATAATGAATGTAGTCATTTTATGTTATATTATCAATATTTCATTTTAATTCATGAAACAGCTGTGGTTAGTATTTATATTTTCATATTTTTCAGTTAGTGTATATGTTCTCGGGTATCATTATAAATCTACTTTATAAATAAATAATACTTAGTCTTGACTGGTTTAAACCATAAGAACAGTATAAATAAATGCTCAATCTACATTTCACAAAATATGTAACATAAATCCTTTCCTCCCTTTTAAACTTATAATGTACCAGCAACCCCCGCACAGCTTCATCTGCTTTATCTATAATTTTACTTGAATTACTTTTGGAAATTAGATAAGAAAATAAAACTTTAACAAAACTGTTATAACATATTTGTTTTAATGAATTAAACTAATACTTTGTAGCAGTTTTGTTTAACAAACTTTGTGTTGATATAACTTTTTTGTTTATGAATTGATTTAAATGAAACTAACATAAAATAAGCCTGCATTGAAATCAGCTAAGTCGTTTCTGAGATTAATGTGAGCAAACATACAGACAAACAGACAGTTTTTTTATTATATTTCATTGTTTTGGGTTTAACACACACTACATTAATAAATACCCCTATTAATAGATTTTCTCATCCCGTTCCCATGAACAGACAGCAATCAGTTACAATTATTTATATGTATAAATTAATTATATTCTCATCATTCTTATATTTTACAATTTGATTAACTTGAGCATGAGCTTTTATTTATTCATTTCATTACTTTAATTTTTTTTTAAGGTTCCATACCTTTTAAGACAAAAAGGTACTTTTATAAGATTACTTTGTTGTCCGTCTGTCTGTCTTTCTGTCAAGAGCCTTTTTCTTAGGAAAGTTTGGAGATATCAAGTTGAAATTCGAATCTTATACTCAGAACTATGGTTCCTTGATTTTCTAAAAAAAATCGTATTTTTATCACTAAAGAGAATCAAAATTAATAGGGTATTTCCTAGAATTATAAAATTTAGCAACTAGTTATAGGCAAAGTGTAAAATGGGGCAAAATTTGGTGCTAAGATACGCTTGAATTTCAGAAAAAGCTCGAGACTTCCAATTTTCGTACGGAACACTCAGTGGACGAGCCCGACTCGCGCTTGTCAATTTTAACCAATATTTCCAGGGTAAAATGAAAATAATTGCTTATTTTGTATACACATTAAACACTCTAAGTTTGGGAGGTGAACTCTGACTGCAGTGTAGGTACAGTGGGTTACTTCGAAACGATTAACATGATATAAGTGCATCATAGACTTCTTCGATAAATGGACTATCCAACACAAATATTATTTAAATTCAATTAAAAATTATTTAATTTCAATTACGAGTTGGCAACAAGCGGTACATGAAGTTAGCCAAACAAACTAGATGTGATATAACAAACTATAGCACGTTAGGCAGAGGGAACCTTGTGTTAAATACACCCCTTTAGCCACGCATATTTTCAAACTAATGCGTGTTTCGCCACTCGTATTTTTCCTTACATATTTTTCCTACCCCCAAATGGGAATCGAATACATAACCCCACGTTTACTCGTCTTAATTCTCAAGGCTTCTTTATTTAATATATTGTTTTTTTTAAATCATATATAGACCTTTTCATCAAGCAGCTATGAACGACGATGTCGATTTACTAAAAAGGCATTGCGCTATGTTGAAAAACAGAAATGTACCGGTGGACATACCAGCTGAAGGAAACAAGGTAAAATATAAATTAAACTGGTTTAATAGATTAAATGCGTATATTTATTTAACAAACATATTAATTTAAAAAAAATAATCTTAGAATCAGAATTTGGGGAATTTTTAATTGCAATTAACAATCACATATTAACAAATTATTATTTGTTTGTATGGAAATCCCATAACAATTAGTTAACTGTTACTTGAGACGGCGCGTATTGTGCGGAGGTTCCTCACTCTGGAGCCCTATCCACCGATGGCTTGGACCCTTGTCCCGCCCTCGGAAGAGTGGTTTTTTATATTTTTAAATGTATTTTGTTATAATAATTTATTTTTAAAAATGTAAAATTTATTCACTAATTTAATAAAAGTATATTCTGATTTAACTGTTAATAGTGACTTTAATTGTCAATTGTGATAACCATTTGACTAAGCTCGCTTATAATTAGGTATGCATTACAATCAGGATTACAGAGTTGCCGAATTATTTATGAACGGAGAAAAAAAAATACTCCACTTAAAATACGAAAATAGTGTTTTTTAATTAAAAAATAAACTAAAGAGCTTATTATAAGCATCGTTTTCTTCACTATGTTATCTTTTGATAACGATATAGTACTGAATATCTTTTGCATTATGTCCTTAACTTGACCTACACAATTAGGTATTTAAGTAATATACCAAAATACAATAGTGAAAACTGCACTTAAGTCGGTTAAACAGTTTCTTAGATTAGCGTGCACAAACGAACATACAGACAGACTAAACGTCAAACAGACAAGAAATTGAAGGCATTGTTTTTAGATCCACTATATTGAAAAAAGATTTGTTCATGTCTAAGTGCCTCTAAGTACAGGCAGCGAAACCCGTGTGACTCGTGACGTTTTATCTTTTTCATTGTACCTAATTAATTCTACTGCGATAATAAACTATTTGCAAGGGAATTTACCTACTAGTATCAAATACCACGTGTCGATGCATGAATTTACACAAACTAATGTCTATATATAAACGTATAGTATAATTATATATGTAATTATACGCGAAAGTAATGGGTTCAATTTAGATAAACGCGTCTTTCGCTTATGGCTGGGTGAGCAGAGAGAACGTAGTGTTTAGAACCCTCCTTTTCCATTTTCAGCAGATTTTTAGAGACGTACAACTGGCGACACGATGTCTTTTTTTTAGTAATTTAAAAAATATACAGGGTGGAAGAGGCAGCGCTTCTTTTATTGAAACTGCATATAGGGTAATATATTTCAAACCCACACCTAAGAAATTAATCAAGGTACCTCAACAGTTTGGACGTAGGATTTTTTTTTCATTTCGCGATTTTTATCCATACCTGTATTTCGTGTGACGCACACATACGTGTGCGACGTTTCCGATTTGACAGGTAAGTGTGTGCGTACCTATGTTATACTTTACAAATGGCGTTTTATTTTAAAACGATAATTTTATTATTTATTTTGTTTGAAAAAAATAACTTTTTCATTTTTGGGAATTATTTTTTTTCCGAATTATATTAGGCTTCTATAGAGTAGTTAAAACTGTGGTTTCATTTAAAGTGGTGCTGACAATTCCATCCTGTATATTTTTTTGCTGCGTAGTAAGTTAGGCATAGATAACTTTGTGACGTCGACTTTTGAAACATGGCTTGTTTAGTAGTGGAACTCAACGCCGTGCTATGTCTTTTTATCAGAGCGAGGGATTGATAATAATTGAATTCCCCGTGTGGGAGCTGAACAAAGGACCGTCGCGAGTTTAACATCACCTACATGTACATATGTATTTTATGTCGCATTAAGTCAAATAATAAGAATGTTTAGCGGAAGCTTATCTATCAACAATTGCTTTGGATTTTTCCACCATTTTCGATATTATCTTTTGAGTCTATCATTCACAACTAGTCCCCGCCCTCAACTTTGCTTGCGCGGACAAAATATCTTACACATTAATAAGACGAATCTAATCTCGATATGTTTTTTGTTTTTTAAAAAAAGCAGCTTTACGGTATATCCCGCACACAGCAGGGTATGTTCCCTCAACCTAGTGTTAAGACACTCCGTTCCCCACTTTCTGCCGAATCTTGTTACTAGAGCTAAGAAAATAATATAAGTAATAGCCACGACTGGGAATAGAACTTACAACCGTCGGCATTTTACAGTGAACCGCCCAAATTCTTCGTAATTTTAGATATACTTTATATTAACACTTTAAAGTGCTCTATACTGATGACGAAGTTATGATACACGAAATATTCATAGAATCGATTGTTGTTTTGTTGATACTGCGTTTTAGTGTTAAAACGGGGGTGTTCCCCGTTTTGCAATGGCACAGCGTTTCAATGTAAATGCAACGCTTGTAGGTTCGATACGCGGTCGAGGGAATGTTTATTTGAAATTATTTTCATTGAAACAACATAGATAATTATGTTAAAAATCTATAAATGTTGTCTATATTACCCCCGTTTTAACACAAACGATTCTTTGAAAATTTCGTGTACAACAAACATTTTAAAACGACACAATTTAAAAGTGATTTTGGTTTTTTACGCCATTTCTTTGTTTTCCAAAATAAAATGCAATTACATAATTTTTGCACCAAATGAGCGGTATCCCGCTCACCGCCGAATTTTCGAGATATTGCGTGTTGAGTGGCGGAGCTCAACGCCGGGCTTTTTTGACTTACCAGAGCTAGGAAAAAAATATTTCAATTTCTGTTTGTAGTCGGATTCTCGTCGAAAATTCTCGTCGAAGTCGAAATTTCTGCTGCGCCACGACGGCCTCAGAAAAATATATAATATATTATACATTTTAATATTCATTTTATTAGTATGTATCCATAAATAATTCTCACTCAGGGATATTAGAGGTTTTTCCCCGTTGACTCTTTCTTAGTAATAAATCAATATCGGCATTCCGGTCATATCGGTCATTCAATTTCAGCAAAACAATTATATTGTTTTAAAATAAATATATAGTATACATAGAAAATAGATACGTGCAGACATTCTCAGAGATGTCATTTAGAGTTTAAGTGACGTTAAACGTATATATTTGTAGTTAAAAAAAACATAATTTAATTAAATCAAGTAACAGATCTAAAAGCTACTCCAATATCAGATGACCTAAATTTGGCGTCCGTATATATAAAATAATAAATAAGGAACCCGTCCCCCCCAGAAAATATCTCTAGATAGGCTCATGGACATGATTTAATAAATTCTACGGCAAATTCTATAGGCACTTGTTGCATTTGATGTACAAGCGTGTTTTTAGTTTCTTTTCATTGCATAGGGAGAATCTTAAAATAAATGATCGAGCAGGAAATTCATATAAATCAAAAATACTTTCCAGACAGCACTCCAAATATCCCTGCAGCACGATAGACCAAAATGCACAGCAATTTTACTCCAAAATGGCGCAGATCCCTTAATCCTAGATGATGAATCCAAGAATAGTCTACATTTGGCTGCCGAAGTGTCTTCGGAAAATATGAAGGCAATTCTTTCATATTGTAACAGTAATGCAAGGTGAGAGAGAAATTATTATTACTTTTTCATTTAGCCTCGTGCCTCGTAGCGTCGTGGATAAACGAAATATTTAATATCTTCATTTCCTCCTTCTGGTAACAAAGAACAGCGCGGCGTGGAGTTCCACTACACCACAGGACCCAAAAAATCGACGGAAAGTGAAAACGGAAGTGTCTTAACACTAGGACCCTTATTTATAAATCGCTCTCAAGTCTGAGATCGATGTTGAGATGCCGTTTTCATTCATAAAATATTTTATATTTTAGCGTTTTATTAACGCTCTCTAGTATACTATACGCCCGTAGGTTCCCAGGTTTCCTCTGGATACCCTGCTGTATGAGGAGTACAAAAGTATTTTTTTATATATTTTTCTTAATATTGTAGAGAAATTCTAAGGGATGGTGACACTTGGAGCCCTCAAATGGAGAATAAAAATGACAAAGAACTTTCATCAATATTATTAAATGAATTATGTCGTATTTATGATAATTCTGGTAAGTTATTGATATCTTATTTTTTTTAGTTTCTCACTGTATTTCGCATATAGGATTACTATCTACATAAGTGCAGCCTATGTGTTACTCTGATGTATAAGGTATATTTACATACAGGTATATTTTTTTAAAGTTTCATCTAAATCCGTTCAGTACTTATTGTGAGAAAATCGCACAAATATCAATTTTTACACATTTATGATATTAGTAAAATTTACTTTAAAAAATCCCCTAAAACTAAATTTTGAATGTACACTCCCTCTATATTTGTTTTTTTTTCCCAGGATATACTCCATTAATGATAGCAAGTAAAATTGCGAAGTATGAAAATGTATCACTATTACTCGAAGCTGCACGTACCTCTATTAATATGAAAAACCCTACGAGTGGTGATACTGCATTGTATCTGGCTACTGCGGCCGCTTGTATACAATGTAGAGGTAAACAAGTAGTATTTTTTTATTATTTTGTTATTAATTATAATCCCTCGAATAACAATTAAACACAGAATCATCTTGATCTTTTGTAATTTAAATTGAGGAGTGAAAAAGGGAAAAAGGGTGTGAATTCCATCACTCAGCATATTATAGTTTCTAGAATTTGGTGAAGCTGAAAAAAATCTAATATAACATTATACTATTATATTTTTTTAGGCTTATAGCTATAGGCTTCTTCTCGAAACAATGAAAAATACTATACAATATATAAAAATATTTAAAGTAATGAAATAATAACATCCATAATTCTTAAAGTAATTTTTTGATAACCATTAAACAGTTCAAAATAATTTCTCGAACCATGGCTAACAACAAGACTCATTCAAACAAAAAAAAATCAAAATCAGTTAATCTGTATAGGAGTTACAATGCCACAGACAGACATACAGAAACACAGATATGTCAAACTTATAACACTCGTGCGTTTTCGACGTTTAAAAACTTCTCATTCCCACGTAGACTTATAAATTCTAGTGTAATCATGAATTTCATTATTTATTTATTTTTCAGATTCAAACGACCACACGAAAGTATCTCCAGATTTATGAAAACTGTTGAATATTAATGAAAAATGGTGCTGATCCCTCCATAGATAATTTATCCGGCAACAACACAAATACTCTACTAACAGAATTCTATATAAGAGATTTGTCAATGCTCATAGCGAATGAATTCACTTCCCAAAAATATTTTGATGGCAAACTAAATAAGAATTTTAGTGATTATATTTTAATTAAAAATAAAAATGGCGACGAAAAAGTCGAGAAAATTACTCACAAGCCTTCTATAAGTGATACTAATAATAAAGTTGTAGTGAAAAGTGTTAAAATTATACCACCACAAAATTATATTGTGGAAGGTAGTTCGAAAGTTATCAAATTGAATATTAACAAATCGAATCTTATACCGATAATACGAAAGCAGAATGTAAAAAGAACATGCAACAATAATATATCTGAAGATACAAAAAGTAAGAAAGCGAAATCTTAAGATATATCGAGATATCGAGATATAACAATTTCAACGAAAAAGTCTTAAGATATCTTAAGACGCTTGGAATCGGGTCACAGGTTCGTTCCCATGTTGGGTAATTTGTATGGTTCATACAGAAACCGAAGAAAGACAGCGGAGTTAACACGAACGAAAAATTAATATTCGCATTTTTAGATTTATATCTATGTATGTACAGTCCGCGCGCGAGCTGATTGCAGCTCTGAATGCGCTAGTGTTGGCACTTATCGATAATTTAAAAAGAAATGAAATACGAGTATGTCTTATCAATTTTCAAATTTTTAGTGCTTTATTTTGTTTTTAATTTGTCCCTGGCACGAAGGCAGATGGTCTAGTGCATTGCAGGCGTACGATGGCGGTGGACTTGCTCCCGCGCCACACCTTTGGTCCCAACTGCATTCAATTCGCGCGTTAATTACAAATGTTATTAATATATAATTTTTTAATTGTAAAATTTTATAATATTGTATATGGGGCATTCCACCCGAAGTGGACAGGTAAAATAATTTGAGGTCTTTTGATTTTGGATATTTTTTAATATAGGTGTATCTCTATGAGTCCTCAACACAACTGCACAATATTTTTATAGTACAGTTCTTAGTATACTAGTTATAGACGCTCGAAGTCGTGAGTGGTGGACATGCACTCTTACAAATTTTAACAGCAAACAGACAATAATCAATAAAATTGGAAAATGGAAAGATTCCTCATTACCCACTCACGTTTTCGAACCCCCCTTAACTCCTAAACTAAACACTTTACTATAAAACTATTGTGCAGTTGTGTTCAGGACTCATATATTAGGTCTAACATATATAAATATAACCGAAATCGGAGACCGATATTTTCTACTTGTCTGCTTCGCGTGGAATGCCCCATGTGTATATTAAAGACTGTTAAATGCTTATGGGCTTCATCCAAACTTGGGGGAATTAATTATTTTTGTTTTCCGCTTTATATAGATATGTACGTGTTGGATTCTGCACTTTTTAACACACAGTGTCTCGAGATCGAACAGAAAGTAGAAGACGTAGCGTTTTGACACTAAATTCTCTATTCTTATTCTGCTTTATGGGGCATAAAGCGTGCAGCTAGGGAAAAATATTTTACTACTGTCAGCGTATTTGCAATGTATTGTAGAAAGGGAACCTAGTGTTACGATACACCGTTCCTCACTTTCCGAGACATTGCGAGTGGCAGAACTCAATACCTCGCTTTTTCTTGACTAGAGCGACTAAAATGAAAATAATCTACACCCGCGAGTGGGCATCGAACCCATAACCATTGCGGTTACATTTTTTATATTATAGTGAAATAAAATTATTTATATTTTCATTAACATTAATTGTCAAACGTAGCATAATAAGACTTAAAGAAATTCATTATTTTATTTTTCTTTAGTTATGAAGGCAGTTAATTTACTTTAGGGTGTATATGTTTTATAAAATATTATTTTTTATTTGTATTTAAAAAGAAAAACTAAATAAAAAAAATGATTTATTAACATAATATAATACTTACTTATCTATATTGTTATTTTTTTAGTTTTCTATAATATGTTTTCTTAGTTATAATTCTAAAAATGCGATGTGACCTATGTAAACAATATCTTATATAAAAATTCCTAAATATTTTAAAATACAATGTTTTTTTCCTTATTATTCCCACTTTTTTTTAACTTTACACTGTGTCCCGGATATAGCAGAGGGGATCTGGGAACCAAATGTTAAGACACTTCCGTTCCTCGCTTTTCGTCGAATTGCACATTGCTTGTTGAGTGGCAGAAATCAACGCCACGTTTTGGCTTTGCCTTTGCCTGATCAAAGAAATGAAAATATTTTCAAATTACTAATTTTCTCGAGAGGAAATCGAATCCACAACTTATCGCGTTAACAGTCGCACGCTTGTGCCCAATTTCTTCAAGTATGTATCAAACCGATCAGACGGACACTGTCCTGCAACGTGATGGAATTAGTCAGAGTGAGTGAGGAAAGATATGAAATTATATTTATAACTAATACGTATACAGTAGAAATTCGATTATCCGGCCCTCAGTTATACGGATTCGGGATTATCCGGACTATCAACCGCGATGATTATTTTGCACAACTTAAACAATGAAACTTAAGGCATTGTGCGTTGAGTAGCGGAACTCAACGCTGCGCTTTTGCCTCGACACCAGAGGGAAGAAATGGAAATCTAAATTTAAATAAATATCAAATCTTCGGGTTGGGATCGATCCCATAACCGTCGCATTACAGTCACATCTTTGTGCCCCTGCGCTATGACTGGCCTGGACATGGAATGGATTCCATAGAAAAGATGGATTTAGTTTTACAAGATTATACATTGAAGGTATGATGTTCTTTCAATTATAGCACAGCACATACTTATAGAAATGTCAATAGATATGCATATTTTTAAAGTAAACATATTATGTAAATAAAACTAGTTTTTTTATAATATAACTTACACCTTTATTCATTTATTTACATTTCCTATTAAGTCCACAAGAATATGCTTTAAATAGCTAACGATTTTGAGCAAATTGTAGGTGATGGCAACACAGTATTGAAACAATAATATGCATATAACAGCAACGTAATGAAAAACAATATTTATTACATAAAAGAGTGTTGCCAGAATAAACAAAAATCAAGAACGATTGCTTCCAATTTTCTTAATTCACATTAGTCAAAGCACCCAAAATTAAAATAATAAAATTATCTATCAATATATATATTTCTAATAAAATTAAAATTTTTTGAATGTAATATTTTGTCATAAAAACAATCTAAGAAAAGAATAAGAGTATGTTTATAGACTTAAAACTACTATGAATGTTAATTATTAAAAAAAGAAATCAATTTTTATATTGTCGTTTTAGAAATAATCTCATCTCATAATCATAGTCAAAATAAACTTAAAAAAATACATTCCAATATTCAATAATTATTGTTGATCAAAAATGTCAAAATTATAATAACTATCAAAGAGAAAAACAAACAAGGAAATATGTCAAAAAAATTTAAATCGCTGTGATGCGCAAAACAGGTAACAGATATTACGAATAATTAGAAAAAAATAAACATTAAATAAGACTAACTAAGCTAAAGACCATATCTCCATACATTTAAAACTTAAAAAAAAATAGTGATGGTAAAAAAAGTTAAGTACCTAAACCTAAGGACGGATACAGACTAGTCTATCGGTAAATATTTTTTATATTATTTTACAAATCACATCAAAACGGGTCAAGTTATTGAATGTCACAATCATTTTTAATTTGTAAGTGACAGTTGATAAGTGATTTTTTTTAATTTGTTATATGTCATTGTAATTTTTATCTGTAATATTTTATTTTTAAGTTACGTTATTATGAAAGTAATATCCCCATCACAATGTAAACAATAAAAATTTGCAATAAAGCTAAAAAATTTTAAGATGGCAACCCGAAGCCTGATTAAAGATGAAAAATATTTACAGATTACTCAAAAAAAGTCATTTGTAATTAAATCCGAATGTAAATTTTTATAAAACTAAAAAAATTGTTCGAATCTTAAATTTGAGTTATCACATTCGTTGGAAATCGTCTTAAAGTACAAAAAATGAGCTACAAATTATATTGTAATGTTATATTCTATTTTAATTTGTTTACTGATCGATAATAATTTAAATCGCCTTTACGCTGTGTCTCGAAGAGAGCAGGGTAAGTAAAGGTCCTTCCCTTAAAACAGGGTGTTTTGCACCACTGCCAATTTTCGAGACATTGTGGGTTAAGTAGTGACACTTAACGTTGTGCATTGTCTACCAGAGCGGGAAAATGAAAACAATTTAATTATAATGATTCCTCTGAATGAGGAAGGACAGGACAAAGCACAACCATCGCCGTTAACACTCAGGCATTGTCTCGCTGCGATGATCTTTTGTAAGTCAACTTAATTTTTTTTTTTAAGACAGAACCCTAGCGTTGAGATACAGTTCCATTGCCCACTTAAAACTTGTTTAGATATTCTGTTGAATGCTCAAATAGATGTATTATTTAAAATTGTTAAAATAAACAATTATTATCGATCTAACAAAATAAAAAAACTGTACAAACTGTAAAGGTGGTTTCCCTAAACGAGTAAAAATGCTAAAAAAATCTTACGTCAATGTCATTTTTCCCGCCAAAATTAATGTCAATTACAAGTCATGAGTCTATTCAAAACATTATTGCTATAATGATAAAAAAAACGTATAATTTGATATAAATCCTTTTAAAAACTACTAATAAAGTTAAAAATAATAATATTTGTAACCATTTTTTGACATTTCATTTTTAAAATACAGATAATATATATATAAAGAAAATTTAATGAATAACTGTCATTTAATATTTGGTACAGAACGATATTTTTTAGTAGATTTTTTTTATATTGTCACAAAACGGTTACAAAAGTTAAAGAAATGTATATAATATAATAATTGCTTTTTTACATGTTATCTTCTATTATTTAGTTCGTATCCATTTTCTTTGCTTGGTGTTTTTGCTGGTGGTGGTTTCGCTACGGCATGGCCTTCTAGCCTGAGGGTGCTTTGGCGATGGGATGATCTAAAATTAAGTATTATATATATTTAAATATAAGGTGAAAAGAAAAATATGAGGTGGGGCAGTGAGGCTAGTGTTTGTATGGTAAAAAGGAAGAACACAATAAAAAGTGAAAGTGGTTATTATTTTGCATGATTAGGTGCGATTACGTCCAAGATCTAAATTAGTTTTTATTTCGGTAATATTTGGTGATCCTTTATTTCCATGGTAAGGAGAATTACGAGATCTTTGCTGATAGATGCAATTTTAACTGAAGTATATTTAAAGAATTTTCATTTACTAATTGTAGTATACAAAGTGTGACGATGAGTTTCGTCACTCAACACGCGGTCACAAAAAATGTGCGATATGTAGGGAGTATTTTACTTAATAACTTACTTTAACTTGACTTATAGCGGGCTAAGGGGACGGACTTCCCGCATATGCGGGATACAGCGTGGAGCTTACCAAAACAAATCTAACCGTTATCAACAAACCTTATCAAACAAGTAACAGCAAGTAATATCAGCAACACGCCCAGCGCGGACAGCCCCCATCCGAGAGCGGCGCGCGCGATCGGCGGCACCTTGCTTGCGAGGCGGAGCATTGACGATATAGAGTCGGGGAGCTCGTCTATACCCTGGAAAATAATGGAAAAAAATATTAAGGAAAATAATGGAAAAAAATATTAAAAATGGAATAAAAAAGTTGTATTAGAAAACATAGCAATAAGTTATATAGCAAGTATAAAATGCCTGCCGTCATGGCGCAGCGCTACAGTGTATGCACAGCAAAATATTATTTATATTTGACTACATTTTAAATATCAAGGTGGACAGACCTAGGTGAACTTGAGATGCCGGTATCTCAAGATCGATCTCAGAGTTGAGAGCGGTTTATTAATATGGACCCTAGTGTTAAGATACTCCGTTCTTTACTATCCTTTTTCTGGGTAAGAAGACAAAGAGCGGCGCTAAGCTTCGTCACGGAACACGCAATGTCTTGAAAATTGAATTGAATGTGGGGATCGGAGTGTCTCAACACTAGGTTCCCTCTGCTATTGTGTGTGTATTTAAAGCTGAAAAAAAATCTAAAAAGCTATGAAGCCCTTACCTCCTCAAACCAAAGTATAGGGAAAACGATATCCGGGAAATTGGCCACTTGCTTTATATCCACCACTTGAGACACCGCCAAGTTGATCTGGATTCTCGCTCGGGCCCTTATAGCTGTTCCCATATCCTGTAAATTGAAATTAATTGAATCCTGTTAATAACTATTTTAATGGTCTATTTTTAAATATTTTTTATAACGCTTTCATTCACACATTTAAAAAAATTATATAATTTCTATACAAAATATATAATTTTAACAGATAAGAGACAACGTAGATTCTTTTATTAGTTTTCATTTGGTCCATATTGTTGTCTATTACGGGGTACATGTTTCTTTTTCTTTTGACAATACTTGAAAACTAGTCTTAAGGCACTCAATATTAAATACCAATATTATATTAATAGTACCAATATTAAATACTACAAGTCGTTCTGAAGTAATGAGATTATGAGTTAGAGATTTATATTATTATATTTTAAATGAATCTATTAATAGTTTCATTTAAAATCAAATCTTATTTTTTTTATATATTTCTGAATATTTAACTAAGCGTATATATGTATGTATACTTACAGGCTGTATATCAATAAACAATCTGTGCGCTTCGGGGTCTGGAGGAGAGATACCTTCGACTGCCGCGCGGAGCTTCTCATCAGCCAAGTAGAAGTGGGGGAACGATAGCATTATGGGTGAATCTGTGAAAAAAGCATATGTTTAGTTAATACATTTAGAAGCTACTGCGGTGTTGAGTTCCTTCAATCTAGACGTAGTGTCTCGAAAATTGTAGGTACCCTCTGTCGCTATATATACGCTGTAGCACTCATATACCCTCTGTGCTATATGAGTGCTACAGCGTATATCTGATTTTTTACCAATTTATAAGTTATCTATAAGTGCAAAATAAAATTACATTTTCAGTGAGACAAATAGTTTGAATTTATTTCAAATATTTATTTAATGAGTAAACAATTTTAATATTATTAATCTTCATACACATTCAAAACATTAAAAATTAGTAAGTATATTTAATAGCATAATTTGTTAATTATAAATAATAAGTTCTATAGCTTAGACAAAATTTTATGAGAAATGAAATTCAAATTTTATTTTTTCTCTCAATTTTTTCTCTGTTTTCTATATCCTCTGTGATGCATGTACTTCATTATAATGTACTGCAAAAATGAAATGGAAACAAGTCCTCGTCGTGTACGCCACGTGACAAGACATACTGAGTGCGGGAGGCAGCTCTGACCGCAGGTACTGTGGGTTACATGGAAGCGATTGACGTCATCTAACAGCATGTAACCTTTCTCGGTAAACGATTCCAATCATTACTTTTTGAGATTAGCTCGCTTATTTAAACATATTCTTCAGTGTAATAAAATAGGTGTAGATTAAATTGGGTTTAATTAAAATATTAAGAAACTTGCGAATTCATAATTTTTTATCTTGTCATAATATATAAAAAAGGTAGCATACAGTAGTAGTATTATAGTTAAAAAAAAGTTTTTTTAATGAACAAAAAACAAACAATTGAAATATATATTGTTAATTAGTTTATAATTCAATTGTTTGTTTTTTGTTAAATTTTTATAATTGTATAATTCCGTGTGACTTACAAAAAATATATATTTCTAGATTTTAGTATGATACATCGTTCATCGATCTAGCAGTTTATACGAGGGCACTTATATTATATTAAATTTATACTAAATGTTCACAAAAATTGTAGCCCCCAAAAAAAAATTATAACGAAATTTGAACGTTCAAATTGCACTACGATAAAATTTTTATGTGTTTTCTAAATAAGTAGGTATGAAACATATTTTTTTAAGATTTCTAATCTTTTTCTATTTTTTTCCAAATGTATAAACAAACCAAATAAATAAACTTACCGTACTGACAAAGTGACACATTGAACAACCCATTGGGCGCACAGGGGGGCCCGGCGGGGCAGAAACACTTGTTATGTTCGTCATTGGCAAACACGTCTTCCGGTGGCGTAAATCTAAAGCCTTGGACTCCAGCTGATTCCACGTCTTCCAAATACCTAGGGATAATACAAAAAATAAAATAAAATTATTACAGTTTTTAACAGACTTTAGTAGAAGCGGTTTCAATTTTTACGACTACCCACCCTCTACCGCATTTTTGAGACTGTGAAGCTGAATGGCGGATCTAAACGCTGCGCTTCTTTGGTTACCAGAGGGAATGAGGGACAGGGTTTGCGCAATTTTTATACCCACGTAATGTGAATAATACAGTAAACTGTCTGTATGTATTTAGATCTGACTATTTCCGTTTTAGAGTAGATGGTCTATACATAGATATACGAACAATAGAAAATAGATGTTAGCATTCCAATTTAAAATAACCCTTCAGTAATATCCTTTAAAATTTATATTTTAATCCCTAAAACCTTACCTCAAAGGCAGCAGTCTGCACAGGTCCTTATCATACACTCTAATCGTGTCATTCCTAGTGATATGAGGTGGGAAGATAGAGCCGTCAGATCCTGAGATGCTGTTACACTCGTCCGTGGTCCAGTGGGGCAGCCTCTCCTTGTGGTTGTATCGATCGTATATTCCGTATTTAGTTATGTCGTACAAACCACTGAACATTGTCACTATCTCTGGTGAAGTGCCGTTTTTCTGTAAATTAAAAAAAGGTTTAAATAAAAAAAAGGAACCTAATGTTAAGACACTCCGTTCTCCTCTTTCCACTAAATTCTTGAGGGGCGGAGCTCAACGCCGCGCTTTCCCTCGACACCAGAGCGAGGAAATGGAAGTATACGTTTACAGTCACTTTGTGCCATTGCGTCACGATTGGCCTAAATATATCTTATTAGGGAATTACCTATTACGTAATGTCATTTTATCTATGCTATGCGTTGAGTGCCGCCACTTGGCGATTATGTTGGGCAGAGAATAGAGAACGGAGTGTCGTAACTTGAATTTAGTAGACAGTATTAAAGATTAAAGAATCGAATCATCATCAACAAAATTTCATATCTATATAATCCTAAGATTACAAAAACGAGTGAAAATAATAAAACCAACTCCAATAATTCCATTGACTTACCCCATAAAACAGTCCAAACTCCTCATACGGCAGCTTCTGTTCTTTAGGCACCACATCCTTGGCCAACTTCAGGAGGGGATCTTCGTAGCCCCATAACAGCTGACCCACAGAGACTTCAACGAAAGGCTTTATCTTGAGGATGTCCATGATTGATGCCATCGCCAAACGAAGGAAACGAGCGGCGTGTTTAGATTGAGATGTCGCACTCTGAAAATAAATATTTTATTACATATAAATACATATAAAACTATTATAAATTAGTTAAGATTTTTGTTAGCTGTAACATAACGCTACGGTTTTTTTCAGCAATATGTCAATATCTCAAATTTATATCACATAATAATGCGAGTGTATGGGTTGTAGGATTATCCTAACTCTGAGGAATGAATTGTTTTCATTTCCTCGCCCGGCCCTGGTAAGAAGACAAAGCGCGACGTTCATTTCCGCCATTCAACTGATATGTCTCGAAAATTTGGCGGAAGATAGGAAACGTGATTGAACTGAAGCAAAAAAGTCCTTTATTATGTACTTAGTCAAAATTTGCAATAAATGTATGTAAAAAAGAAGGACAATTTCCACACGGGGGAATAAATTATTTCCCCGCTCTAGTACTCAAAATACAGCAGAGTTAAGTTCCGCCTTAGGCTCTCTATACTATATTGTACAATATATTCATTAATTAGAACCTACAAACATCACTTAAAAGGCAAGTTTCTTTTTAAATACAACGTTTATTACTTTGTTTTTAATTTTATTACTAATTAAAATAAAAGAACTTGTTTATTTTACGTACGACTTCCGTTTTCATAACACAGGTTTGTGGGTTAATTGTAATGAGCTAACGTTTAGCAACAACTTAAATTGGCCATTTAATACAGTTTTACTAAATTAAAAAACCCCAAAATATATCTTCAACCAGACGTTGTTAATCTTCAAGGCGCTAAACATATTTTCTTAAATCATGGCTAAGAACATACTCGAATAGGTCAACTTTAAAACAGGAAAAACTAGATCAAAATCAATTCACCCGTTTGGGAGCTATGATAGCGCAGACAGACATACAACACACACACAGACAAGTTACATTTATACCCCACTCTTTTTTCATCGGTGCTTAAAAAATATATATTAATCTTGAATTTATAAAGTTCGTTATGGCGCAGGGGCACAAGTGTGTGACTGTAACGGGACGGGTGTGGGGTTGAATATGACATATAAAAATAACTTCAGACGGCCTTGAGATATTATTATTATTAATACTTTTACATATTGTTATTTTACTTTATTTAATTCTATTGTTATTTAATTCGCTTCAAATTTAATCGGTTGTAGCAAAATTTCAGCTCTTATGTATAACATAGCGAAAGTGGTCAATTCGTGTTAAATAGTTCTTTTTCAGCTTCACGCTGTATCCCGCATATAACAGGGTAGGCAGAGGGAGCCTAGTGTTAAGACACTCTGCTTCGCTTTGATTGAGAAATAATGTTTATTTAAAATTTTATTGTTATCGTGTTAAATAGCAGTTGCATTAACATTAACTATATTCAAAAAATACAGTATTTAAAGATTAAAAAAATAGGAATTATAAAGACCATCGTGGCGCAGTGACACAGCGTCTGTCTGTCACTTGGAAAGAATTATTTAAGAATTATAACTACGTCTATACACTAATATATTCCACAACGAAATCAAAGATTAAAAACCATTTAATTCACCATAAAACAAAGGAAAAACCAAAATTAAACTTTATAATTAAAACAATAGGATACATTATAGTGTATTACCACACTAGTTTATTTATAAACTATTAATTCTTTACAGTACTTTGGACCCTGTGGCTCAGTGATAAGATTGATATTCTCGTGTGGGTGTGGAGTTCAATGCACTAGCAAGTAGGTTCATCACGTATGAGTAAAGAAATCTTGTAGAGTGACAATAATTTTGAATGAATTTGATTTAACCTAAAAAAGGAATCCTATATAAAAAAGTAGAAGTCGACGTGGTGCACGACTGTAACTCCGACGGTTGTGAGTTCTATTCCCACCGGGGGGAATGAATTGTTTCCATTATATAACTTTGATAATAAGACACAGTTAAGTTCCGCCATTCAACACGCAATATGTCGAAAATTTAGCGGTGTTTGGGGAACAAGTTTACCCTACTATATGTGGGATACACCATGAATCTATAAAAAAAGGAAAATTTTGTGTGACAATCTGTTGCCGCAATATATATTTTTTCGTAACAATAATATATAAATTTAATCTATATATATATAAAATCGAAAGGTCACTCACTCATCACGAAATCTCAGAAACTACAAGTGCTAGGAATCTCAAATTTTGCATAAGAGTTACTTATAGGACGTAGGTGCTCGATAAGACGGGAATTTGCAATATTTGATTTCTATGGGGTTGTTTTTGGGGTGGCAAGTTTGTATGAAACTTCGTTATTATAAATGCTAGGAGATTCAAATTTTGCACAGTGCTACTTTTTAGGACGTAGGTACTCATGGAGACATATATATTTAATAATAAAATAAATGTTTTAAGTTTGTGTGTGTTTAAGTGCCTTAATGAGAACGGACTATCTTAACATTAGGTTCTCAGATTTCCTCTGCCTACCCTGCTATGTACAGCGTGCACCTAAAAAAAATATTCTGTTCCATACATCCCATATTTTACTAAGAACACACAAAAACTATCCCAAATAAAAAATGAGAAAATCAGGGCAATTTTGCAAATATTAATAGGCACTTAGTACTTCTAGCGCTAAAACAGGCACTGCCCGACGACGGTCACATTCTAACCTTCTCACAAATCATTAATAGTTTATACATTTAGCTCACGCACAAGCGGCTAAAGTCGTGCGTGAATACTGTCCATATGGATTTTATATGAAAATCAATTAAAATCGACGACGCGACGATTGAAACAATGGTGGTGGATAAAAGAAAATAGTAATATTTATTATGTGAGACCGTAGTGGCGTAAGGGCACAAGGATGTCACTATAACACGACTGTTGCGGGTTCGATCCCCACTTGAATGAATTATTTTATTTTCATTTCTTCGTTCTGGCACCGAGGTAAAATCTCGGCGTTGAGTTCCGCTACTTAACACGGAATACGTCGAAAAATTCGGTGGAATACTGGAGAACGGAGTATTTTAACACTAGGTTCCCTCTTTCTACTCTGCTATATGTGGAATACAGCGTGAACTCTTCCTCATGCTCATGATTTTTACGTAAACTTGCTCCAGTATCTTTGATACTGTGTTTTCGAATATCTCCCCCTACCTCTCTTAAAATAGTATTTTAGATAAAGTATTACAAACAATGAAACTGGCAAAAATATAAATAAGTAAATAAATAAAATACGACTCGTATAACATGTTTTCGAGACAGTAATAAACTTCAATATCCTCTTTACATGGTAACTTACTGAGAAAAACAACAAAACAACTAAATTACTGCCTCTTTAATAAGATCAAGGACTTGAATTTGAATCGACAATCTTTCGACAATCGACAATCTATTTTGTGTAGGGACAGATAATCTAACGTGAAGAAACTCCGTACTCCGCATTCTGCTCGAATTAAAAAAAAATGTTGAGCGGAACACAACACCGCGGTATGTATTAAAAAAACTATATTAATTAAATAACATCCCGCATATAACTAAACTCATATGACCACTAGTCATAGCACGCTTGAATTACAATCGCGTACGTGTATTTTCTATACAAGAACCTCCGCAAGACGGAATTGGTTTTAACTGAGATACGTTAGATTTAACTGCAGTTAGAATATGCTTAAACTCTGTTATCTAGAGGAGCCCAGTGTTAAGACACTACGTTTCTACATACCCTCTAATTTTTGAGACATTGTATTTTGAATGAGGAAGCGAGGAAATAAAAATTATTCATTCCCCCGAGTGGGAAATGAACAAACAAACGTCGCCTCCATAACGACTGTCTTTACATAGTAAATATTAAAAAGTAATTTTTATTTTATACTTTAAATTACATTATGAATGAAACTATAGAACCAATTTTGATGAAATTTGGACTGTTCCTTAACTTGCAATATACCTAATTCAAAGTGGGATCAAGCGCCAAGTTGTCCGTTTTTTAAAGTTATCATGCAAATTAAAAATAATCAAAACTACTACTGAAGATATATGAAATGTTTGTATAGTATATATCGATGCATCCGTACAAATTTTACTTAGTATGAAAATAAATACAAATCTTGACCTCCTTTGCTTCAGTTAGATAACTAATAACTAAAAAATTGTATAATACAGTTATCTCGCTCTTCAGTCTTCGTTCCGTTCAACGGAACACGATATTATGTATAAATTTTTAATAAACTAGCAATAACTATTACTTTGCTTGTTTATAAATATATTTAATTCACATAAAGCAGAGATTTTTATGAAACTCTCTAATCGGATTAATCGGGGAATAACACTATGAAAATGTTAAAAATACATATATATATATAAATGATTGTCATTTCTGTTAGACAAAGCCCGGCGTTTATTTCCGCCACTCAACACGCAATGTCTCAACACTAGGTGCCCTATGCGTACGCTGCTATATGCGAGATACACCTAAAGCTTATGCTATTTTACAAAATACTTTACCTACATGCGTTAAGTTTATTCTTACATCTTCATATAAGTACATTTAAGTTCAAAAACGAAAGTGTCGTCGGCACAGTGAAAGCTATTGACACACATACGTACTAGTTTTTACTTAAAATTAAGAAATTAAAGTGAAAAATTAATTATAAGCAAAATCTATTTTTTTATGATATATTGATATCTACTGAAGAATTTTTTTAAATTATACATACTGGTAGTAATAGTATACAAATGTTAGGCATATGAAATTTTCAAAAGGAGAAATAAGAAAAAGGAGAGATTGAGAGTTCATTCATTAATTTTCTCAATTATCTCACAATCTTCAACTCACAGGCTTTATGAACATTTATCGGGGAATATCATGACGTTAATCGTTTCTCTGTAACCTACGGTACCTGCGGTCAGAGCTAGCACTTAGAGTTCGTCATCTCATGTGTCATATACGAGTAGTGATTTTCATTTGAAGATACGAACGAAGTCGCAGGCAAAAACTAGTCATAAGTGAAGGCCATGCACTTGAAAAAGTCATTATTTTCCCTATGTTAATATAATAATTGTTATTCAGTATGCGTTGGAATCGAACCTGTTCCCTCGAGAGTTATAACGTGAGACCTACTAACTGTTAGAATTGGTTCAATGCCTAGTAGCGTATGGCAGTTCGACCTATCATCGTACAAGAGGAGCAGGTTCATATAGATAGATGTTACCAAATTTTTACA
>HE671436.1:15579-36254 GCA_000313835.2 Heliconius melpomene melpomene | reverse complement strand
TTCATTTTTAAAATAATTTTGATAATTATTATTATTGCTGTAATTATACATAATTTTAATGATAAACGTTTTTTGGAAGATCATTAGTGTAATTTTGTCGCGTTTAAATATTCATTGTCAATTGAAAATGACCTTCTAGATCGGAGGTCGCGGATTCAATTTCGTTATAAGCAAAAATATATATGTATGTAGTTCTAGTTGAGCAAAAAGAGTAACGTGATATGAATACGTATGAATGTGAAAGTAGTTCTGTTGACCGTGAAATGGTCATATTGCTGGACCTATATTGATGAAACATGGTACAGACTACAGATTTAATTGATAATAATTTGAACCCTACATTACATTTTGAGTCCCAATCGGGAAAATGAACTACTTTCATTTCCTATCTTTGGTAACAAGACAAAACGCGGCGTTGAGTTCCACCACTCAGCAGGCAATTATTCTAAAATTGGACGCAATGTGGGGAGCAGACTATTGTTATAAAATAAGTATATATGTGCATTGTAAGCTTTACAGTTTAGTGGTGAATTCTAATAAAACATGAAGCACGTGTTCAATGAAATATTTTATAAGTCTCAATTTCAAATTTTATAAAAATCAGTGGCGATTTAGAGATTTTTCCATACAATCTTTCAACCCCTTATTGGCACCCTTAGGGGGTAAATTCTAAAACACGTGTACAATGAAATATTTTTAAGAGTCTGAATTTACAATTTTATAAAAATCGGTGCCGATTTAATTTTTTTTCCTATAAAAACTTTCAACCCCTATTTCACCCCTTTAGGGTAAAAATTTTTCAAAATCCTTAGTGGATGTCCAGATTACGAAAGTAAACATCTGTCCAAATTTGACGTTTCTACACACAGCGGTTACGGCTGTGCGTGCGTCTTACCTCAGTCAGTGAGGACAAGTCCTTTTATATATATAATATATCCATACCTATATTATAAATTCGAAAGTAACTCTGTCTGTCTGTCTGTCTGTCTTTTACGCAATCAGGGTCAAACCGCTAATTTAATTGTGATAAAATACTCATATAGAGATACTTGAGGGTCTCGGGATGAACATAGGATACTTTTTTTTCTCATATTTGTAATATTTTCGATATATACCAATATATTAAAATAATTAATTTGACATGCAATTTATTCCGCCATGTTAATAACAATCGTCGCTACGCGTTGCTAAGCAACGGCTTTCAAAGTTTGCTGTTTTAAGAAAACGTCACCCAAAATGAGTTTGCTTAATGCATACGTGGCGCGCGCCGATATAGATTTGTATACATTAACAAAAATTAGATGATTTCTATAATTTGATATTCATCCTTATGAAAATAAATATAATAGTCACTTTTAGCATTTTATCTAGATGGAAATTATAGTTTACTGTATAACATTCTAATAAATAAGGAGATGTCACTGATTCCAAATGACCTAGCCTACGAGTATTATAGTATGACCGACGCGAACGGGCAGATGACTTTGATGATTTTGTAAATTTTTATATATTTTCGAATTACTATTATTTTTTATGTAATTATTTGCTGCTTATAATTAATTTATCTCAGTTCGGTTGTCAATACCGATGTTATACACTTAAAATATCGTAATTTTAATAATTTCGGATTTTATTTAATATTGTTCGCAAAAATTAATAATTAATTAATATAGAAAAATGTTTAGTGCGCGCGCACGGCAAACTTTAGGTACTTTTTCTAATATTAAGAATTTCCTTTAGTTACTTTTACTTCTTTTGTTTGTTCATTCCGGTTACTCAGATATTTTTTCTAATAATAAATCTCCACTTATTATTATTTTTTAACTTATTTTAATTATTTAGGCTTATATTTTCGCGGGCGTAGCCGCGTCCGGGCCCACTAGTATAGATATATATAGATTATATGAAAACTTATATTTTTAGGATATTAAAATAGCAACGCACAATGAAATGGATCGAACAAAAAGGAATGTGTTTTATTCTTTCTAACATTATGCCACACACAATAATTTGTATTGCATTACTTTTTAAAAACAAATATTATTTTGCTTGTTGCCTCAAACACTTTCGGGAATCGAACCCTCAACCACATAAGCTATGGTAGATATAATTAAAAAAAAAGAACCGGACAACCAACTCGGAATACATTACGCAAATGTGAAAGTGGCTTAGTTACAAGTGGCACGACAGTATGTTACATTAAAAATTAAATAACGTGTGCTGTAATGACGTTTTATATATTTTTTATTAACTTCACGATGTATCCCGCACATAGAAGGGTAGCCAGAGGGAACCTGGGGACCTGGGGACCTGGGGACCTAGCGTTAATACATCCTGCTCCCAATAAGACACTTCCGTTCCCCAATTTCCGCCGAATTCTGGAGTCATGGCGTGATGAGCGGCAGAACTCAAGGTCGCGCCCTTCGTCGTTACCAGAGCGAAGAAATGAAAATAAATCATTCCCCCAAGTGGAAATCGAACCCACAACTCTCCAAAGAACCCAAACCTAACGTGTACGTCTGAATAACATCTTAATGCACTTCAAGGCACACAGAGGTAGGTGAATATAAATTGCTTATTATTTCAATCACGTATTTCAAATAAAAGTTACCGGTTATGATTCATTTGGCAAGTATTCTGAAGTGACAAAGAAAAGTTAGGGGCTTCAACTAATAACTCGAAAGGGATTGGGTTAAGCAACGTTTACTTTAGCGAGATATTGATGGGTGTGCAAATTACAAAAGCATGGGCAGTCAGAAAAGACTTTTGACAAAGGTTAGAAATCTAACTTTCATAAATTTTGCCATAATGTTGTGTAAGTAAAGATAACCTTTTTCAAATATTTCACAAAATTCTTACCTAAAATTGTACCCACAAACATTGCATGAACAGAAAATATTTAACGTTAATATAGTGCCTACTTGGCAATAACATGTAGTAGGAGATTAATTTAAAGATTACATAGAAACAATAAAAAAATTCAATTTATGAAACATTTAAGAATGTAAAATAATCAATTTCAATTAATGAAATAGGGAATTTTAATTCGTGTTGAATAAAAAAACTAAACCTGTCGTTGTGCAATGGCGCAGAGTAAACGCAACGGTTTTAGACTCGAATCCCACTCGGAGAATTGAATTATTTTAATTTCTCGCTTTGGCGACAAGACAAAGAACGGCTTTGAATTAATTGAGCATGGCGTGGGCACTGGGTTCCCTCTGTATACCGTGCTAAATGCGGGATATAGCGTGAAGCTATCAAAAAAAACTAAGGAAATGTTAAACAAGGAAGAATAACCGATTCTTATTATGCTTAAATGAACGCTTCTTACGTGACGACATCAAACGCACCAGAAGTTAAAAGGTCACTACTGTTAAATCAACAATTTTTCCTTAAGATGATTGTGATAAAACACTTAAAATGCTACAAAATCATATTTTAAGAAAACTTTTATTTTAGAAAACTTTGTTCGCATAGACGTTAAGATATTAAATGGAAAATCCCGTATTTCCCCGTTTCCGAAATAAATTCGACCCTCCTTCTCTTAGTACTCCCCTACAGTCCAGTTTTTAGTGCTAGATTGTCTATTTAATGAAGAAGGCCGCCACCCGGGCGTCCGTGGCCAGAGTTATCTTCCATACTGAGAACGTGTCAAGTCTTATACATAACTCTAAATTACTTCCATTAGGTCACGCGGGCGAAGCCGCAAATAAAAGCCAGTATAAAATATATGTCATATTTTGCCATACTCATCGAGAATTGCAAAACCCGCGTTAATATTATATTAGGTAATATGTTATATAAGTCCTAACAACTAATCAAGAAACATTAGCGAGATGACGACGATTACAAGGTGTAATAGTGGTCTTTGACAATGTGGCGGGTGGTTTTGGTTCGATTCTTGATTGAGGCGAATTATCATCATATAACGCGATTATACAAACTGCACGTTGAACTTTGACTTATTACCAGAGCAAAGAAATGAAAATAATTCATATCCACGAGTGGGAATCGAACTCACAACCATTGCGTTTACAGTCCGACGCTGAGCTCTTACGCTAAGCACACGCTACACATAAACGTTCTTTACAAACTCCAAAACAATAAAACATGGAATTTTTACAAGAAATATAATACATTGACATCAATTTAATTTTATTATAACTATGCATGCTTTAAGAAGCCTTTTTCCGGTTGAAACTTGTTTTAGCTTAGCTTTAATGGATTTTACGTCGAGATATATCTAAATTATATTATTAGTATCATTTCTAATGTTATTTCCTTAATCTTGTATATATGCATAGACGTTGAGCAGTTTCACGCATTTTCTCGTAAAGCAGGGTAGGACGTAAACTAGTGTTAAGAATAATAAAAATATAATTTGGAATGGGAATTAATCTCACAACTGTCAAAATTTCACAACTGTAGGTCGAATTTCATACAAAATACAAGGTTCTAAACCTGTTTTTTTCTGTTATTCAATTCAATGGGACCATGGATGCATAGTCTTCAATCATCATTATCATCAGCCTGTCCTCGTCCACTGCTGGACATAGGCCTCTCCAATGGCACGCCACTGAGCTCGAATACCTATGGGATGTTAATTTCAACTTGAAATAGATGTGTATGATTTGTCTAAACCTTTAGTTTAATTTGAATTGTGCCTACTAAAAATAGTATTTACACAAATAGTATTCCACAATGTATTTTCAATTTGCCATTGCAGAAATTTAAAAAAACTGCAAAAACAATGTTAATTAGAAAAGTTTATTATGCTGTCCAAGAATATTAGAAGGATAAAAGTGTTATTAATTAAGAGCATTTGAATTTCATGGAGGATAGCTACCATTGTATTAAACAATAGAATTGTAAATTAAATGTAGAAAAAAAACCAACTATTGAGTTTGTAGCCAGCTCTACCGGTGGTAGTTTTATTTTCTTTCAAAGATTTAAAAAAATTGGTAAAAGAATAAATAATAATTTGAATTTAAATTAATTTTGCAAATTATATGGTAGACAGAGATAACCTGGTAAGACCAGGTACGACCAGGTAAGACATTGCTTTAACACCAATTTTAACTTGTCTGAAACCAGGGGAAACCACTTGTATTACACAAAAAATATCGATTGTTATTAAACATTACGAAATACAAACTAAATGCATCGGATGCACGTTGCTGCACTTCGCAATGTCCTCTATTGCCAATAAAATGCGGTTCCTGTAGTATGTATTTTATTTCGATATAAAATCGATTGAGAGTACAGGACTTCGAAAGTATATATATTAAATCTCGTATATAGGAAGACTAGGGAGTGTAGAGGAGCATTAAGGAGAGCTCGAAATTCCAACGGGTACGACAAAAAACTGGCCAAGTGCGAGTAGGACTCACGCATGAAGGGTTCCGTTTTATTATATATAAAAACGTTTCCCGTTTTATCCTATTACTAAGGCGTCGCTCTCCGTCTGTCTGTCTATCTATCTGTCCGTCTGTCATCAGACTGTATCTCATAAACTATGATTAGACATTTGTCATTCACAGATGATGTATTTCTGATGCCGCAATATCAAAAAATACTAGACTACTTTGAAAAACCTCTCAACACTTTAAAACCAAAAATTTCATTAAAAATGAACCAGCTACCATCATTACATACACCTGCTTTAGCTACACTAATATTTGACCTAAATACACTGTAAACTATTATATTATACATCCTTTTAACAAGTCGGTTAATGCAACCAAAACTTGCCGCTTGAATAACAATATGTATACTTTATTTATTTATGAGGCCTGATACCGTCGTGGAGCAGTAATGCAGGATCCGACTTTAAATACGACCGTTGCCTGTTGTGGGTACGATTCCCACTTGGGGGAATAAAATTATTTTCGTTTCCTAGCTCGGGTAGAAAGCTTGGCGCTGACCCATCCGTGTGGAATACAGTTACATCACGTTAATCATGAACTATCCAATACAAAAAAGATTTTTTCAATTCGAACCAGTAGTTCCCGAGATTAGCGCGTTCAACCAAACAAACTCATCACCTTTATGACATTAATATAGAAGACCACCACAAAACATTACGTAACAACATGTAAGTGGTACAGTAGTATTTGGGACGAGCGCCAGAGCGAAAAATTATATACTATATATTCATTAAATTATAAGCATTATATAAATTAAAATAAATATTATTCATATTAAGCATACTTTAAACGCAACGAGTGTGAGTTCGATTTCCTCTAGGGGGAACGAATTATTTTTATTCCGCGCTGAGGAAAAAACAGAAGACGCGAAATTGAATCCCACCACTCAACACGCATTGTCTTGAAAATTGAGCTACGCCTGTAATACGAAGTATCTGGTCTGTGTCTGGTGTTAACCAGGTTCCCACCAGGTTCCCTCGGGCTTAACCTGCTATATGCGGGATACAACGTGAAGCTAACAGAAAAAAAATAACAATATGACCACGATACATAACTCGATGTAAGTGGTACAGTACACTTGTATTTGGGGCGAGCGCGCGGTAGAGCGCGACGGCGCGTGCGCATCTTTATGTTGTTAAAGAATTTTTCAATTATAATTGTAACTAGCAGTATTATCTGACTTCATGGGTGAAAAAAATTGTATATATCTTGTTTATACGCAATTGTTTTTGTTTTACCCTGTATCCCGGATATGTAGAGTAGGCAGAGGAATCCTGGTGTTATTGTATGCCAATTTTAGGGTTCCGTATCTCAAAAGATTGGAACTCTTAAAGGATCATTTTGTTGTCCGTCTGTCTGTCTGCTTGTTTGAATGTTTGACCATCTGTCTGTATGTAGTTGTTAGCTAACTGTAGTTCGTTAGTTGTTAGTTTTCCTCACGATTACGTGATATTAAGTTGTAATTGATATCAAACTATATCAAACATTCAGGTCTACATTCCTTTCCAGAAAAAAAAATAAACTTCAAAAATTACGATGCTGAAATGATACGAGCGTTCATGCTTAGTTTTTGTCGCATTTGTAAATATGAAATAGGTACGGAACCCGAGGAGGCAAAGTCGTGGCGACTCGCACTTGGCTTTCGTTTTTGATTTTCACTTTAGAGGGATAAGAGAGAATAAAGTGCTTAACGTCGCTAATAGCCCAACCAATTTCATCTCATATTTAAATACTGGCATACATATGTATATAATGTTTATAGCTATATAATTATAATCTTAAGTAAACTTCATTGTAGTGTAACAAGGAAATGTTTGTACACGCGATTTGTTTCCCTGGTGTAATTAAACAGTGTCCGGCGTTGGGTTTCGCAACACAATTCTCAATGTCTCTATAAAAGACCGATAGTATTTCTAGTATTAGACATAAATATATTATAGCAGGTGCAAAGACAAAAAATATTTTATAAAGAATTAATGCTACACAATATACTATAAGAAACAAAAATCTAAACAAAAGTTGTGAATAGATCATCGCATTGGGATCGACTCGAGCGCGTCGGCGCGTGCGCATCTTTTCTTTCTATACAATAAAAAACTAAATAAAAGGCTAATAAATAGATATCTAATATCTTTACTTAAAGTAAATGATATATTGGTATGTTTTATAAAAAGTTTAAGAGTTTATAAATAAATTAAAACTACTAGTTTAACCAAGGTATGCTTTAGAAATTTTCCATACTAATAGAAGAGTTTGTTTAGTGGAGCCCGCTTATCTCAGGAGTTAATGGCTAAAATTGAAAAAATATTTTTTATTTAATGAACGTATAATTGAACCGTTTTACAGTTTATTATATTTAGTATAAAATCGTCAAACCTTTATATCTCTCTCTACTTTTGTTCCAATATAATATACAGTTTATTTAGTTGAAGGAGTCATTCATAAACACTACTGGTGCTAATTGAATAACCCTGGCGGTGGCGAGAACCCGTTGTACGTGTACCTATTTTTAGAGTTACTTATGACACTTAGAATGTGTCATGTGTCATACACAGCTCTTAGTTATTTCCATTCGACCACGCAGGCCTAGTCGCTGGCAAAAACCAGTATAAATATAAAGATCTAGATAACACTAATATAAAACGTAAATGTTGCAACTATTAAGTCTAATCCCACGTTAGTTGGGTAACGCATTGTTTTTGCGTTCTTAGTGATTCCCACATAACAACTTTGCTGATATAAAGTGTTCAATTATAGATGAAATGAGAGAAAATATATGGCAAATGATAGTAGGTTAGGTAAAGAGAATTCTGGCTCCAGACTGAAGACTCTCCATTCCCAAGCTTCGAGATATTGCGTTGACAGAAGCGGAATTCAACGCTGCACTTTGCCCTACTAAAGCTTCACGCAGTATCCCGCTAATGAGCAGGGTGGGTAGAGGGAACCTAGTTTTTAAGATACTCCGTTCCGTTTCACCGAATTTTGTGAGAATGGCGGAAATCACGTGAAAATGAAAAACAATTATCCCCGAGTGAGAATTGAAATAACAAACATCATGTCATTATTTACTCTCTATATATTGAACTATTATATAAAATAAAACATACTGTATACAAAAAAGACCTTCATCTAATGAAAGTGACTTATCAGATCTCGTATGTCTTTTGTTCTGTGACCTAATGTTTATTATTCATTCACTGTAGTGATAAGCATATTAATCTTTCATTATTTTTTTATTTTACAATATTTTCTCTAAAAATTTTAACATCCCTGGAATATCTGGGATAGAAAATTTTGTCTCTAATATGTTAGGAAAAAAAATTGACGACACCTCTTTTTGTCATCAAGACATATAGTCGAAATGTACCTCCACTCTCTGCCCGGGCCTTTATGTATTTTTTGCTTCTCGCTGTAATTTACCGGAGAGAAGGCAGAGGGAATCTAATGTTAAGACACTTCGTTCTCCACGCGGCGACTAATTTACGAGACATTGCGTTGAGAGACGTAGCTCAAGGCGCTTTGCCTTGTTTCCAGAAAATAAATAATTCCCGATACAAAATCGAACCCACAACCACCACGTTAACAGTCAGACTATACCGCTACGCTACGTCGCGACGGTCTCAAGAAATGTCTTTAACAAAAGATATCTAAAATGAAATCTATAAAGAATTTTATCTTCATTGAACCCATGCCCTTAACTAGCACTTGTGGTTATTATCAATAAACAATTTACATACAATACCTCGACCTTTGTTTTTTATAATTATTTATTATTATATGGAATAGTCATCGTCCACAACTTTTCCTGTGTGGACTTTAAGACTAAAAATTGGAAAAAAATCCATAAATCCGAATTTCGACAAATCATAATCTACATGTCAGGTTTAGCCATATACGTTCAGGGTTCAGAGACAGTAGTTTCATATATGAGTATATAGAGACTTGCGATAGGTACGGAATACTAAAAAACTCTTTATTTAAACGTAAAATATAAATTTAAGGTCAAAATGTATGGCAATTATGAAAATACAGGAAGTTTGAGTTTTACAGGGTTGTCCTTTCAAGACCAAACTACATAGTTAAGTTTATATTTAACCGGAAAACACGAACTATGCCGTAGTAGTGCAGACGAAAGTCAATTGCAAAAAGTTACTAGTTCAAATCAGATTTACATTTTATTTTATTATATTTTGAGGGTATCGTGTCGCAGTGGCGATGGTTGTTGGATCGATTACCACTCAGAGGATCCATTATACAGTATGACTGGCAGGTCGATAAGCAAACTGACACCCATGATAGAGGAAGTAAGATCCAATTATTTTTACCCCATAAAAAAAATTGAATTTGCACATTTTGGATTAACTTGCTGTGTTCACGCTTTATCCCGCATATAGCAGAATAAATTTTCTTCACTTACTCTATACGCGGTATAGAGCGTGAAACCAATACAAAAGGAAACTTTATTAAAAATCGTACAGACCCTGTGAATTCCTTAAGAGGAAATTAACAATTCTTTCTATATATTATGTACGTAAGATTATTTATATGTATGTACTAGTACAAGCTTATTGTTATTGCACAGGAAGTATCGTGACAACATCTCGTAACTGACGTCCGGTAGAGTTCTGAGAAAACTGATTGCCTAAAATGTATAGAAAAATCTTATAAATTTTAAGCCTTTTTAATAGTTTAAATTATTATTATTATATTGTTTCGCTATATATGCTACACATAGCAGAGTAGGCAGTGGAAACTGGGAACCTAGTGTTAAAACACTTCTTTTGTCACAACCGTGCGCTTAGTAGTCGTAGTGCAAAGTGGCGGAACATAACGCCATGTCTTAATGGATCGACTTAATATTAATAAGTTTTAATTATATTTTAAAACTTAATAATCATCATAATCAAAAACGTTTTAAATTCCGATTATTTTAAGACATTATAATTTTTTATTGGAACTCTAGTAGTTTTGTATATATCAAGTAAAAACATAAATATTAATTTTAAATTAAATAAATATTCATTTAATATTATCCTCAAATTTGAATCGCAGTAATATTTTCATAGTAAAAATAATCAAATAGTTTGTAGTTGTCTTGATTATTTTCTAATATTATAAAGCTGAATAGTCTTTTTAAATACCAGTTGCAAGCTTGTAGTTCAAGATTTTTCATTGGAATTTGAACCCTAAACCTTATCGACCTTAAGAGTAACCTGACCGCTGCACTAAAAAGGCATTCCAATGCAATCTCATATATTTCGACGACAGCGGAAACACTTTCGATATATAATTATTAAAAAATCACGGAAGTGCCGAGGTCGGACTTTTTATATATATAAATATATATTTATATGTATCTGTAATTTAAGTTCTCAACCTTTATACGACCTTGCTTCATTACGGTAATCATTGAAGTCAATATTTTTGGCTATTTAAAAAAATCTAAAGCTTACCAACTTCTTCGAGAGAGCTTTTTATACGCTTTTTTTCTACTATATCATAATTAACCCCACTCCACCAGTACCAAACGATAGTTGAGATGTAAAGTGATGTATAATTTTGAGAAAACACCAATTGTGAATTAAGGCTTGTGACGAAATCTTTACAAGTTTACTTCTTTACTTTTTAATAATACAGTATTCTTTATAATTATATGAAATAGAAAATATACAATAAAACATATGTATAGTTTTAAATTGTGCGAGTACGACGGCCTCATCTTCAAAACAAGATAACCACTATCTTTTTACTGCAAAAAGCAAGAAAAGCGCTGTAAAAAAAATAAGTAATGAAATTATATTTAAACATTATATTTGAAATCATCTCGCTTGTTTATATTCGCCATTGTCTTTGTTAATTACTCATTATGATGACTCAGTAGTGACACACACAGTGTACCTTAAACGCTACTGAACGATAACTTAGTAATTGTAAAAATGTAGAATTAACCATAACATATATAATTATTATATAACTAGCGACCCTCTTGCGGCTTCGCCCGCTTTAACTACTGGATTATTCATATAATGTATCTGTGTGTGTATACTTAAGATAATGTGAAAATTAATTAAACCCCAATACAACCCGCATTTTCGTAGTTTCAATAAGGATTTTCCAATTGTTTTACACAGCAAGGGTTTTTAGTAGGTACCGTAATTTTAAATCTGAGCTACTAATCTTTTCAAGTACTTATTAAAATATATTTAAATGACTATTTTTAGATAGTTAAATGACTATTTTTAAACGGATGAAATTATAAACAAAAGCCTACCTACTAATAACTACTACAAAAAATATGAAACCAAATATATAGCGCTGAAATAATACATTCAACTCCGATTATCCAATACGTGGAAAGGCATCTAAATCTTCGTTGCTATAGAGGCAGGGGACTTTTTTTTCGAGCTTGTGGTTAATTCTGAAGAGGGTATTCTGTCCCTGATGAAAAGCAAGCACTACGTGGCTGCCTGTGAGGAAAATTAAATAGAATGCATCGGCCGGGAATCGAACCCGGGCCGCCCGCGTGGCAGGCGAGTATTCTACCACTGAACCACCGATGGGTGTAAGGTAGGCGGGCGCGGCGAACGCGCTTGTATAAGCAAAAGGTCGCGGGAGACCGAGGGACGCATGGCGAGTGGCAAGCCGTTTCGCAGCAAGGATTTTTTGGTATTGTAACAACTTCTAAAATGAAAAACAGTAAAAGACAGTTTTGATCTACATTAAATGGCCAACGTAACTAATATACTTATTTATATGCTGAGAGTAATTGATAAGTGAAACATAACTCGATACAGCTGATGTGTAAACGGCGTGATGTGTCAACAATTAAATGCGTTTTTCTCTAAAACTATTCGCAATTTCGAAATAGTTTAAAGAGTAAATTTTATCTTCGTTTAACGTAGAAAATTAATAAAGTATTTTAAAGGATAAGGATTAATACCATTATAGAAAAGTATCCCTCACAATAAAAAATATATTGAAATTACAATTTTTAGACAGAAAAATGATCACTACACGTTATTCTTAAAAGATACGAATATGCCGTCGCGGACTTTTTTGTAGATCTTATTAAGAGGAACAATACTCCAGTACACTTTTTTCATGTAGTACTTACCATTAAAGCAGCGCATGCGCGAAAGTGTCTCAACGGGTAGGACTTTATACACATTTATCGTATTTATGTTAATTTACATAATAAACTATATAAACATAATAAATCATAACAAATAATAAACTATATATAAACCTTCCCTAAGAAATACTCGACCTAATGGTGAAAACCGCATCAAAATCCGTTGGGTGGTTTAGAAGAAGAAGAGTTAGAAAGTTCAGACAGACACGAAAAGCGACTTTGTTTTATAAGATATAGGATAGGATAGGATAGGAGGTGTCTGGGGACCTAGTTAACCTATCCTATCCTAGGATAGGTTAACTAGGTCCCCAGACACGCGATGTCTAGAAAGTTGAAGATGCGGAGGGACTCTGCACTGATCCCGCTATATGAGGGGTACAGCGTGAAACTAATTTAATATAAAATTTTGGTCATGGGATTTGTAGAGAACAGTGTGAAGCTATAGGCTAGTAGTAAGCGATGTCCAAAGTTATTTTTCTCAGTTTTACAACAAAAACTACTCATATTATTAAATTAACTAAAAATGTGTACTGTTTATTTGATTTGAAGATCAAGATAAAGCCGGTTTCCACCGGAGCAGGTAGGTAATATTTAGGCGGAACATGCTTCTTTTAAATAAAATATGTTTACATTTCCACCTGCAAAGAGTTTTATATTTTGGAAAGGTCCGCCCGACTATACAATATCGGTGTAAATACAAGTATGTAGTTTACTCTTGCGTGTTCAACGTAGATCTTAATGGGCCCGCTCCGCTGATGATGGAAACCAAGCTCGAAGCGTGTCCATATATGGTTTATAATCTTATTTTGTTTATATGGATGCTAAAAGCACATAGATGCTTCAATTAAGATAGATAACTAAAAAAAATAACAACAAAGGTTGGCATGTAATTAGACTCAATATATAGATAGCTAAAGGATAAAAAAGACGTTTGAAAAAAAATAGAAATTATCATTAGGAGCTTAACCCTACAAATATTTTGCATAAAACATTTATTGACTTATTATTTGGTGGTGTCAACGTTTATACCAATATATATACAAGTTTACAAAGCTAATAACTTAAGTAATTGAAATAAAAAACACATAGAAGAAGACAATATAAAGAAAAAACAATATAAAATAGAATTACTGCTAAAACGGTCACATAACAAAGACATTGTTCTGATGTAGACATTATGATTGTGGATTGGATGGATCAATAGATGCAATTTTTATGTTTCTTATACTTTTAAATTTATGAATAAAAAAACAAAAAAGTTGAGTTACGCCACTCAAAACGCAATGCCTCCAGAATTCGGCGGAAAGTGGGGAACAGAGTGTCTTAACACTAGGTTCCCTCTGTTGTGTGCGGGTTCCCTTGTTGTGTGCGGGATACAGCGTGAAGCTGAAAGCTGAACACAAAAAGTGAAAATCGAACCCACAACTTCCGGCTTCATCTACCTACTTATTATAAACGCAAAGCCACTCTACGGAACCATGTGCGTAGAGCAAGACAATATAATTATAGTGGGACAACTCTCACCGCGACTCACAAGTAATGGTAGAATACTTTTGATCGATACGTTACGGCGGCTGCGCGTGCGCAGGCTCGATGACGAAACCCGACGACGTGCTTCGCTTTAACAGACTGTTTAGGGAATACTTTTTTATATAGAAATGATAATATTTTATAGTGTTTAACAACTAAAGTTTGTATTATAATCAAATTATTATATGCACATAGCCCAGTGGTATAACGTCTGCATATAAGAGCTGGCAGTGTACGATACGAGTGACAGATACGCACTCGGAGGACTTACTTATTTCCATTTATCCGTTCTAACAAGTCATTAAATTATCTCCGCCTACATTTCTATGTGCGGGATAAAGCGTGAAGCTACGAAAACGTTATTTTAGTGATATTTCTATAACTTAAAACAAAATACGAATTGAACATAAGTAAAACCATCGCAGTTCTAACCTTTACTATATTATAATATAAAGAAAAACATATAGGTATACATATAGACATATGGACAAAAGTAAATATTGTATCTAAACGTGAAGCATTTAGTTTAAAGTTAGGACATCCTCCATTGAACGACCTTCAGCTATATAAGCGGTGTTATTGCACAATACATTGGGTTAAGGCTGTGACACAAATAGGTCAGAGTTTGTTATATTATTATATTAAAAAATAGATTCACTCTGTAACCCGTACAAAGCAGGCAAATAGAGGGAACCTGGGAACCTAGTGTTAAGACATTCTGTTGTCCATTAGGACGCTTTCGTTCCACACTTTCCACGGAAATTTTGAGGCATAGCGTGAGGAGCTCAACTTAAATAAACACCACGATTTATCTTGTTACAAGAGAGCGGACATATAAAAAATATAGCCGGAGGCGGAGCCGGCGGAACTAAACGCCGCGTTTTTTATCGCTACCAAAGTGAGGAAATGAAAAGATTAAATATTGCATTTCCCGCGGTAAGAATTGAACCCACAACCATCGTCGTCGTTGTTGATATACTAAAAAAATATAATTTCTTTTTCCCGCATTCTGAATTTATCCCGCTAATATCAATAATGTATACTAGTATTTGCGGGATTTTATTCAAGACATTGGGTGTTGACAGGCGAAAGTAAATACCGCGCTGCCAATTTTCTTCAATCTTTCCCCCAAATGGGAGAAGCGGCGATTTACAGCGGCCTCCTATAGCACGTAATATATTCTATACAAAACGTAGTGACCAAACACTATCCACACATAAACCGACATACACACAAGGATATTTCAACACAACGCAAGGTCTGTTTTAAACGTAGCATAGGTACTTACAAGGCACACAGGCATCGCAATATCCGAGCTCGTTGTGTCTGTCGTAATACGGCCTTAGGTAGTCGTGATTTGCATGATTGGTTCATTAGGCGATTGGTTTTCCTTGGTACCACGGTAGTGTGAGGTTTGATGGCCGTTAGAGGGTAAAGGATGAAAGATAATTTGTATATTAGCCCCCAGCTGCAACTTTGGTGATATGAAAATAATTAAGAATTGTAACGTGGATACGAGAATTGGCAGATCAAAACGTAGATGGCGAGACGAGCTAGACCATTATAGACCTGACTGGTGCTCAATAGCGCGAAATAGACCAGAATGGAAGAAGTGGAGAGAGGCCTTTGCCTAACAATGGGATAGTGCAGGCTAGGGAAAAAAAAACGTGGAAACGAATAACGTAGTGTAATATAGCCTATATATAGTCTTTATCTATATATAATAGTCTTTCTTGATAAGGTGGACTATCAAACATAGATTTTTTGGCGTTTAGTTCCGCCACTAGATACACAATATCTGTTGAATCCGATGAAAGATGGCCAAAATAGACATTTGGCGCATCACTAGCCTTATTGATCAAAATAGATCGCGAGCACCAACTTGCTCTAAAAAACATTGAATACAGTGAGAATTGAACCTACTACCATTATGTCACAAGCACACTCGTACAATACTTTTTTAACTAAGTAGTAATTCCTCTTAAATTATAAGTCAAGGTTAATTAGAGGAGTGATTCACTTTTTATTGCTCTTATGGCAATTATAACAAATTGTTTATTTTGAGTGATAATTTAAAACATCCTGCATATACCTACAGTGTGAAGATAATAAAAGAAAACAGACTCGTTTTTAACGATATATTTCCCTATAGCTAAAGGTAGTTGGGTTTATTTATTTAAAAAACAAAAATAAGTAAATATTTCAGCGAATAAAAGAAATAAAACGAAGTTCATCGCCCAAAAATACCAATTTCATTACCTTTTATTACAGAGACATAAAAAAACAAACATAGTACCTACTTAATATTTAAATTAAATAAAATAGACAAGGGCCAGCTCAAATTAGAAGGAGAGGGTTCTGTACGATTTATTTTCTTATAAATAAAGAAGTCAACGCTACTTCGTGTTGTGTGCCATTTGGGTTCCGTGGGCAATATTGGCATCAGCAAAGGGAACCTGAGAGCGAACGAACGGAGTAAGAAGACACTCCGTTCCCAGTACATACTAAATATCTATAATGCACAGAGCATAGTATATAGACACGTCAGACATTTTCCTTATTTTCTATATACAGTATACAATGATACAGTAATAGAAAAGTATACAATAGTACAGTAATAGAAAACATAGTGTTACTAGGTTCTTCCTGCCTACCCTGATGTATGCATATAAATAAAAAGTTTTTTTAAGCTCTCACCCACACATATCAGGGTAAGCGGAGGGTAGCTAGTGTTAAGACACTCCGTTCCCATTTAAACACTTAAGTGTCCCACTTTCCGCCGAATTCTGGAGGCATTGCTTATTGAGTGGCGGAATACAACGCCGCGTTTTGCCCCGTAGAACCAGAGCGAGAATATAAAAATATGAAATATCCCCGAGTGAGAATCGAATCCACAACGATCGCATATACAGTCAGGCGTACATATATTATGTTTGAAAATATTTCTAAACTCGGTTTTAATATCAAAATACAAGTGCAATACTCACTATATGCGGTTTCGGTATTATTTACGATATGTAATCTATTGTCTTGAATATCCCACGATAAAACAATGACCTGTTTTGGTTAAAACATACTTTAACACCTACATATATGCACTGTATAGAGGCCATCGAGGCCAGTGAGATAGTTGGGGGTTCGATTCCCATCCGAACGTTCGCTTTTTCATTTTTCATTTTCTCTGTGGTAATGCTAAGCTCAACCCCTGAACACGCAATATCTTGAGTATTTAGCGTCGCGTAGGGAACGGAGTGTCTTAACACTAGGTACCTACATCTACCCTGAACGTGTATCGAACCCGCAACCATTACGTATACACAGTACAGACAGACAAGACGGTGTTATTATAATATATATACTCGTACTTGACCAGCATTCCAAAAGCCTCGTATATTTAGTGTTTGCGATTACGGCAACGCGGCGTTACGTGTCCATTATTATGTCACTAACGAGAAACCGCTTGTAACAGATTAAACTTTTTGGCTTAAAATGTATGGTGAAGCTACAATTTAATTCTTTCAATTATCATGGCTATCTAAAACCAAATTAAGGGAAATGTGGCTTTTTTCGCAATGGTTGTGGGTTCCTTTCTCCATTTAGGAATGGAATTCAGGAATGATTATATTTGACTTGTTTTAATTTCCTCGCCCTGGTAGACAATGAGCACCAATGAGCTCTGTGTTTTGACAATTACGCGCTCGGTGTAGAGCGGAGTATCATAACACTAAGTTACTGCTTTATTAAAGAGTGATGAATCACTTCATGAAGATGTAACATTAATTTATTAAAAAAATATAATATATGAAAGATATCTATTAACTCAATTAGAACCTGATATATATGTATCTAAATATGTAGGTAGCTACTTCTGTTAAAAGACATTACATGAGGCCGTTCTGGCGCAGGGGCACAAGCGTGTGACTTTAAAGCGACGGTTGTGGTTTCGATTCCCGCTCGTTGAAATGAATTATTTATTATTAATATTCTCATGTATACGCTTTGGTATCAAGGCAAAAGCGCGGCGTTAAGTTCCGCCTTTACTCAACACGCACTGCCTGGAAAATTCGGCGGAAAATTGGGAACGGAGTGTCTCCACCTTAGGTACCTTCTGCTTACCCTGTTATACGGGATTCAGTGAAGCTGAAAAACAATAAACGGAGCCCCACGTGGGAATTGAATTTACAACTACTGTACATAGTTAAAAACTTAATTAGAGAAGAGTTACGTATATTTTTTAAAACAACATCAGAATATTTTTTACTATAGTACCTACTTAATTGTACGCGCGTTTATAGAAAGCGTATCAATAATTACAAATTGCTTTGGATAATGAAAGAAACAAGACATTGTGAAATTTCTCGAACGTTTAAAGATTATATAAAAAAAATATAACAACCAATAGAAATTGTAAAGGTGTTGAAAAAAGATCAAAATTATTCTTTTTTATCTGTATTAGAAAAAAAAACACTTTTAATTTTTAAGGCCAAGGTTAAGCGTGATGCTGATTTATAATAAAAAAAGTTACGATTTTTACGTACCTTATTTCACGTAAACCTAAGAGTCTCCTACCTATTTTTTTTAGTTTCCCGCTGTATCCCGAATTTAGCAGATTTAGGCATCGCGTTCAACCAAACAAACTACATTATTCATATATACATATATATAACTAACTAGCGGCCCGCTCGCGGTTTCACCCACGTGAACTATGTTATTATTAATTTCTGTCTCCATGGCTACGTCCTAGTGACGTCTATGCAAAATTTGAGACTCCTAGCATTTGTAGTAACGAAGTTTCATACAAACTTTCGACCCCAAAAACAACCCCTTAGAAGTCGAATATTGCAAATTCCCGTCTTAGCGATCACCTACGTCCTATAAATAACTCCTATGCAAAATTTCAGATTCCTAGCACTTGTAGTTTCTGAGATTTCGTGTTGAGTGAGTGACCTTTCGATTTTATATATATAGATATACAACATTATTTCATCATCGTCACTTATATTTCTTTAAATTTAATGATTTTTTGCTAAGAACTCAATTAAAATAAAATATTCCTTATCCAATTAGTTGCTTAGAAATATTTTATATAACACAACCACATTTTTTCTAAAAAACCTGTCAAAATAAAAATAAACTATTTATAACTAACGATTTTTTGCTTACTTTATAATATGTAATTAAAAACTTGTAGTTTTTTTATGATCCTTCAAAACTAAGTATTCGATGGCTAATTGCATTCCGTCCATCAATTTAAAGGATCGGAAGAGAACAGATAAATAAAACATATTAAAAAAATACTTTGGGACCTCCGTGGCGTAGCGGCAAATTATTAACTACTAGCGGCAGTACACAGCGGTTACGGCCGTACGTACGTCTTACCTCAGTCAGTGAGGACAAGTCCTTTTATATATATAGATAAGCGGAACCTGTCCGACTCCCACGCTCTGCTAGATAAAGCACAGCGTTGAGTTTCGCCACTCAACAATGTCACGAAAAATGAGCGTAAAGTGGAAAAAGAAATGTCTTAACATTAGGTTCCTTCCGAGATATACCTACCTTGCTAGATGTGAGATAGGGTATGAAACTAAAAATAAATTTAAACATAATTTACTTCAACATTTCGTATGCAAATAAAAAGAAACCGAGACACAAAATTCATAAATAAAAATTCCAAGAAACCCATTCTAAAGTACGAAACATTGATAATATTCAAAAAAATATAAATAAACTTTTTTAAAAAACTTATTAACAAGGCTGTACAAAGTTGTGCCAAGACCTAAAACGACTAAAACGTAAGATTTAAAAAATATTTCAACGTATGCATTCTGAGAACACGTGATGGAGTATTATTACTTTAGCGTGTTTCTTTTAATTTTTATTTAATATTTATAAGAATTCAAGGTTGATATTCAAGTCTGAATATTTCATAGATCACAACCAACGTCATTATTAAAATTAATACTATATATATTATTTATATATTAATACGAGAAAACACTTTGAACTCCTTTTTACGAAAATAGCGCGGACGAACAGCTATGAAATTTGGCACACTTATAATTTATATGTAGGGGAAGTGCAGAACATATTTTTCAAAAATAATGCTTATAAAGTATATTAAATCAAAAAATAAAACATTAAACACACTACTATAGATACACTTGTGTATTTATAAAGTGACATACACGTTGCTATGCCAACGAGTATTATAAGCGTCAGCCACGAAATGAAGATGTTAAATATTCAATAGCCTCGAATGGGAATCAAACCCACAACCGTCGCGTTTAAAGTAGCACTTTCTTGCCCCTGCGCCACGACGGCCTAAGTGTCCGAGGTAATCTAACATAGCCAATAGCCTTCCTTAATAAATGGACAACATAAAAAGGTTTTTCCAAACAAAAAAACTGTACAGCTTCACAGCTAACGAATAGTTAATATTTTATTATTACGCCATATATTTATGAAGAAGATTATTTAAACCTCATTGTACAGAAAATGTGCAAATTATACAGATTCATTAATTTATAATATTTTAATTTAAATAACTATTTATTATATTTACAAAATATTTAATTTTAATTTGTTGG
>HE671436.1:0-11889 GCA_000313835.2 Heliconius melpomene melpomene | reverse complement strand
GGCCTCATTATAATAATTTAATTTAGTTTTTTTATTTAATTTTTCAATTTACCATATCTTCATTTTGCATGTTGCTTTGGTGTTTTTTACTAATTTTTATAATATTACTAGATAAATATGCTCTACTACGCTATTCCGCATATATGATGCTATCATATGATATTATATTCATATTTCATAGTAATGAACTGATAGCGTTGCACTCGACTGTACCGTAGCCCGGTCACACCCCGCAACGATTCCCCGCGAGCCCTTACGGGGAATCGGTCCGGCGTGAGGGGATGTCTATGTGCAGACATCAAAATACGCTTTCTGCGCAATTTGCCGCGCGTGCTTCCCATTATCAATAACATATTTGCCAGACTATACCGGTCAATTTCCTTCGTGTGTTTTCCATACAACGTGACATTGGCGAAATGAATTGTGCTCAACTGGCACGCTCGAAACGCCATATATCGAGAAATCAATCAATTATTATTACAATTACAACCTCTTTCGTGAGTTCTCCATTCAACGTGACACTGGCGAAGTGATTTTGTGCTCAACTGGCACGCTCAGAACGCCATAATAGAAAGAACAGAACAGAACAGAAATAATTATTATATTTTTTCAGTAATTTATATATTGCAATATAAGCTGTTTATTGTATAGTTTTCTTGTGCTACATAATAAAGTATGTCGGGTAGTTTGGAATTTGACTACTTTATGCAGATGCTGTCATGCAGACGGACTATTTAAATCCTTAGACTCTCCTCATAAAGTGGATGATAATGAGGAAATTTATATAGAAATGTTAAAAAATACTTTAGGTTTGTACGTAAGTTGAGTATTGTTTAATTTTTCTTATATATTTTTTATTTTATGAATGGAAGGCAACCAGGGTTTACTGATATATAACTCGGTTTTTATTTTGGTAGCTTGGAATTCTGCAACTAATATTTTGGTTAATACATAAATTTTATATCAATTTCTTACATTATTTTAAATGTTGGAATCGAACCCAAAACTGTCTCCTGCTTTTATATACTTTTTGTTATATTTCAGCTGCAATCGCCAGGATTTGAAGTGAGTTACACAATATGTAATACATGTATTGGAAAGCTTAAAGAAGCTTACAAATTTAAAAAACAAGTGCTACAATGTGAGAGGAAATTTCAAGAATATTGCAATAGTAAGTGTCTATTATCTTGATGCATATTATAATTATGTAAATGTATTATATTTTATTTTGATAATATAATGACATAGTGGATTACTGGCATAACTATAAATGTGATAGTTGTGTGTTTTGTAACCCAGTTGTTCCTGAGCTTAGTGCATTCAATCAAATAAACTCTTCAGCTTTATTACTATAAAATATTATAAATAAGGAAAAATTGGTATAGAATCCTAAAGATTTATGGAATATGTACCTCAAAAGGAAAAAATGCAACCCATCTAGGATCATTTTCTTAGGAACGTGCAGAGGTATCAAGCTAAAATTTATATTAAATAGTCAGGTCTGCTGTCCCTTCGAGTTGTGAAAAAATCATACTTCTAACGCCCAATATTAATAATGTATCTCCTATCTCCAGTTAACGTCTATCTCGTACTGTCCGACATATCTATCCAATCACTAACCTGCATGCCTACCTCCATCTCTGTCTATTTCAATCTATGGTAGCAATTTTTGGATTAGGATTGGTTATTAACATTGGGCGTAAGCCAATGCAATCAAAAGATACAGCTGTTTATGCCACAAATTATCTAAACTCAAGGGAATCAAAACCTACAGGGTAGTTCCCGTGAACTCAAAGTCTTGAAATTTGGTAAGAAGCAAAGTCTTATAGCACAAATAAAGGAAAAAATGCTAGAAGAAAAATTTTGCTGGTATTTCTTAGAAAAAAATCAATAGTTCATTGTATACAAAATGAGTACCTTTTCCCAGTTGACCTACTATGCTGAAATTGGTATGGAAGCCTTAGTGCACATGGCCGACTCGCAATTAACTGTTAGTACTTTAAAATATTTTTGAAAACCTCATGTTCTAGCGGCAGGACTAACCTATTCAATTTTAGCTGCAATTAATAATATACTTTTGTAATTACAGATGAATTATTACAACAAGTGGAGATTAAAATAGAAAAAGCTGAAGGTATTTTTGTGTATTTAAATTATTTCATAATTATTTTAAATTGAGATCATCATGGTGCAGGAGTACAAGCGTGCGACTGTCAATGCGACAATTGTGGGTTCGAATCCCTCTTAGAAAGAAAAGCAGAAATGATAAAAATTTTTAGCAACTTGCACAAAACTGAACAGTATTCGATTCTATATGTCGTGGTCGTGTTTTTGACGCGTATTTAGGGGGAATTAATTATTTTTATTTAGCTGCTCTGACAAGTCGAAGCGCTCCGTCGTGTTCCACCATTCAACACAACACAGAGAGATTTTCAATACACAATGTATTGAAAATCTCTCGCGTCTTGACACTAAGTTCCCTCTACTTACCTAAAAAAATCTACTCTAAAATAGCGTGAAACTGATAAAAACATTGTTTATTTGCTTGCTCTCTTTATTTTTTACTTATCTATATATATAAAAGGACTTGTTCTCACTGACTGAGGTAAGACTGATGGTAGAAACGTGAAATTTGGACAGGTATTTACTTTCGTAATCTGGACAAAAATTTTAACTCTAAAGGGATGAAATAGGGATTGCAAGTTTGTATGGATTTTTTTTAAATCGGCACCGATTTTTATCAAATTTTAAATTCAGGCTCTTAAAAATATTTCATTGAACACGTGTTTCATGGTTCTTTAGAATTCACCCCTTAAGGGTGCAAATAAGGGGTTGAAAGTTTGTATAGAAATGTTTTTAAATCGACATTGATTTTTATAAAATTCTAAGTTCAGACTCTTAAAAATATTTAATTGAACACGTGTTTCATGTTTTATTAAAATTCATCCCTAAGGGTGCAAATAAGCACGCGAAGCTGCGCGCGTCCGCTAGTTAATTTATAAAGTTAAACATTCAATTTATTTGACGTGACAACACGGCTGCACGCACAAAAAAGTCAAACTCATTGTCACGTTCCGTTTATGTTGAGTGTGCAAACGAGAGCGGAAGCGATAGAGAGGGACGTCTATCTCGTCGTCGTTTATCGTACTAAGCGTTCACATTTTTACTGATTAATCTGTATAATTTAAGTAGGAAAAAAAAATAACTAATGCAAATAAATATTAATTAATGGTAAAAAGAAAATGCCGCGTGTTCCCGGCTTAGAATAGGATCACCCTGGTACTGGTGGTGTCGCAAGAGGCGACTAAAGTACGTGTGGGAGGATCGTCGCCAGCAATGCCAACACGCATGGGCAGACTCGACCGGATCGTTACCACCCCCGGCATTTAAAACCGGCGTTAAGTAGTGGCTTTATGTCCATGCGTTTCGCATTTAGTAATGCTGGGCTCCGGGACCCAATCCCCCTTAAAGGCAGGCAACGCACCTGTAGCTCCCCTGGTGCTACACGGGGTCGTGGGCGGTACGTTACCATCAGGTAACCCGTACGCTCATTTGCCTTTTCATTTTCCATAAAAAAAATATAATTAACTCCTTTTTTGTATTACACAAAGTAATGATAATTCAATGATAATAATTATTTTCCTCGATATTTTCTTATAATTTTATCTCGTAAACTAACCGTCCGTAAACCGACTTTGCAGACAATTGATTTGCTTATTATGTTTATATGTTCTCTCTCTTTCAGACAAAGAAGTTTTTGTGAAACCGGAAATTGTTAATAATGAAGGTAATTTAATTAATTATTATAAATTATTAATACATGTTTAAAAAACATAATACATTTGTTATATCATCAAACTCAGGGCCAGGGTCATTGAGGCCGTAACGCAGGGCACAAACCAGCTTCACGCTGTATCCCGTACACAGCAGACTAGGCAGAGGAAACCTGGTGTTAAGACACTCCGTTGCCCACTTTCTGCCGAATTCTGGAGGCATTTTTTATTTTCTTTTTATTTTATATTTTCGTTACTTAACATATGTACGTATAGAGTATATATTTAACATTTTCCTAGCTCTGGTAACGAGACAAAACGCGGCGTTCAGTTCTGACATTCAACACGCACTGCGTCCAGAATTCGGTGGAAAGTGGTTAACGGAGTGGTCTTAATACTAGGTTCCCTCTGCTTACCCTGCTATATGTGCAGCGTGGAGCTAAAATAAAGTCGTCGTGGTGCAATTGCCTATAGGAATATTAACCTATATTTTGTTTTTTAGATAATAATAGTATCGACGTCTATGACAATGATAATGTTGACCAGGAACCGGAAACAATAGAAATTTCTTGTGAATCAGAAGAAAAGAGTGAAAAAACCATTATGGAGAAAGAAAAGTCAAGAACATCTAATAAAAGTAAGTAATAAGTACTGTTTAATTATTTTCTTATAAAAACAGGAAATGTATTTTTTTTTTGATTAGGTCAGTTTAGTTCATAAGTAATAAGTACCTACTGCTTATTTTCTTTTAATAAGAATAGGAAATGTAATAAGTTCTGTACCCTGAAGCAAAACACGTGTTCAACGAAATATTAAAAATATTTCGTTGAACACGTGTTTCTGTGTGTGTGTCTGTTTCACGTGTGAACTGAATTTCAAATTTTATAAAAATCGGTGCAGTTTTTAAAAAAATCATACAAATTTTGAACCCCTATTTAATCACTTTAGGCTTTAAATTTTTCAAAATCCCTTCTTAGTGAGTGACCAGATTACGAAAATAAACATCTGTCCAAATTTTACGTTTCTACCATCAACGGTTGCGGCTGTGCGTGCGTCTTACCTCACTCTGTGGGAACATGTTCTTTTTTTATAAATAGATTATATTACCATCGAACAATCGAACCCACAATCTGGCGCCCTTACAGTTGTTGACCAATCGTGGCGCAGGACACAGCGTACAGTTGTACGTAATGGTCTCGTATACTTTTGTAATTCTTAATATATAAATAATATTTAAAAATATATATCTTTTGTTATTACAGGCACCCCAGAAAAGAAGCCGTTAAAGAGCGTCGTTAATCTCAAATGGTGTAACAGAATAAAAACTGACAACGGGTTCAAATATAGCTGTAAAAAATGTTCAGCAAACTTCGACATGTATAAATATTTGCTCCGGCATATCACCAGAAAACACAAAAACGAGTTTAATTGTAAAACTTGTTTCAAAACATTCAATGAACATAAAAAATACATCGGTCATTATCAAAAATTCATAAAGAAAAGAAATTATATAAATGCGAATACTGTGATAAGACCTATAAAAATTCGACATCTCTCAAATTACCATACAAACACACACTTAAAAACAAAGCAGTTCTTTTGTGATATTTGCGGTAAAGTGTTTTTATACAAGCTTTCGTTAAAAAAACATATTTTGAGGCACATGGGTATGAGTAAAAAGATAATGTGTGACTTGTGTGGCCACGCTTCTAATGATATCACTAATTTGAACAAGCATAAATCCGCTGTTCACGACAAAATTAGGCCGTTTAAATGTAATTTATGTCCAAAAACCTTTGCCTTATCCAAAAATTTAGTTTATCATATAAGAAGACACACCGATGACAGGCCGTTTAAATGCGACTTATGCCCAAAAGCTTTTATAACGATAACAGTTTTAAATAAACATAAAAAAACACACGCTCCAGGAGAGCCGTTCGAGAGCGATCCTAAACCGTATAAATGTAAAGTTTGCTGGGTCTCGTTCGATCACAAAGGTGTTTATTTGACGCACATTAAAAATCACGATGTTTTAAAGCCGTTCATTTGTGATATTTGCGGGAAAGGATTTTGTACACAATACACGCTGAACCGCCATATTGACTCGCACAACGGTATAAAGAGATTTTTGTGTAAACTATGCAATAAGTCACTGTCATCTAAGAGTAAATTGAATCGTCATTTAGAAAAAATACACGATCCTAACAGACCAGTCAAAAAGAAAATAACGTGCGAAATATGCAAAATAGCGGTCACAAATATAGAGAAACATAAAAAAAGTCATACGGATAAACGTTTTCAATGCTCATTTTGTTCTAGATCATATTCTGAGAGGAATACATTGCATAGTCATATAAAACATAATCATACTGGTATTACATATGCTTGTAATTTGTGTGAAAAATTCTACGTACAGAAGGGTAGTTTGAGAAATCATATGAAAAGAGCTCATGCTGTTAAATTGAAAGAAGAATAATCTAGAATTAAAATCAACTCCACGCTCTAAGATGATGGCCTTATCGAAAGAATAATCTAAAATAGCATATAGCAATAGCAGAGAGTCGACACTGTTAAATGTTTACTAATAAACACAGTACAGTCGACACCGACACCGACTGTCGACATTGACTCGAGCTTTGTAAAATAAGCTCGTATTTCCCCATTTTAGAGGGTAGTTCCCCAAACATGTTTATGAAAATGCATGGAACTATAGATGTAATTTTGTTATCGGAACTCGTTCTCGGTCCAATGTCACAATGTTATAAAATATTCTTATATGAAAAACAATGATATCATTCGTACTATCGTTTCGGTCCAATCACGCGTATAACAATATTTCTCATACAAGAATTTGAGATTGGACTGAAATCAAACCTTCCTTTGAATCACTGTTAATGAAAAACATATTGAAATCAAAGATTGCGTAGTTTAAACGTTATAAACGTAGATAAGTGGAAAGTGACCAAAGTGCCTGAACATTTTTTTTACTATGTAATGAAATGAAAGAGACCCAACTCAATATTTACCATTTTTTAATTAAATTGACTTAGAAAAAAATTGTTTCTTTAGAAAGAAAACATTATGTACAAATGTTTATAACATATGTACGACTGTCCAAATAAAACGAATATTTCGAAATTGTTAGTAGGAGCAGGCTATTTATTATCTTTTTTAGAAAATTAAAAATCATGAAGTTTTGAGGTTGATCACTTTCATTTTAATATGCAAGCCAATAAATATATTCGAACATTATAAATAACGATCATGATATTATAATATACTAATGATCCACGCGCGGCTTCGCCTGCTTAAACATATTGTTATATTAAACCCAAATTATACAAAACTATTGATGTGTTATTCTGATGTATAAGCTATACAATTGTAAAATTTTATCTAAATCAGTTCTGTAGGTTTTGCGTGAAAGTGGAACAAACATTAATCTTCCAACACCTTTATAATATTAGTAAGATATTTAAGTGTCCCATTTTGTAACTAAAAAAAAAGAATGTAGTAACTATTCACGTGTTTTTTTACCATTGTCCGCACATTTTAATCAAAACTTAAAGAAATGATTTAAATAAATAAATTACTTCTAATAAATAGCCTTAAACCGTCGTATAAAACGAACGTTTTAAATAGTTTCAAATTTATTTATTATTTATAAGTATTTACTAATACTTGCGGCTCTGGTCATGGTCAAATGGAGGTAACTACTAGTTGTACAATGAAATTCCTATTAAATGGACAGTCCAAAACAAATTATTAGTATCGAAGTATAGATTATTCTTACGGCTGGAATTGTATCCGCTCCTTCCAATATTATTAATATTATACTTTTATTTTTATTAATACGTCATTTTAAAAAGTGTTAACCTTTAACTATGGACGTGATTTTTTTATAACATACATATGGACGTCGGGTCTGTCAGACCAGTGTATTTATTGGTCATATTCCGGCTGTTTTTTAAAGGAAGAAGACAATTTTTTGTTTTAGTTTACATGAATAGCCTCAAATCAAGCAAAATCAATATAAATAAAATCGCTTTTTATTAAAGTTTACGCATCACAACGATTTAAGTAACTTAAAGTCACAATTTCAGTCTTTGGCCACATGGGATGACTCTTAAGAAAATAATACTATAAAAAAAAGACAGATAATAAAATAAATATTTTTTTAACAAAATATAAAGCCTACAAATAAAAAAAATAAAGAAATTACATCTTATGTTATAAAATAAAAATTTTGACAACACCTCAAGATAAGGTATTATTGAACATCGATACACAATGGCTTTCAACATTGTAGGCAAACAGGACGATTGCAGTCAACAAAAGTATGTGTTGTGTTTCTATATATCTTTTGGGGGCAAAGTGTACATGTTTTTCAAGAACCCAAAACTATTTTTTTAGCTTCATGTTCAATAAATGATAGATCAGATCGCGAAACGCGAGTCAAAGTCATTCTCAATTCTTAGAGTAGTTTAGTATACGAAACGCGTCTTTTTATTTGATAAAGTGCTATTTTTTTATAAAATGTCATCGTCCAATTCTTTTGTTTGATGTTGATTATAAAGTACCGATATTTTGTCCCTGACGTGCTAGGTCGATCATTTTTTTCCATTTTATCATAAAAACAAAAAAAATTGAAACTTTTTTAGGTAAATAATATTTATATTACTAAAATATATAACAAACAATGCCAAATAATATATGATATAAAACAATAAAAACATTTGAATACAAATAATACAATTAAAATATTAAAGTATATTTTGTAATATTATAAAAATATATGGCGTTTTGAAATCATTCATGTATGGGAAACATGGACGTCGGGTCTGACAGACCCAGGCCCCGTTTATATATAATGTGTATGTGTTATATATAATGTAACTTTGTTTTTTAATCAACCTTTATAATTTATTTTTGTGTATGCTTTCGAATATACATGGTAGTTAATGATTACTTTACATAATGTAAAAAATACTGAATAAACAGAATTGCGGAAGATACCAAAATCAGTAACACGAAATAAGCTCCCCCACATTTCATTATTTTCTCTAACTTCGTGACAAATAAATCTACGTAAAATCAACACATTGACTTCTCTGTCTTTGTTAATATTGTTTATCTTAGTCTTGCTATAAGTCTAAATAAAGATCTTTATATTTTTTCAAGAATATACTAAACTGGTTGCGAAAATAAAAGCCATGAGCCAAATATATAGGTCTATAAACTGACATAGCTAGCTTCAAAAAATTTAACTTGAATTTTGAGCTTTTTTATATTTTTTTTATAAAAAAAGTATATAAAAGTTCAAAAATGTATTTTTTTTTAAAACTGTGCTTTTATATATTTCTAAATTATAAAAGTTGAAGCCAGTCGTGGCGCAGGGGTACAAAGTGTTACTCTAAAACCGACTGGTTGTGGGTTCGATCCCTCGACTCGAGGAGATGAAAATAGAAATAGTATAGAAAATAGAAAATGTTTATTTAAATTTATATTTCAAGCCAAGCGCGGCGTTGAGTTCTGCCACTTAACATGCAATGCCTCCGGAATTCCGCAGAAAGTGGGGAACGGAGTGTCTTAAAAATACTAGGTTCCCTTTACCTACCCTGCTGTCAGCGGGATACAGCGTGAAGATGATATAATTTGATTTTTTTTATCAAAGTTTTAATGTTTTTAAACTGATCTAACCTATTTTTTTTTATTTACAAATTCTTTACAATCAAAACCTATAAATGTGTTTAATTTTTTTTATTATAAAACCTTACTCGCGGGGTAAAAACTTGTGACCCGAAATAGGGGACACAAACTCACGAAGTTAGAAACAGAGCTAAATTTTATCTTTTTGCAGTAATTTGATGTATGTCCTACTAAAATTTGCAAATTCATATAACCTTTAATAATGTATTTACAATAGTTTAAAGTTATAAGAGCGTTAAACTGCCGAATCCCCGTACATTTACCTTATATGTACATATGTACATATTATATATGTTAGTTAAAGCTGTATACATTTATACATATGTAAAGGTTTTTCTAATTATTTAGGGCAAATTTTTATTGGTATAATTTTTGGGATGGTCACAAAAGTATTCCGGGGTGGGCATGGTTCACTCAGTCCTCGCTATTCCTACACCCATGCGCACAACGATGCCATCATAAGCAGGGATGTTATGGAACTCCTTTTCCCTAACCGAAACTAATGAATATCCGAAATAATTTAATATCTGTAACTGAAACCAAAACAATCTGTATCCGTATCCAAATCCGAGATGTTTTTATTGGTAACAACAAGAATCTGTGGCAAATATACGAATATTGAAAAATAAACTATTGACGTTTGACAATTTTATATATGACCAAGGAACATAAGTATATGACAATGACAGTTGACAATTAAAAGAAAATGGAAATTATTATTATTTACATGTATTCTATAATTGTGTATATTTATCTTTTTTATTACCGGTCAATTTCCTTCGTGTGTTTTCCATACAACGTGACATTGGCGAAATGAATTGTGCTCAACTGGCACGCTCGAAACGCCATATATCGAGAAATCAATCAATTATTATTACAATTACAACCTCTTTCGTTAGTTCTCCATTCAACGTGACACTGGCGAAGTGATTTTGTGCTCAACTGGCACGCTCAGAACGCCATAATAGAAAGAACAGAACAGAACAGAAATAATTATTATATTTTTTCAGTAATTTATATATTGCAATATAAGCTGTTTATTGTATAGTTTTCTGTGCTACATAATAAAGTATGTCGGGTATTTGGAATTTGACTACTTTATGCAGATGCTGTCATGCAGACGGACTATTTAAATCCTTAGACTCTCCTCATAAAGTTGATGATAATGAGGAAATTTATATAGAAATGTTAAAAAATACTTTAGGTTTGTACGTAAGTTGAGTATTGTTTAATTTTTCTTATATATTTTTTATTTTATGAATGGAAGGCAACCAGGGTTTACTGATATATAACTCGGTTTTTATTTTGGTAGCTTGGAATTCTGCAACTAATATTTTGGTTAATACATAAATTTTATATCAATTTCTTACATTATTTTAAATGTTGGAATCGAACCCAAAACTGTCTCCTGCTTTTATATACTTTTTGTTATATTTCAGCTGCAATCGCCAGGATTTGAAGTGAGTTACACAATATGTAATACATGTATTGGAAAGCTTAAAGAAGCTTACAAATTTAAAAAACAAGTGCTACAATGTGAGAGGAAATTTCAAGAATATTGCAATAGTAAGTGTCTATTATCTTGATGCATATTATAATTATGTTAATGTATTATATTTTATTTTGATAATATAATGACATAGTGGATTACTGGCATAACTATAAATGTGATAGTTGTGTGTTTTGTAACCCAGTTGTTCCTGAGCTTAGTGCATTCAATCAAATAAACTCTTCAGCTTTATTACTATAAAATATTATAAATAAGGAAAACTTGGTATAGAATCCTAAAGATTTATGGAATATGTACCTCAAAGGAAAAAATGCAACCCATCTAGGATCATTTTCTTAGGAACGTGCAGAGGTATCAAGCTAAAATTTATATTAAATAGTCAGGTCTACTGTCCCTTTGAGTTGTGAAAAAATCATACTTCTAAGCCAATGCAATCAAAAGATACAGCTGTTTATGCCACAAATTATCTAAACTCAAGGGAATCAAAACCTACAGGGTAGTTCCCGTGAACTCAAAGTCTTGAAATTTGGTAAAGAAGCAAAGTCTTATAGCACAAATAAAGGAAAAAATGCTAGAAGAAAAATTTTGCTGGTATTTCTTAGAAAAAAATCAATAGTTCATTGTATACAAATGAGTACCTTTTCCCAGTTGACCTACTATGCCGAAATTGGTATGGAAGCCTTAGTGCACATGGCCGACTCACAATTAACTGTTAGTACTTTAAAATATTTTTGAAAACCTCATGTTCTAGCGGCAGGACTAACCTATTCAATTTTAGCTGCAATTAATAATATACTTTTGTGATTACAGATGAATTATTACAACAAGTGGAGATTAAAATAGAAAAAGCTGAAGGTATTTTTGTGTATTTAAATTATTTCATAATTATTTTAAATT
>HE671435.1:57795-73876 GCA_000313835.2 Heliconius melpomene melpomene | reverse complement strand
TTATATCTGTATTCTTAAAACTCTTAATAAAATAAATAAAAATAACAGTCATGTGTACCTCTTTCAATTCGAATATTTTTGTTTCGTCCAATTCGGCTAGAACATTGTCTGGTACGGACAGGCTTTGGCGTGCTCTGGCTGAGTAACTCCGCGGCTCTGCCACTTCTGCATTGTTTTGAGATAAAATTGAGCTGGAAATGTATGTATTTTTAATATACTCTCATCTCATCGCGGATTCTATAGAAATTATTGTTTTCAATTGACATTGAAACTTTCAAATTCTTGTCTTCAGATTTTTCAGATATATATATTTACATAATAATAAAGTGATATATCATTTTATTCGAAGTAGTCAACGATTACAAATATTTGCCTTCACCAGGTTTTAAATTAATAAATATCATGAGAACTGTACCAACGAAGTTCTGATGAAGTAGAAACTTCATCATTATGAAAATCACGTAGTTGCTAAGTAAAAGTTTTTCCTTGAGTAATGTTCCTATATAATAATTTCAGTAAAACACGAATTAATTATTGAAACTTTCGAATATTCTGCTTTTGACATCCTAAATCTCATGCCAGTTTGGCAATTTCTTATACGACCATTACATTAAATTACGTCTCATGATTTGATGTTTTAATTTTAGATTTTCTCTGCAAGAAAGTTATATTAAATTTATCTGTTTTCATTATTTTCTCCGTCAGAGAATTGTATAAGCAAAATAAAGCAATTATTGAAGTGCTCAGTATAATTAATGTAACATTTTTGTATTTAGATATTTTACGGTCTGAGTTACTAAAACCTTTAGTTTACTAAAACCTTAAAAAGAAATATTTATCTCGAGCTTATCTCTCTCTACAAACTATATGAAACACGAAATACACGTTTAAAAAATTTAAACCATATTTAATTTCTTTTTATTTTTTTTACCTTCACGCTGTATCCCGCGTATAGCAGGTTACAGGGCAGACGGAACCTAAAACTTGCCTTGGTACCAGAGCAAAGATATAGAAATATTAATAAATAATAATTCATTACGCCGAGTGGGAATCGAACCCACAAACATCGCGTTACAGTCACATGCCTGTTCCCATATCACGAGGGCCTCATCACGCGTTATTTACGGTATTATGAACTTTATAATTCAATTTCAATATTGATATAATAAAGAAATTATATTGTTATTATAATTGATTTTTGTCTCTACAATATAGTACCCTAACGGTACGAAAATTAAAATTTAAAATTGCTATGAAAGATTGCCAGTATCTTTCAAAAGGCTTCGTTGTTTCGAACATTCTTTGTAATTTTACACTAGCTTCAACAATTTCAATATAGGAAAGAGGATATTTTCTTAAAATGTTTCATAAATTTTAAATTGTGACTTAATGAAAATGCTTTAGGTAATTTTAACAATGTAATAAGAAATATTTTAAACCTGCACCGTTAGTGTGTATCAATAAAATATACAGTCAGTTATTATAGGGAATAAATAATAATGTTTTATCCTATAGAATAAGTTTTATTTAGCTAAGCGCTTTGTCCTGCACACAGCAAGATCGACAGAGGCGTCCTGAGAACCTAGTGCTAAAACACTCCGTTCCCATTAGGCTCCCTCTGCCAACCTTGCTACATATGTGATGCTTACTAAGATAAAAAAAAATCTCCTTAAGAAAATTCAGTATTTTACTAATAAGAACAGTGTGTAAAAATATACAACAAAATATTATAAGTACAAATTATATTATTTAAAAAGGAAAACTTACTCTCCACCTGTGACAGATTGAAGAAGATTCTCTTTGAACTGTTTTATTTCATCATGCTCCGCATTCGATTCTTTCCGGCTCTGGCTTTTTTCATTTTTACTTTTCTATTACAATTATATAAAAGGTAGATTAATACAATTTAGGATTATCAATAATGATGCATATATATACATACAAATAAAATAAATCCGTATTGAGTTAATTTATATATAATACTTTTATATAAAAAGTTTTATTACTATTTCATATTTTTACCATTAATACATAATATGTATATATTTTAATATATAAAGTAAATATATTTTTATTATATAATGCTAAAATTTAATTTGGCAATATTTTTAATACTAAAAAATTACTTACTTTCGTTTTAGAAGATTTGCCTTGGTTTTCATCAGCCATGTCAATATATATAAACGTCTGACCACTCCAGAGCTGGAAAACTAACTAAATCCAAAGATTATATTCATATTGCAATTCCAGTAGAGATTATCATTTATTTCGCTCCAATGCAATTAGATTTTAGATAAGTGTTTGCGTCGACTAATTAATCTTGAGACGGAAACTGCTCTTAAATTTTTAGGTCACCGCTATGATTTAGCGTTTCAGGTGAAATTTCAGTATGCTTGGTGAAGTTTGCAAGGTGAAGTATATTATATTTTTTTATATAAATAGAAAGTATATTATATGAAAAGAAAAATATTTTTTGATTTGGTTTTAATGTTTTAAATGTGTATGTATGTATGTCACTCGGTTAACCACTTCTTTGCTAAAAGAATCAAATAATTAGTAGTAATTAGTTCTATTTATATAATTAATATAACAAAATGGGAACGAATGGTCTTAACTCTAGGTTCCTAGGTCCCTCTGCCTTTTATATTTTTTTTATTCGCAAAATATGAAAATGAATTAAGTAATAAAATACAATAATAACCAAGAAGAGCACTCTAGCAGTTATCGTACGAACGTGCCGTTGTACAATCAGGATTTAATGAAAAAATACCTGGCGTAGTCAAAAACAATTCAACAAAAACATTTTGCTCTTTGACTCTGATATAGATAAAACAAATAATTAACGAGATGGTTAATTGGAAAACAAGATCGTATGAGCAAATTTGATCATCTCCAGTGTATCACATGTTCAGGTTGCTTTCGATATTCAGGTTGCTATTGCACTTGATACGTTTATTTTATTTTACTGTGCTCGTAGATGTTTTTAAATCTCTTTTCGTTGTTAGTCAAAAAGCACTTTGAATTTGAATTATAATAGAAAACAATAGTTTTAATTCTATTTTATGAAAGCATAATTTTTGACGTCTTTATGTATTTATGAAAATTTCAACCGTCTGCCTGTTAGCTTGGTGACAGACGGATGGATAAGTGGACTGTTAATAATAGGGTTCCGTTTTGCCGTTTGGTTAACTAAAAATTATTATAAATTTAAAAATGTTTCTTGATTGAGTGCATAATAATAAGGCATTTTTAACTGCACCACCAAATTTTTGATTATATTATTTCAATTAATACTTATTTTAAGCTTAACACAAGGTTCCCTCTGCCTACTCTGCTTTGTACGGGATACAGTGTGAAGCTGAAAAAAAAAAGTTACAAAATTCAAAAGATCGAATAAAAAACCTCTCGGTAACAACCTACTTAAATATTTATTTTTCCAATGCGACACCTGATAGCACCAATGTCGAACACAATACAACTGAAATTTAATTCAAAATAAAAAATGGTACTTTTTAAAAGTTCTCAATTCTGTTAAAAAAGATAAAAAGTTTAACTAAAATGACACTATAGACTTACGAAACAGTACGTTTTAACGTTGAGTAATGGAAAAAGAATAAAAATCTAATGCACTTACGAGTACATACTGCTATCCAAGGGTCCTTTTAGCGTATGTTAGAGTAATTTATGGAAATAAATTTAGTTTTTAGGTTAAAGAATTTAGTGTTTGAGAAAGTAAGACATTATTGGACGGTGAACATGGATGGTCGTGGTCGATGGATGATGGTCGTTCGATTTCCATTTGCGTGAATGAATTATTTTTCAAAATTAAAAATCTTTAACTTTCCGAAAGTTTGAATCATCCTTAAAACTATTATTTTCACAAATGAATTAAATATTTTGAATTTTCCAACCGTAAGTTACAAACATTAATTCATAATAAAGGAACGTAACGTTTTCTAGATTACATTTCTACTTCAAAGTAAGGTTTCTTAAATAATTTGTAATATATTATGTCAAAAAAAAATATTTTTGTTATACGAAAAGAAATACAGCTTTAAAGTAAACGAGACGCAAACGGAGTAAAAAAGTCTGAATATCGCCTGAATAATCAAAAGAGCTGTTTCAATATACGAGTATGTCCTGGAAAAATAAATATTTACACGTAATTTTCTTTCGTCTAATATATATGTATATTTGGAGTAAAATAAAAATAGCTACTAAGTCTTACGCTTTATTTCGCAAAGCTCTAACCGCGTTAGGAGAGAACTTCCATATTTCGCTTACTAGCGGCCCGCTCGCGGTTTCACCCGCGTGAACTATGTTATCATTAATTTCTGTCTCCATGACTACGTCCTAGTGACGTCTATGCAAAATTTGTGACTTCTAGCATTTGTAGTAACGAAGTTTCATACAAACTTTCGATCCCAAAAACAACCCTTTAGAAATCGAATATTGCAAATTCCCGTCTTAGCGAGCACCTACGTCCTATAAGTAACTCCTATGCAAAATTTGAGATTCCTAGCACTTGTAGTTTCTGAGATTTCGTGATGAGTGAGTGACCTTTCGATTTTATATATATAGATGTCCCATTGCTCAAGAATGCTGTGATATTATTGATTTATGTGATATTATTTAGCTATATTCTTAGATAATTACCTCAAAATTTGTACTTACCTTATTATATGCGGGATACAACGTAAAGCCGAAAAATATATATCTATTAATCTGAATAAATTCATATAAAGAATTTTAAAATACCCGCAAAAAGCTCAGTATTTTCCGTTACGTTTCTTTTGTAACAAATTGCACACAAATCTTCTCCTTAGACTACAGTAGCCGAGGAAGTGCAAAAGGAAGAAAATAGAATAAAAGTCTTTAAAGGAGCCACTGAGTTCTTTTGAACGAACGTGTTTATACAGCTTTAAGACTGCTTCCCTCTCGAACACAATCTATCATAAGATTCTTTCGATATTTTTCATACAATTTGTGAGTTTTTATACTTGAATTCTTTTTTAAAATGATTTTATAAATTACAAATGTAAATCACTATACAGTTTTTCTTTTAAAATAATAAGTATGTGAAATTTAAAAAAAACGAAAAAAGAAAATAATTAATTTTGTGCAATTAATAAAGTACTAACTTCTAAATATATATAAACTGTTTTTTACTTCCCTTTTCTTAAATGAATTTGAGTTCACTAAACTATAAGAGTTTGTTTTTCTTGAATTATTATACGCCACACCACAACATTAAGCTAAACGTTTTATTTCTTAGATCCTATTATTCCTTACTTATGTCGTACTTATTTTTCTTTTCTTTGTATAACATAAACATTACTTTAGCTATTATTTTATGCTATGATATATGTAAAGATATAAATATGAATTATTCCTTATATTAGTTCTAGACTTTTTATATAATTATTTAATTAATATTAAATAATATAAATATGTATATGAAAATTGAGGATTGAAAATGATTATTGTGAACGCGATGATTGTGAGTTCGATTCCCACTGGGGAAAATGATATATTTTATATTTTCATTTTCTTATAAAAATATTAAGTTTTATCTATCTATGAGTTGAGTACTAAATCAAATTTCTCTTTATCTAGTCCTCGCTCGCAAGTTTGATTACGTGGACTAAGACTAAGAATTGAAATGGAAAATCTCGATTTTTCACATTCCCATAAGAAATTCGAGATCTCGTCTCTGAGAGCTCGCCTTCCCTCCTTAACCATGTAGGTATGCCAAATTTCAGCTTTATTAATTCAGTAGTTCCGTTTGAGCGTTTTTCAGTAACCCAGCTACGGAAGAGTTTTATTTATATGTACAGATTATATTATTATTAAGGAGAGGCCGTTGTGGCGCAGAGGCACAAGCGTGTGACAGTTGCGGGTTCGACTCCCATAATGGTGAATGAATTATTTTTTATTAATAGTTTTATTTCTTCGCTTCGCACGCAACGCCTCGAAAATTTGGTAGAAAGTGGGAACGGAAGGTTTTAACTGTAGGTACCCTATATATACGAGATACATTGTGAAGCTGAAAAAAAATATATATTACAGATACATATCAGATATAAATATTATATATTGCCTTTTTAAATTTATTTTTTACCTCTACCAGTTCTATTTGCGGCAGTTAAATTAATTTCCCCGTAAACCTTTGTTCGGTGGCATAGAAAATAAAAGGGTGTTTATGAAAACATCAGAAAAAAATCCCCTCGTTGAATGCCTCGCATTTATAAAGACCATGTATGTTTCCTATTCATTATACGCTTTACTCGTAGCTTAGATATTGCGTGTTATAACGCGTACTTAACAATTAATTTGATCTCATTAAATAAAACCGGCTAAGTGCGAGTCGGACTCCGTCCGTCGGTTCCGTATCAATTTTAGAATTGCAATAACTTATAAAAATTGGCAAACATAAGATTCCTGTTCTCTCTAGTGTTACTCATTTTGTTTTAAATTAACCACAATTATAAACTTGTAATGTTTTTACCATTGTAATATTTATAAACTTATACTTTTCAATTTTTTTTATTTATTTGTATTGTAAGTTCATACTTCGTGCTAAACTTCAATTTTGTACAAAGTGCCCCAAAAAGGCGTATAAGGACAAAAATGATAATGATGCATAAAACCTACAACCCATCGCGTTTAAAGTCACACGCTGTGTGCTCTACGTATGAAATTAAATTTAATCTCAAAATTATCACCCTATATAAAATAAAAGCTATATCTTGCAGCCAAACATACACTGCGCCAGCCGCTCGTCCACCGCATAATTAATTATATAATACGAGGAAATAACAATAGACTGTAACATCCTGTATATATGAAACTGGCGAATTATCCAATTTGCTCAGACGATCCCGTTGCCAATTAAACATCTCGTTAATTATTTACATTACCGCAATAAAAAGTTTTAAGTGGAAATTGCTTTTGCTAAAGTGTTTTCAGCGTATTCCCGAGGTAGCATTTTTGCGTATTTCATTGTAGATTTTTAAAAAAGAATTGTACAATATAATATGCACGATATACTACTGTGGATTTCTTATTTTTTGGGGTTTCGTAACTCGAAGAGAATCATGTAGAGGTGTCAAGCGGAATATAGTATCAAATATTCTAGTGTATGGTTCCTTAGAGCAAAGAACAAATGAAAGTACTCGGTAATGTAATTAACAGAAAACTACTCTGGTCTAAAGTGAGCGGAGAAATATGGAATAACTTTTCATAAAAAAAATCTAGATGGTTAAGTAACTTGTAATTTTCTTAACTATTTTATAAGTATATCAACTTTAATTTAAGCCTTTAATTTAAGCGTACCATGTGTGCAAAATTCACCTCAAATATTTTTTTTGTAAATTTGTAAGAAATATTTTGTGAAATACAATTTATATACTACATATAACAAATAAATTTATATATAAATTGACTTGAATGAATTGATAAAGTCACGTACGGTACTATTTTTACTTGAAAATTTTTTATGCCCATATAGGTCAATCGTGACGTAAACGTTTATATGTGAATATAGCGATGACAATATATAAATGACTTCAATCTCGCTACCTTCACGGAGACACTACCCTAATTAAAACTTACAGCTAGCAAATGAAGATATTAAATATTTAATTTTCCCGAGCGGAGAACGAACCCACGACCGTTGCGGTTACTGTCGCACCCTTGTGCCCAAACGTCAAGACAACGGAGCGACTATAATATTTTCGTAAAAATCATTTTATTTATTTAGTAAATAATATTTTCAAAATCAATTAAACTAAAAGCAGTTGTAAAGTTTAAAATATATGTAAATTGAACTGAAATCACTGCAATTCAATGCGGAGATCTCATGTATTAAAGTTAATGAGATATATGCTATATTATGTGTACATACACATAATATAGCATATATCATATGTAGATATTACCTTATACGTAGTTCGAGTACGAGACAATTATTTTCTTATAAATAACATTTATTTAAATCAGTTGACTATTATATATGATCCATTATTATTCCAGTTTGCTTTGAAATTCATCATTATTTAGTTTGCTTATTCGCGCAAATTGATGAAATGCCGATACAATAGTCCATTAGGACAAAACTCGTCACTTATGAACGGGTCTATTTTGTGTTTAGATACAAACATTTCATACGAATCCATTCATATATTTTGCATGAATATTTGTTTTTATTTTATGAAAACGGAAACGTTTTTATAGAGTGCATAGAGTCTATACACTTCCTCTTCCTCTTCCTCTTCATCTTTCCAATTGGCGTGAGTTCGAATTCTTCTGCGATCAAATTTGATTGTTATTATATTTGGATTTTAACACTAAAGGTAATCTAGCACCCGCATTTGTAAAATTATTCAAAATGGTGGCGGCACATAATAGTGATAGTATAGTTTTAAGAAATAAAAAAAATAGCAAGCCTGGGTGATACGCGACCCCCACGTGGACGGTTAAGGGTTAACAGTAAGCTATTTTTTGTATATTACTTTAAGTATTAAACATCTTTTATTTTAAATATAATAATAATAATAATTTAATATTAAATGTATAGTAAATATAAATAACAGTTCAAAATTCCGGCAAAATAACAAATTTTCTATAGTACCGGCATTAGTTCACCACATCTATCAATACATGTCACCGCGCTGACTAAGCCCGAGTGATACGTGATCCCAGTCCAACGTCAACGCATTTATCTGGCGTTACCTTAAATCCCTATTATAATGGACATGTTTGAAATATATTTAATGATTTGTTTTTTATTTAGCAGTATTCTTGTGTGTAGGATTTAATTGCAACGTTACAATAAAAAAAATATTGTGAAAATATATAAAAAACCTTTTTTTTATTATATGGATGGGGAAATCTTCAAAAAGATACCCAGTTGTTGGTGTAAAAACTAAGTAATGTGGAAAAAAACCTAACCTAACCTAACCAAACCAAGGGTATAAAAATATGATACATTTCATTTCATCGAGTAGGAATCGAATCCTCTACCTAATTCTACTAATTCTCGGCTTCGATTAATTCTGTAAATTTTGAATATAATATTAAAAAAAAAATTCTCATTCTCTTATGTATCACAACATTTTGACACATCTACTTCTATCGACCCCCAAAAACTAAACACCCATCGCTATACAAATTAAACGGCTTATTTATCTATTTTCAAATTGAAAACCAGGCACGCTATGCACAAACAACTATTTACGTCAGCATAAAGTCAGCATTCCAAAGGGTTGGAACTGCTATAAGCATTTGGCTCTACACCAGGCGTATGACGCAACTGAGCTCGAATAAAATCCGTAGAACAAACTTACGTTACTCATTAGATAAGTCTCTGTGAATCATTACACTGTAATTGTTTGTTGTCCGATTATATTGTTTAACTGTTAAGGAGTTGGTATATTTGCTCGTTTGTTATACTGTTATTATATGATTATGAACGTTGTACATGGCTTTGGAAAGTTTTAGTTTAAATGGAAGTTAAATATTTAGTATCTTTGGTGTTTAATGTGTGGTACTTTTGTTATTTTTTCTTTGGATTCACGCTATATCTCGAATATAGCAGTTTGAGACATTCTGTTCCCCTAGCATTACCCAATTTTTGAGACATTGCGTATAAAATAGCAGAAATAGAATTTACTTGCTATTGAACCAGTATACCTATACTGTACGTAGTTAGAATTAACCGATGAATGTCTCCCCTTACCATTCCTACCACTCTTCCATCATATATATTTTCTACCACTTTTTTCCTTCATCGTAGGTACTAGAAGCACCTTATCAACTCAACCCCACGTGTTGTTTTGATGTGTTTTTGAAAATTATTTAATTGATACTCTTGAATGGAGAAAGAGCAACAACCGTCGTTTATTTTTCTTAAAAGAAAATTCTAACAATATTTTGGAATTACCACATGAAAGAATTATATTTTTCTTACATCGCTTGTATTTAAAGGAATTGAATCGCTAATAAGGAGAATATTTAAATTCACTTGCCGCCTTTCCAATAAAAAAATAAAAATATCTCAATTAGGCATAGAAAATGTATTTACATATCTTATAATTTTAAGGGGCTGCAGTGAAAAAAAAATACTTGTGACTTTTTTCGATAAGTAAACTTATAGGACTAGCAGTCCTATTTGTGTAAAATAATCTTTGAAAATTTTATAAGTCTAATTCAATAGCAAAATACTAAAAAATAACGCAAATTATGTAACAGTAAAAGATTTTTTTTCTTTTACGGGATTTGATTATGATGATGTATATATATTTCTCACCAGACAAGTATAGTTGAAAAATATTTGTAGAAAACAAGTATGTTGCGCACAGTCGGAAAATTGGTTCATATTAGTATTACAAAAGTTTCATAGGCTTTAAAAAACATTTCACAAGTAATTTTTTATACTGCCTACAATTCTGATGGTATTGCGTGTTGATCGACGGAACTAAACGCCGCGCTTTGCCTCATTACCAACTCGAACAATTATTACATTTATCCAATTAGAGTTTAATTTAAAATATTTATATCTCATTATAATATTATAACTACATATATATGTTGTATGTCCTATAATCGGCGGATATAATTAGCATAATGTCGCACATAACGAGATTACTAACGTTGATTCCGAACTTAATCAAAGCCAGTTCCGCCCCGCATTAACGTAGATCCGGCTGTCGAATATGTCGGTGTTTGTGTAATTTTCAAAATATTTGCTAGTGCTTTGTTAATGTAGTAAAAATATAGTATTGAAATGTTGTATTATTTATTTTTTATTTAAACTTAAAAATAATTGTTTTTCGAATTTTGCCAAAGTGAGAATCAATTTTTTTAGCTTCATGCTATATTCTGCGTGTATCCAGCTAGGCAGAGGGAACCTGGGAACCTCCGTTCCCATTAAGATACTCCCGTCTCAAAACTTTCTATCACTCACATTGCATGTTGAGTGGCGGAACCCAACGACGCGATTTGTTGTGTGACCAGAACGACGAAATGAAAATATTAAATGTTCACCTGAATGGGAATCGAACGCACAACCATCACTCTACCACGCTAGTGCCCCTGAACCACTGCTATATATGGCATACAGCTAAAGCTAAAAAATACAAGTATTTTATTTAAATATATATAGAATTCATATTTAAATAAAGCTTAAGCGATATATTTTATTTCGCAACATCGAATCAAAGGGATGAACAAACAGAAACTTGCCAAATCCATGTGAAATACAAACAGCCGAGTTGAAAACTCGCTTTATATGCACAACTATTAATTCGCTATTATTAAACTGGAACCAACAGACATCTCAACTAGCACCAAACTTCGGAATACTCTACATTAGCTCTTAGTAATTCCTCTGTGCTATTGAACAGGAAATAGAAATGAAAATATTTTGCATATATATAGATGAAAAATAATCGATTTGTAGCTTAAAAAGGAAATCTAGTACAGTAGTAATATTGAACAAAAAACAAATATTTTTATTCGGTAGCAACGTTTTGTAGCAACGTTTTGGTAGCATTTAATTATTTAAATATTTTTTTTTCTTATAGCTTAACACTGTATCCCTCACACAGCAAGATAGGCAGAAGGCCTAGCCCTAGTGACCTAGTGTTAATATACTCCGTTCTTCATTTTCCTCGGCATTCTAGAAGCATTGCGTGTTGAGTGACAGAGCTTAAGGCCTCACTTTACCTCGCCACCAGAGTAAGAAAATAAAAATATTAAAATTTCATTTCCTCGAGTAGAGATCGAACCCAAAACCAGTCGCTTTAACAATCACACTTTGTGCCCCTGCGCCACGAATGATTAAATAAATAATAATTTCAAAACATATCCTGCCCCCCTCTTACTTAAGGAAGTAATCCGTATTTATTTTCCACTAAGTCCTTTAAAGTCTGATAGAGCGTTCCGAGGTTTAGACGTTATCCCCAGTCACTGACAGGATTTAGTTTGATTTACTAACGTGTGACAATTTTATACTTGGGTGAGATTTTTTTAGATTAAGCAACACTCACACACAACATATTCTTGGGAGAAGCTTAATGGTTGTGGTTTTTTTAAATATATTTTTTGGTTTATATTTTACTTGTTATACGCATATATAGATATTTTATTATTTTACTATTAATAAGCAATTCATACAAAATCAACATATATATGTACGGTACGTATTATAAAAATACCTTCCCCGAAAATCCAAAACCTATACCATTCGCTTCCAACATTTAAATCCCACTCGTTGATACCCACCCATAAATTATAGTAAAGTTTAAGAAAATAACATTCACGTTCGCGATTTGATATCGATCAAACGGGAGTAATGTCTCAATATCGCCGCGATCGTTTTAATCACGATGATGAATCGTTCCGTTCCCTTCCTTTAATTGGTCGGTCGGAGAATACTGTAAGAATTACTTTTTTCCCTCAAAACTCCTATTATCCACTCAAATTAGTTCCCCGGGGAAGTCATTAATATCAATCAATGTTTGAAAGGTTCGATTTTCGGTTAAAATAACAAATTGCTGATACTTTTTTCTATCTTTGACTTTTTGTGTTATTGACTTTTATTTATTAACAGAGACATAGAATGTATCGTAGAGTAGGAAAATTTATCAGCTTCACGCTGTATCCCGCACGCAGCAGGGTAGGGAGAGGGAACCTAGAGTTAAGACACTCCGTTCCCCACTTTCTGCCGAATTCTTGAGGCAATGCGTGTTGAATGGCAGAACTCAACATCGCACTTTGCCTCGACACCAGTGCGAAGAAATGGAAATGTAAACGTAAATAAATATTTCACTTCCTCTAGTGGGGATCAAACCCACTACCGTAGCATTACAATCACATTCTTGTGCCGCTGGGCCACGACGGCCTCGTTATTGTAATAGAATAAAAAATAAAAAAATGTTATTCTAATTTAATCTTTCGTTTAAAAAAATATTCATATTATTATTTTCAATAACTTTCACCCTTCATTATTTATATTAGACTCTATGTAGGAATCAGAAAAATGAATTATAGTATAGTATTCGTATTGTTCAAAATTACAAAACCAAGAATCATGATAAAACAAAATTTGAAGAAAATCGAAAGTAATTCATCATGCGGTTTCCAATCGTTTCTATCTATTCCATTTGAATTCGGCCTTGATTTGGAAAATCGCCTTAATTTAAAATGTGTCTACAAGACATTTAAAGAATTCGCTTTGTTCCTTTACTAATCCATTCTTTGATATCGGATGACGCTTCAAGAATATTTGCCATTTTCCAAGCCACTGCTTTTTATTTGCAGTTTAATTTAATTAATTATGTACATTTATAAATAATAACTTAAAAAGAATTATTAAATTAATACATGAATTTAAAGAAAACTATTAATATAAATGACATGTTGATATTGTATGGTTTAGTAATGTTTGTATATTTTACTAGCTTTTACTTGCGGCTTCACTCTCGTCGTAGTATAAAAAATCTATTCGAATCAATAGTTCCTGAGATTTAACGTTAAAAACCTTTTCAGATTAAAATATTAGTTTAGTTATGTTTATTAATAGCAATTTAGTTAAGTAACTTACAATAAATTATCTTTTAAGAATAGAAATAAGAGTAATATATCACATGCATAAAACGAAAAGTTAAATCACATGTTTTTAAAGATTTTCTTACAATTGAGATTGTTTTTGTAATTCGTATTCCACAGGAGTCTAAGCACGCGGTCCAAATGTCTCGTTTGACGGATGGCATATAAGGGTGTGGCTAACAAAAGTTAAATGAAGAAGTTTTATGCTGGTATTGGAAGAATTTGTGGTTTATTTTTCAGTTAAATTACATGATTATTGAGTTGTTATATTAGAAATTGATATATTAGTAGGTTTAGCTTAACTATTACGCGATGTTTGTGGGAAAGAGTATAGAGTTAATATTTTCCAAGTCACTTCCGTTCTCCATTTTTTCGCTGAATTCTGAAGGCATGGGATGTTAAATGGTGGAACTCCACGCCGTGGTTTGCCTCGTAAATAAATATATTAAATATTTCATACCCTCGAGTGGAAATCCGACCCCACAAACACAGGAACCCTTGTATCCCTGCGCCAATACGGCCTCCATTAAATTGTTTTTAAAATAAACTCTTTTACAAGATATTTATGTACTTTACCTTAATTTGCGAACTTACAATTATATCAAAAGTCTCCTTCACAACGCTTACTAAATTCCACTTTCAAATATATTATTATTCGTTACAAACTGAAGTTTCCTCATAAGCTTCCAGTTGCAGCTACCTATGAGCATGTCAAGCACGTGAAGCACCGACGTGCCTTTGTCATGAGAGTGTTGTAATTGTCAAAAAGAAGTGCCGAAAAATTCACATGTTTTTATTACGTCGAAACTTTAAATTTATTGTTGTTTTTAATGGCTATAAAAGCTTCTTGTTAAGGTTAATTAATATATTTATGTATTATTTTTAATTTTAATTTTAATTATAATATTATTTTTTGTTGCCGTTGTAGCGTCCTAGGTCGATTCCCACTCGGGGAAATGAAATGTTTAATATTTTCAATTCTTATCTTTAGTAACGAGACATAATGCGGCGTTGAATTCCGTCCTCAAGAATTAGGCGGAAAGTGCGGAACAGAAGTGTCTTACAGGAAGAGGTCTAACTTTACATTAGCCTCCCAGGTTCCCTCTGCCTACCCTGCCATTTGTGTAATACAAAGAGAATTTAAAAAAAAACTTTTTAAACGTACAATTTTGGATATCCAAGTAACTCTAATTTCACATTGGGAACCGACTATTACTTAGTTTTCAAAAGAATTATTCTTTTTAAGTAACCCAATTACAAAATACAGGCAAAAGTAAAACAATGAAAAAAAGGAAACTCTAAAACATAACGAAATTATAAAATAGAGTCCATTTAGTAACAAAGGCCAAAAGGGAACATAAAAAGTAACCGTCTTTAAGCGCCAGTACAAAAAAAGGAAAAAAAGAATAAATTGATACAAAACGCTAGAACACGTGTAGAAAATTCAATACGGGCAGAAAGCTCTCACAAAGAAGCGCGGGTTCCACCGTGGGAACGTACAGTCGTTACCAAATATATGTATTTGAAAGGAAAAATAATTGCTTCCTACATCGAATATATTTTGCTGCTTCTAAAATGTTATATTAAAATGTAACGTGATTTTTGTAGATCCAGCCTTATTATCATTTACTTTTTTTACATTTGTAATGCTTAAATAGGATTTTCTACATTAGATTTGCTAAGAGTAAAATTGTATTTAAATTTATAAAAACTGTGAACTTTTATAATATTTTAAAAATATATATAAGTGGTTCCACCACTATAGAAGCGTATATTTAGCTTAATCTACATTACTACTATTACAAAATTAGTTTCATTTACATGAATCATACAATCGAGTAATGAATATAATCTTTCTTTTTAGCTTTACCATTTATTCTATACTAGTGGACCCGGACGCGGCTACGCCTGCTTCAACTATAAGAATATTTATTAAATATATTCATGAAATTATTTTCAATTCTCAATAGAATAGAAAATATAAGCTCAAATAATCAAAAAGAATAATAAGTAGATATACATTATTAGAAAAAAATATCTGAGTTATTGAAATGAACTAACAAAAGGATTGAAAGTAACTAAAGGATAGGTATTCTTAATATTAGAAAAAGTACCTAAAGTTTTCCGTACGTGCGTACATAGATATCAACTCTACGAAATAACTAAACATTTCTCTCTATTAAGTAGGATAATTTTAGCGGGCAATATCAAATAAGATAAGAAGAGAATCAAAGTGTATTTTAAATTAATTATAAACAACAAATAAAGTTCGAAAATGTATGAAAATTTATAAAACCGTCAACGTCATCTGCCCGTTCGCGTCGGTCATACTGTGCCGCCCGCTAGGTGGCTAGGTCATTTGGAATCAGTGACATCTCCTTAATTACTTATTAGTATGTTATACAGTAAACTATAATTTCAATCTAGATAAAATGCTAAAAGTGACTATTATATTTATTTTCATAAGGAT
>HE671435.1:41836-56848 GCA_000313835.2 Heliconius melpomene melpomene | reverse complement strand
TATAAGGATGAATATCAAAACGTCGCGGTAGCGGTCGCGTAGCAACGACGGTTGTTATTAACATGGCAGAATAAATTGCATGTCAAATTAGAATGTACTTTAAAATATATTAGTATATATGTGTAATGTAATGTTATATAGCCTATAGCACTTCTGAAGAATGCAGCTTTCATACAAAACAAAAACAATGAAAATCGGACCAGTAGATCCAGAGATCTTAGCGTTCAAACAAACAAACAAACAAACAAACAAATTCTTCCGCTTTATTATATTAGTATAGATATAGCAGTATAATAGAGTCAAGCTAGTGTCAAAGCACTTCATTTGCCATTTCACGCCCCAATTTGAGACATTGCGTAATTAGTGACAGAACCCTACACCGCGCCAAAATAGAGAAAGGAAAATAATTAATTGCCCCGGGTGGAGATCGAACCCAAAACTACTACTACTAAGTATAGTAGATTTTCATTACACCACGATGTCTCCAATAACGTGATCTCAGTTCTACTCACTTTACATGAATAAAGATCATTAATAATATTCGTCCCACTCCTTCGTACTGTATGTAATTGATGACATACTAATCCTACTTACAGAAATATTTATTTCTATAATATGTGTGTTTTCATTAATTTAGTTTGTCAAACTGTAATGGCTGGCAGAGCATACCTAGTAAATTTTATCGCCGTTAAATTAAATAGCTTATCGACTAAAATGTCTTAGAAAAAAAAAAACATATTTTCGTTGTTTTTTTATATCACGCTTGTAGCAGTGTAGGCAGAGGGAGACTAGTGTTAAGACACTCCGCTCTCTACTTTTGCCTAATTCTAGACACATTGCGGTTGAGCGGTAAAAGTCAACGCCGCGGTCGGCCTTGACACTAGGGTGAAGAAATGAAAATATTAAAAAAGTATTTTATTTTCTCAAATGAGAATCGAACCTACAACCGATCCCGTTTACAGTCTCAAAACATTTCATTCCCTATAAATGATTTGTATTCATACCTTAGGTATTCACTTCTATATTACCATATAAAATACCATCTAAACGTTGCTACTATTGAGAAATGTATCACACGCCAATAGGTGCAAAACGATCGAGGTATTCGAGGTTTCAGAATGCAGCTACATTCCTCACGCTCCTTACTTATTGAACATGAAATACATATTACCTATATACATATATATATTTGGTATAGATCGCATAATAATTATTCAAATGTAAATATGAAGTCTTTATTATATTAAAATAATAATTTACATATATTTGCAAGATTTGAGACAGACACTGTGTGTGTGGCAGAACTTAACGCCGCTGTCGACCTAGTTAGTAGAGTGAAAGTATGTGGAATACTCAATATCATTTTTACGAGAGGGAATCAAACCCACAACCGTTTGTATATGATATCTCAAAAATTGGGTGGTAGGTATCTGTAGTAAAAAGTAAAATACAGAGTGAGAAGACACTGCGTTTTCTCAAGATCAAAATGAAAAAAAGTTACTTTACAGTGGTAAAACTATAGTTACGTAAACATTACGATCTCCTAGGACCGAATAAATCTAATCCACTTGCTTTCAAGCGAATGTATGAATCAAATTTTCGGTAACCGCAAAAGGCACCCCATAAATTGGGGAAAATATTATAAAGACCCCGATAAAGTCACAGCGTTATGGATGAATATTGCGGCTATTGAAACCAATGGAGATATTTATTGAAACTTCAGTAAATGTGGGTCCTCATAGGACCGACCACTTGATAGATGACGAGGTCTGATAAGGATTCCTTTAATTTTCTACTCCTGAAATTGATACGAAGGTTTCCAATGAAAGAGTGAAAGTAGATAACTTTTGATTATAGTTTTTATATTTTATACCTTTGGAAAAAATATTTTTTGGGTGACAGAATTTAAAAGACATTTTCGTACCATTCCAAGGAAGATAGCATTTCTTAGACAGATCTTAGTTGACTAATGTTTAATAGCTAGCAAGAACATATCATTTAGGTCATTCCTTCATTTATTTACAAGCTATTTAGATAAACAAAGATATCTCTTCACTTAAGTGGAACTTTCTTAATGACTTTACTAATTATTATCAATTATAAATTTCCGCATGCTGACTCTCCTCTATTCTATCCTGTACAACTCTCTCTCTCCCTCCTACTTAAAAGATCGATTTTGTTTCCTAGGTGCCGATTCACTTCTTCACCTCCACCTTAGATCCCGTTGTGATAATCTCCTTAAATTACCAACTTCCCATACCCTATTTTATTCCAAGTCTTTTACTATGAAATCTGCAATTCTTTGGAATGAACTTCCTACAGAAGTTCGACATTCCAAATCTCTATACAGTTTTAAAAATCGTCTAAAAGAGTACTTATTTAATTTAGTATAATAGTTTATCTTTATTTATTTTTTTAATATTATGTATATATTTTTGAACACGTTTTATGTATGTATGTATGTATGTATATATGTGTAAGTATATATTATTTTCAATATTTGTATGTATGTATGTGTAAAGTATATAAACATTAAACACATTTTATGTAAGTTTATTTTATATTATTGACTTAGTTTATTATATATTATATAATAATTAATTATATTTCATAAGATTTGCACTGAGACGTTGTCCCCTTTCTCCTCATTACAATTTTTCCGTAATGTTTCAAAGGTTGTCTGGTGGAGATTGCTTAAAGCAATAAGACCGCCTTTGCATACGTGTTTTTCTTTAAATTTTATTTGTGTTGTTCTTTCTATATATTTCTTTTATGTGTGCAATAAAGTATATTCTATTCTATTCTATTCTATTAATTAAGTGTGTGAGTACGATCTCCACTCGAGGAAGTGAAATATTTATTTACGTTTATATTTCCATTTCTTAACTGTGGTGTCGAGGCAAAGCGCGGCGTTGAGTTCTGCCACTTAACACGCAATGCCTCCAGAATTCGGAAGAAAGTGGGGAACGTAGTGTCTTAACTCTAGGTTCCCTCTGCCTACCTTGCTAAATTCAGTACCAAAACAGAATAGATGATACCAAAATAATTCTTTTTACCTCCGGCTTCTTAAGGAAAAATATATTTTCGCAATATACGAATGTATGTATCAATAATAAAAGATTTGTTCCTTTTCGTAGAGCAAAATTGTTACCATTGGGTGATCAAAGCTATCCTTGTGATCCACATGTCGGGTATGTTACATGAAAATGCAATTATGTCATTCGATTTTTTTCTCTATTCTCTTTGACTTATATCTGACCCATTGCGCCGACCGTCATATGGGGATTGAAGTGTCATGAAGTGTCAGTCAAAATATATGTGGCTGGACGAGGGGTTCGTGTAATTTTGTTTTGGAAATATTTTTAGCCACGCTAGCCACGTATTGTGATACGTTTAAAATATTAGATCTCGTGGAATATAAAATACGAATTCTGTAAGTTATTTGGTCCAATAAGTGTTTAAAAATTTAATTATTATGATTGGCCCCCGACGATAACAGAAAGATGATCGAAGCGTGATGTGTCTGTTTATGTGCACATTTGTATATCTGTATGTTTGCCTGTGGCATCGTAGCACCTAAACGGATCAATCGATTTTGATTTAACTTTTTGTTTGTTTGAAAGTTCACTTAATCGATAGTGTTCTTAGCCATGAATCCAGAAAATTTGTTCAGTCGTTTTAATATTATCAGTTCTTTTCTAGTTTTTTGTTGTCTTTTTTAAGATTTTAGTGTCGAGATTTTTATCTACCTTTTATTTTATTGTAATTTTATATATGATGAACAAAATTATTAATCAATTATGAAAAATTTTCACTATATAAGTATCTAAACCAAAAGTTTTTTTATCTCGTTAAATGACAACATTTAGGAAATCACGATCATTTTATTATTCATGTTATTAAAGCATAAGTTTTCAGACATAGCTAAAACCAAAATATTATTCTAGACCAATATCTATCAAAATGCTTAGAACAAAAGACTATAAAAATATATCTAATAACAATTGTAATCTCAGCCAGCTGACGTGAGTAAGATCCATGTAATAAAAACAATATCGAAGGCGAATGAAATTATTTACTATCGGGAACGAATGAAAATATTTTTGTATCTAGAAAAGTAGATCTATATCTAAATGTATGATTTTCTCTATACTAAGTCGAACTCATACGTTCGATAAATTAATTTAATATGTTATTAGAAAAAGCTCGGCGTTTTTCAAACTAAATTTATATAAAATACTGGAGACGTATCAACATAAAAAAGTAATAATATATGAAAATTAAAGCAAACTATTTCTAAATATTCGGTCAATTAGAAGCTTAAACGCTTTATTCTAGTACTGCTTACGAATCAGTTGTAATAATTCACGCACATTAAACCAACGCAATTATCCTCGAACGCAAGGAAAGATGACTATTTCAAATATATTAGTCATTTGAAATTGCTGAAATATAATTAACTATATTACTTGTCGCTAGACGAGATTAGGTTTTCATAAATAGATTTTGGATTTTAGTCGTTAACGCGAATATTAATAGCTAGCTAATGTTGGCTTGAGATGTCGTAATATCTGTCATATCTTAGGACTTACTAAGTCGAAGATAATAGGTTCGATTTTTACTCAAAGTAGATTTAAGCTATGTTCTTAAAAAAAATCTATATTTATTTATTTTTACATTAAGCTTGTATAAATACTTAAAAAATACTTTGCCCATCTTTTAATTATTTATAACAATAGTGTAAAAATGTAACCTGCTAACTACATTTTATTCTTTTTCCATAGCATATAAGAACTTAGTAAAAATATTCAGTTATAATTATTTCATGAAAATACCTAAAATAAATGCAATAAACTACAAGGCCTAAGGTATATTATCCATATACATTACACAGCCCCTTTAATCCTTTACAAAGTCAATCTCAATATAGAAGCTTACGAGACACTTTAGCTGTTGGGGCAGATTACTATTTACATTGGAGTAAGATACGTTGCAAGAATTTGAAACTTCGTACGTGCCGTATGCCATAGCTATTTATATATGGCGGCCTAGTGACAACGTATTTAGGATAAATTGTGTATTCTGCTAGATTTCAAGGCCGTCGTGGCCGGCATGGGTATGACTGTAACGCGACGGTTATGGGTTCGATCCCCACTGGAGGAAGTGAAATATTTATTTACGTTTATATTTCCATTTCTTCGCTTTGGTATCGCGGCGTTGGGCTCTGCCACTCAACACGCAATGCCTTCAGAATTCGGCAGAAATTGGAGATCGGAGCGTCTTAACACTAGGTTCCCTCTTCCTACCCTGCCGTGTGCGGGATACAGCGTGAAGCTGATTTAATTATTTATTTATTTTTGCAAGATTTTTAGTTTAGTATTTCTTGTATTAATCTTAGTCTGTTTCTAATAAAAATAACGAAAAGATATTATGATACTCGGAGTATGAGGTTGATGTGGAGGAACAGTATTTCTAAATGAGATTTTCTTTAGCGCAGTTGTGGATTTAATCTTCAGAAGAATGATATTTAAATTATTGTTATTTCAGTTGAATTCTGCTGCTCAACAGGCAATATATCGACCAAAAGTGGGGAACAAAGTTTACTTGTAGGTTCTCTTTTTCCTCTAACCTGCCATTTGGAAAAAAGTGTGAAGCTTGCGTATTTTCATTTGTTTTATTTTATTAAAACTACTATAAACGTTAGATATAAACTTATAAAGTAATATATTTAGTTAACTACTTTAACAACAATATTAACGAGCCTAATTACGTTACTTTACTTTAATTGAAATAGCTTTTACGTCTAACGCGAAAATTAAGTCTTGTCATTATTTAGGAAAACTTTGGGGAGAACTTCTCACTCTGTAATCTAGATTTATCAAGCAACTATTAATTATTTAGGCCAATTTGTGAATGTCAAGTTACCAGCCATCTATCAATTACTTAAATAATCAATGTAATTATGTATTATTAGTTCTGTCAAAATTTGAAGGATGTTCCAATGAGTTCAGTTATAATTAGTTAAGTTTCAAGTGAAATTGGTTTAGTTATTATTGGTTCATGTAAAAAAATATATGGGGGAGTAGATGTCAATATATCAAATATACAATTATGATCAAAAGTCAATAAATTAATTAAAATCTTTTGACCTAAATTGTAATTTTTTTTAAAAATAAATTAATATATACGAGTGGCGCATTGTAACACCGTCTGGCTCTAAAAATGAATTGCTTAAGTATTATGTATTCATACGAGAAAAACACTATATTTAATTTATTGACATCTCCACACTCTGGTAGTGTTCAAAAAATTGGACGGTAGAGGTAGAGGAAGTGTCTTAACACTAGGTTCAATCTGTCTATAGCGTAAAGGTGTTCTTATATATAAAAATATATGAACGTACATATGTAGGTATATACAATTATTTCTGAACCTACAAATTCACAAACAAGCCTATATAAGCTTTATATAGGCACAGACCAAATAGATAAATACGCGTGAGGTCACTAGTATTCTAAAGCTTTGTTGGTACAGCGTGTTCCGAATTTACTTCATGTTTATGTTTGCTTACGTTTCGTATGTACTACGTACGCGTGTGTAAGCCACTTTGTTGTTTTTACGTGCTTTGGAAGTGCGTTCTTTCGTTAAAGTTCTACGCTGAAATACTGTTAATTTTTCAAAATAATTATAATTTGGAAAATATTTTCGTTGTCTTTTATACTTACTATTTCTCATTTCGTCATTATAGTTTTTTTATAATGTAATTTTAATTAATGTTTCTATCTGAAAAGTTTTACCAAAATCCGCTCAGTAGTTTTTGCGTGAAATCGGAATAAATATCCATCCTCACTAACTTTTTCTTATTTCTTTTTCACGAATTTTTCAGACCTATTATATCTACTAAACGTTTTACATCAAAATTAATAACTGGCTTATACGACGTTTTTATAACGCAAAAATCTATATGTTAATTTAAAGTTTCTGTTCGGGTTATATACAAAAAAAAACACTTAAGCCCAGTAAATACCCAAAAAGGGTTTTATTACATTCTCACATACACATACATACATTATAATATCATCAAATATGTATTAGTGACGTGCAAAAGCCGCGTATACTTCTCATAAAATTTAAACCCCTTTTTATCTCCTTTGCAGGGCTCCCTTAGGTACTAAATTTGAAAAAAGCAATGTGTTACTATTTATTTATGTATGTTAAAGGGTGCTTTATGTCGGTCGGTAGCCAATAAGAAAAAAAAGTAAATTTAATTAAAAATAAATTTCTATATTTTTTTCTTTTTTGGCATCCCGCTTTATCCCGCAAGCAGGCTGACAGATAGCATAGTGTTAAGACACTCCGTTCTAATCTAGTCACAGACATCGACTTGCAGTCAAACAAAAAGGAAAACACATGAAACAACACATAAACACATAAACAAATAAGAAACTAAACGTGTGTATTTTAGCCTATTAGGAAAAAATATGTCGGATTATGCCTAGTATTTAATTAATTTTTCTTTATATCTCTATTCTCAGCATTACGTTTTTAAATATATTGTAGTAAATTTTTGGATTGTAATATATTGTAATAAATAACAGACTATTTAAAAAATACAATTACGTCGTTGTTGTACCAAATGTGTGATATATATGCGCATTATACATGCTAATTTAAATGAAACGTCCTTAGATATATATGAATAGAGTAATTTTTTAGTCTGCCTTTTCTAAAGTAGATGTAGACGGAGATAGATGGTCAAATATGCATTTTAAAACAAAGAACTGAATGGTAGACTGACGATACGTTTCTATTCAAGATTTTATGGTGCTATTCGTCTCACTTTAAGCCAAATTGCACAAAAATGTAGGAGTTCATAGACAGGCACGAATAAACCGAAATACCACTTCGATATTATGTCTTAATAGTTTTGTATGATATTTCCTGGTATGTCAATAAAACACCAAGTTGGGGAACTGACTATTTATTAACTTTAATTATTATTTTTTTTAGAAGAAAGTAGCCTAATCTTATATTCAAACGATGATATAAGATGATATAAAGATGAGACCATCGTATGTGAAAAGTGGTTCTATTCACACTCGAGGAAATGAAATATTTAATATTTTCTATTTTGGTGGAAAATGGAGAACGGAAGCGGACTGTGATACTTTATAAACACACTAGTAATTATTTCCTATATTATACACTAGAGTATTAGTTAGCAATACCTTCAAACGATAAGAACTTGTCTATATAGAATCGAGGTTGTCATTTCTGTACGATTGAGTTGGGTCGTTTTAATAACGGCCTGTCACCGCCAACACGGATAGCTTACATAGATATAGGCTATTTTACCAACTGGTATTTGCTGTTAAGAGAAAAAATCAAAGGCCTCTTACGATCTCTTTGTCGTGTTAAAAGTCAATTTATTACACGATTGTATTTTCTTACAGTTTTAAGAAAATAAAATTTAGCTAACTACTTACTTTCGTTTAATCATTCTTTCAAAGACTAAATTTGATTAAGACTGCAATAAACGCGTAATAAATAACTCTTTATAAATACAAAAAACACGAAACTTTAGGCGGTTGTGGCGCAATGGAATAATGTTTGAGTGGGAATTGATTAAGAATTCAATTCCCACTTTCCCAATACATAATTCAAGAATAATCTTGATTATTCTTCTGGTAGATTAAACGCGATATTAAATTCTGCAAGTCAATATACAATATCTTGAAAATTGGGCGGAAAGTGGGAAACAGAAAGAAAAAAAAATTGACATAAAAAAGAGAGTTTAAAAATAATAATAACATTAAACAAACACAAAATACAAGTGACGAGTTACCTACATGCAATTTATATAATGTATTGCAGTTTTGCTGAATTAGACGATTAACATTCAAATTAATTTTCATATTAAAACATTATTATAATAGGCTTAGTAAATAATCCTATAGAAATAATAAATCATGTTTCGTTTATACGTTATTGTGTATTTAACACGGTATTCATTATACTATCAAATATATGAATACATGTTATTAATATAATATTATAATTAATCATTAGCTATATTTATAACTAACGATTAATCAAGATATATCAACAACATTTATTAAACGGAGGTTGTAGCCTAATTTTCTAAGGAATTTTGTGATATAACCATGCAATTTCAATATCACCATATGTAAGAGTAGACAGAGGGAACCTAGGTTCCCGTAACGTAACACTAGTGATAAGACACTAGGTACGATCTCCACTCGAAGCACTGAGTTTTGAGTTGCAGAACTTAGAGCATGCCTTGTTGCCAGAGCGAGGAAAAGAAAATATTAAATATTATATTTCTTAATAGATATTTTCTTTTTATATATGCATTTACATAAAATCGCAAAATTTAGAGTAAAAGATACTTCATAAAAGGAAATTGATCTGTTATAATTATGCTATTCGTATATTTTTCCCAAATTTTAAATCGTATTATAGCAAAATATAGTTATATTTATATCTCTCTCCAGAGATTAAAAATATATTTTACCACTAAAACATTAATCTGAATAATTAACTAGCTGGTTATCTTAGTTTAAACTGGTAAACTATGTTATTAGGCTTAATAGGCGTTTATTGCGCAAATTATACGATACTAAATGAGTTATTTAAATTTTCGTAATATCTCTGCGCTTGGAATTCTAATTTAGGTAAATTATGAATTTCTAGTTAATGTACCTACAGTTAGAATAATTAAGGGAACAGCGTTGATAAAGCTTCGGATATTTAAGAAATTGGACCTTTTTCTGTTTGGACGGTTGTAAATAATGATAAGATCCTTTGCTACTTCTTACCCTAATATATAAAATTGCCCCCTTTTAAAACATAGTGAAATACACGACGGGGTCGTCACACTCCGTCAGGTATCTCAGCCAGGTACTAGGTTCAAATATGTTTTTATTTTTATTTATATTTGACTATTATATTACTACAGTTTTTGTGTTTCTCTATTTTATTTAGTCAATATTTTTATGTGGTATTGTATTATATCACGCTTAGAAAATTTGTTTATTTGAATTTTCTGTAACTTTTCAGTAAAATATAAAAAGTGCATGATGCAATTTAGATATACAAATTCAATATGAATATATTTACATAATAGTACCTGGTACTGTGTTTCTCATATTGCCTGTAGGTATAACCTAGTTCGATTTTTATAAAATTATAAATTTTAACAGCTACTTTATTGTTACAGTTGTGCCAGAGGGGATTATATAAAAGTGTACTGGGAAGTACAGGGGCCAGGTCCACCTGGTGCCATCAATGAGAGATCTGGCTGGTCTAGGACTCTATGCGGGAACCGAGCTGATGTTCCACCTGCATTGTACTCGCCAGGACCAGCTTTAGTATTAGAATTTCATACTACAAGACAAAGTAACGCTACTGGATTCCTTGGAACATACAGCTTCATTGATCGACGTAAGTTCTTTTTGTTATTTATTTTTATGATAATATCTAGATAGTTATAGTGCAGACATTAATTTCTGTGATAAATACAAATATAATATGTATGAAACAACAAAATAGAAATATTTTTTTAGATATATTTATATGTAAAAGTCAACAAAATAATAAATATACAAAAAGTATTTTTTTAAATCTCCAATACAAAATGCACAGCAATAACAAAGTAGCATAATTCCATGTAACATCCTGAAACGATGAATAGAGCTCGTATAAAATAATAAAAGCAAATCTCGAATATTTTAAAGTACTCAAAGACTTTGGCCACGCCAGCGACACATGCAGACGCCAAATGGGTTTACTCCAGATGCCTTGAGTCAATTCCACTTGGCATCTGTCCGATCTTACTATGAAAAGAAGTGGACTATTTGATAAACTGAATTAAGCTTCTGGAGTATTTTGTAAAATTTATTCTACAGTATCTTTAGTATATTTTTTTAACTTCATCCTGTACGTAGGAGGGTAGGCAGAGGGAACAAAAAACTTAGTGTTAAGACACTCCGTTCAGATACTGATATCTGAGAAAAGTGAGAAATGGAAATATCTGACTGATCAGATATTTCCATTTCTCACTTTTCACCGAATTCTGAGACATTGTGTTTTGAGTGACGGATCTCGACGCCTTGCTTTGCCCCATTACCAGAGCGAAGAAAATAATAATATCAAATATATTAATTTTCTCGAGTAGGAATCGAACCCGCGACCAGTCGCGTTTAAAGTCGCACGCTTGTGCCCCTGCACTTATTGTTCTCATATCTGATTTATAGACATATTTTTTTTGTTCGTTGTTATGTTCAAATCCATAATTATCTATTTAGAGATCTAAGAAAGGATTTTTCGAAATTACTATGGGAATGGGAACATGAGATTTTCTATTTTACTTCTTAAAGTCAACACAAAGAAAGTTATAGGCGATGACTAGTTATATCCAATACTATCTTGTACCTATACGATATCATATGGAAAAAAATATAATGAAATAAGCTTAAATGATTATTACAAAAAACCTTTATTGTACTGTACAAATAGATATATACCAAATACAAAGAAGCACCCACAATTTCCTGTATTGCCAGAAACTATCAATAATGATTGATATTTTCTTTTCTTCGACTTTTTTCTTTGAAAAGAATTTATGTATTTTTGTGTATATAAGAAGTTATCCAGTTTTCCCGTTTTATTGTTATCTGATTAAAATAAGGCAGCATTAAGGATAATTATTGAATTTTGCGTTTAAAAATACTTTCCGCCGAATTTTCGAAACCTAGCGTGTTGAGTGGGGGAACACAACGCCGTGCTTTGCCTTGTTACTAGAACCTCTGCCTACTCTGCTGTTCCTCTGCCTTGTTCCTCTGCCTACTCTGATGTATATATGATATAGCCAGCAGCTTAAAAACATGTTAAAACTAACACCTTGAAAGTCACTTAAATTTCTAGATATGTATAAAAGGAAATGTAATGAAAATATTCCTATTACGTAACTGCTAGAACTCATGTAGAGCGTTAATTATTTGACCATATCTATAGTTTTAACGAACTTCAAATATCCGGTTTAACAAAGCTAAATCAAAAAGCATATTCACTTTGTACAATCGACCTTTCTCAAATCCGTATAAGCTGATAAAACGAGGATCAAATACAACGAAATCCATTCTAAAACTCTACAATCATTTATTAGAGTTGACAGTATTATGGACTGCAAGTACATAAAAATAAGGATTAAAAATGCTTGTCCACTGTTCTGGTACAGTCATCGTCGCAATTCGGCCGTATAATCAATATTTACTGAGAATAAATGAAGGCTAAAGTTTGTCGGGAACACGATATCGCAAGTTCGTTAATGAACGCCCTTAGTGAGGTCTCTAATATTTATTGCTGTAATTATATTTCTTTTATTTTTGTTATTGTATTTCTGTATTTTTTTAATTATTTTTTTACATTTTAATGGCTATAATTGAAATTGAATTGGGGCCAGTCGTCACGCAGAAGCCACAAATTGTGGGTTCGATTCCTACTCATGGTAATGAAATATTTAATATTTCCATTTTCTGCTCTCTGGTGTCGAGGCATAGCGCAGCCGTTGAAATTTGCCACTGAACACGAAATACCATCGGAATTCGGCGTAAAATGGGGAAGGGAGTGTCTTAACACTAAGCCCATTGCTTAAAATATTATAAATGTTTTGAAGTTTTCTATACTACGTAAAAAATCCACAGAAAACTACTCTTAATTACATTTAGCATATAGATTAATTAATCAAATGTGTATTTCCCAATTGTCACTAATTTACACATTTTTCCAAAAATACATATCTATAAGAATAATTACTCTTTCATGCAATTTTTTTTAAAGAAAAAATATTTATTTAAACTAAATTGTATAAATTTCTATAATGAAAATATTTCTCATTACTAGTTGGACTTTGTTCTATATAGAAGTCAAGAGCGAACCCGCATCCCTTTCAATCGTATATCTATCCCAAGGGCCTATTTTCACTCAACCGATGTAATTTTCAGAATAGAGCCTCAAATAAGTTAGTGAGATATATTTTGACATAAATTTCAGTAGCGTGTCATACGAATTTTGTAATTTAAAATGAAAATATTTTTCACTTATTACTAAAATTTTACGCGGTAATAAAATTTATTTCTTTAATTTAATTTTTCACTAACATTTCGCAGGGTAGGCAGAAAAAACCTACACACACTCCACCCAACTTAAAATATTTCTTTTTTTTCTTTTTAAATATACATATGTTTTAAGTTTTATAACCCAATTTCACGTTCCGCCTTACCAGAGTTCTCAATAATACAATAGTAGTATCTAGTAGTAGAAATTAAATCACAGCTTGACCAAATTTCATTTACCGAATGCGAAACCGAGTTAGAGTTAATCCAGCTTCGATTCGATGAATTCGGCACTAGTGACATCCGTATATACCTTTCATATATGACTTTTGGTTTTGGTTCCTCTTAAAACGGCTAAAAATAGCTTAGAAAAAAACGATGATTTTTTTTCTAGTGTTTTTATCAGTATCTTTTTACCTTCCTTCCAGCTTTGATGATTTACATTTTTTTTTAAAGTCATTAAAATATATTGACGGCGTCGTGGCACAGTAGCAGAAGCGCGATATTTTTAGGTTCCATTGCCACTCAGGGGAACGAAATGTTTAATTTTCGTTTCTTCGCTCTGGTAACGAGACGTTGATATGGTCTAAAGGTCTAAAGGTCTGGTGTAAAGTGGGGAACTGAGTGTCATAACACTAGATCCAATATGCCTAACCTGCTAATTGAGGGATACAGCGTGACGCCGAAAAATAAAATAAAATATACAAATTGTAGGTGCACCTTAAACATTTTTATTAGTACCAGCTAAACAAAACACACATATACAGTAAATTACTATAATTTAATAATCTTAGCAAAAATAATATAACTTGCAAGGCTTTCTTAACGCTCAACTCTCCTAACAACTTACCAGTTCCCCATTTAATGAGTTACGGACTCCTCCAGAAGCATTTACCATATATATTAATGTAAAAAGGAAATTACTTAGGAAGTTAGTTCACGATCTCTCGCAAAGAGTACACAAGTTGTATTGTTATCTCGCGATCGTACAACTTATGTTCGGGAAACGAACGTGTAAAAGCCTTTTTGATAACGATATATTATGCAAATGTGATGTTCTGAAGGCGGCTATGAGGAATCATTATTGCCTTTATTATTTCTATCTTTGATGTTATATGGTAGATGTTGAAGCCATAGTGGCACTGACTGATTGTAACGCGACGGTTGTGGGTTCGACTCCCACTCGGGGGATGATTATTATTTTTGAATATTTTCTTTCATTTCTTTGTTCTGCCAAGGTACAAATACCGGTGTTGAGTTCCGCCACTCATCATGCAATGCCTCGAAGAATTAGACAGAAAATGGGGAAGGGAGTGTTATGACAACACTAGGTTCCCTCTGCCTACCTTGCTATGTGAGTGAAGCTAAATTATTATTTTATGCAAATGGGATGTTCTGTAGGCGACTATGACGGATCATTATTGCCTTTATTATTTCTATCTTTGTTGTAATAATATGGTGGATATTTATATATTACGAGCGAAAAAGTACTTGTATATTTGTATCACGTAAGAATTTCATGGACTATATGACTATTTGATAATCAGAACTGTTATTATGGCGTAGTAATATTTTGTATGCCTTATGAGATTAGTTTGAATTATAAATCAGTTCAATCGTTCTTCATTTCGGTAAATCTTGTTTTTCTTTTTTTCAATTTTATGCTGTATCTCGGATATAGCAGGGTAGGTAGAAGGACTCTAACACTAAGGTCCGTTCTCCACTCTCTGTAGAATTTGGAGGTGCTGAGTGGCAGAACGTCGTAAAATCTAAATAATTAAAAACCAAGTCTTGAGAAACTGATTTCTGTTCGAAATAAATGATAAGCCTATACGATCTAGCGCGGCACTTAGCGCCGTCACTCAAAAGTCAATGC
>HE671435.1:7290-33314 GCA_000313835.2 Heliconius melpomene melpomene | reverse complement strand
AAAAGAAAAAAAACAATCTTGTTAACCTTTAAAAGTACTAATAAAAAATAAAACAAACAAGCTAACAGCTAGTTAACATTCTCTAGAACGCAAATACAACCTTTATAAGGTAAGCCTTTAATCAACCACAACGTTAGCTCGACTTAAGTAAAGAAACCTGGCTTAGAATTTCTTTTGAGACGTGTACGTTTTTCTTTGCTGGTAAAGAACTCACAAAGAATAAAATATAACCTAAAAATTTAGATTATAATAACTCGATTAAATAAATGTTTCTTTTAAATATTGTATGCTACTAATATAGTCGTATATTTATGGTATCGTGTATTTAATTGCTATATTTTATACAATTTTACAGGCAAAAAAGATCTCGTGTCTTTTTGTTACTTCAAGGAAAAACATCAATTAATGATAACATAATACATTACTAATAATTTATTTAGACTTCGGCAGAAAGTGGGGAACGGAGTGTCGTAACACTAGGTTCCCGGCCTACCCTGCTGTGTGCGGGATACAGCGTGAAGCTGATTTATTTGATAATTTATAGACTCTTTAAATTTTTGGACTGATTAGTAAATTATGATATCATAAAATTGATAATAGCTGAAAAATTGAGAATGAAGTGTTTTAACACTAGCTTCCCACCATCTATCCTGTTTATTTAAAAAAAAATACGAAAATAAAAATATATAAATATTCAAACGTTAATAATAAAGAAATATTATGTAAGTTCAAGCGGCGCTTATATTGGATGACTCTACAATAGATGAATAATGAAGTAATATATCAATGCAGTTCCTTTGCATATCCTAAAAACATAATTCATCAACATTATACCATTATAATTTAGGTTTTGCTCGTGGGGTGTAGGGGGCGAGGGCGCGTGGGGGGGGTTGTTCAACACAATTTGTAATTATATTTAGGCGTATAATTATGCCTTTGTTTATAATTTCTCTTCGTGTTCGTTTTACACTGAACACGTATTTTTTGATAATAATATATGAGGCCAGTCCATGGCAGGCCAGGTCATGGCGCGGTGACACTATTGGTTGTGGGTTCGATCCCCACTCGTTAAAATTTATTTTTCCATTTCTTCGCTCTTGTGTCGAGACAAAGGGCGGCGTTGAGTTCCGTCTCTCAACACGCCTCCAGAATTCGGCAGAAAGTAAACGGAAACGGAGTGTCTTAACACTAAATCCCCTCTGCCTATCCTGCTGTGTGCGGGATACGGCGTGAACCAGATTTTTATTTAATATATGAAATTTATAATCTAACATTTAGATTTTTTGGGATTCACGAATATTCTACTTTTATACGATATTTAGAATCCTAATTTTAAAATAGTTCATTAGTCTATTTTGTTAAGGACATAGGGGATTGAAATTTAATTTCACGCTTTATATTACAGGAAAGTAATATGAAAAGAAATTAAAATTAAAAATAACCCCTTTATGACTCCTATTCAAAATGTCGAACCCGCAACCATCGCAAACATACATATCCCACTGCACTAGTGATGTCACACAGTATATTATATTTATAATATACCTTTTATTTTTCGCGTGAGTAGATTTTTCATGCCAATGAATAAATCGTTCCTGCTTAATCATATATCAGCTGCAGACGACCATATTTTACATGGTGTTGATCATTTGTATTGTGTTATTTAATATAGATTGATTTGAAATTTTATATATTTTTTTTACTTCAATTGACTATTGAAGAATGTCAAGATTTAGAAGGTGTTATTTTTCTGCATTTATATAGATATTTAAAGGTTATTCAATATAATTTGTTTTTAATTATGAAATTATTTAAGAAAATAAATTTAATACAACCTGATACAATAGAAATTTGACCATTACAACCAGAAAGAAATGGTTGGTATCTTTTAACCCACTAACAGCTGTATGTAAGCCTGATGGTTATGGTCTACTAGTCAACTCATAATATCTTAAAAAATGGGCGAAAAGTGATTAGTGGAGGAGGAGGAATTTTAACACTATATGAAACTAAAAAAAATATCTTCAGTAAAAAAGTCTATTTTAATATATTTTTTTATAACAACAAAGAACTATTTAAAAATAAAATATTATTCTCAGTACACACCTTTATATTAATTACAGAATACTTATAATAATCTAATTGTACGTGGTACGGAACAAAAAAATAAAAAGGACACGTATTCTTACAACATTTGTACACAATGTAAACGTAAAAAATGTGACAAAACGCATCCTCCATAATCTGCTAAACGTATTGTGGCTAACGCGACAAAAACTTAAACTTTGAAGATATTCAAGATATTATATCCTATAATATTAGGAATAGGGTCGAATATCCCAATGTAGAGACGGCGGTAACGCAGGTGTGTTAGCGTTTCATTAACGGAGAGAGGAGATATTGTACATCAGCGCAGTTTATTGTTAGCTGATATTAAAGTGCACTCGCGACCTAGTTTTCACTCTCACCTGGTTTTTATGCAGAAAAAGTAATTATTTACGAAAACGGAGGAAACGAGCAAACAGAGCTTAAAGTTTCATATTTGATTGCCCTACGATTAATCTGGCTGTGGGGATTTTGTGTTATGTAGTTTTTTTTATGTGTGTTCATTCATTTTAAATATTTTGTGAGGTAAAACGATACAGTAGAATGATATCATTCATTGTGTTTGTTTCTAGTGTAAGAACTTATTTCTAGAGTATTTAAAACTATTACAGATTGACTGATACTATCTCTATCTATATCTATATTATAAATTCGAAAGTAACTCTGTCTGTCTGTCTGTCTGTCTTTTACGCAATCAGGGCCAAACCGCTAATTTAATTGTGATAAAATACTCATATAGAGATATTTGAGGGTCTCGGGATGAACATAGGATACTTTTTTTCTCACATTTGTAATATTGTCGATATATACCAATATATTAAAATACTTATTAATTTGACATGCAATTTATTCCGCCATGTTTATAACAACCGCCGTTGCTAAGCAACGATTTGCAAAGTTTGCTGTTAGAAAACGTCACCCAAAATGAGCTTGCTTAACGCATCTCTCTATTGAAAACTGAAAATAGTTTCATAAATATATTTAATAAATATTCGTATAGTTCAAGCGGGCGTAGCCTCGTTCGGATCAACTAGTATTATAATAAAGTTGAAAGAAATATGTATGAGAAATTTAACACCATATTTGGTGATTATGGGTCCAATTCCCATTTATGAATGAATTATTTTCATTTTCTCGCTGTTATAAAGACAACAAGATAAATGAAAATGTCTTGTTTAAGTACTATGGTATGAATGTGAATGTAAAATTTATTGATTGTAGTTAGGAGGTATCTCATTGACACTAATGATCTAGGTTCAAATTTATTACAAGGGAACATTTGGGTCGGAGTTCCGCCAACATGTGTTATGCCTTTATGGGTATCTGATGAGGAGTACAGTAATTTGTTTTACATTGTATTCAGTGGAAAATTTTTGTATAGATGGGCGATTCACAATAATTAGTACACATTTTTTTTATTATGACAATATTTTATGAATATTTAGAGCGAAAAAAGGAGTGTTGAAACTTTACTTGTTTTATTTGTTTTTTTTCGTACTACAACTTGTTAACTCACATCTCACAACCATCTTATTGCAATGAAAATTTTCTAAGCAATAGCTATTTAAATAGTAATAAAATATATGCACTAAATAAATATAACGTAAGTACACGGCGTATCTTTGTACTAAACAACATAAAGTATAAATATTATCATTCAACTTCAATGCTAACATCAACACACTATGGAAATAAAGAATAAAAATATAAAATAACTTTACTGTATAAAAAAAAACCTTAGTAATTTTATGAGAATGGAAATAACTTTGAGAGCGAAGAATCAGGAAAAATGTAAATTGTCCGTCGTCTGGAATGAAATAGTTTTCCAATAACACAAGTTTTTTACAGTTTTTTATTCTTTTTTTAGTAGGATATCAATTGCCTCGAGCAAAAGTGAGAACCTCCAAGTTTGTACTATACTTTTTATTTATAATTTGAAATTTTCATTTTTACAATATATATTTTTCTTTCTAGCAGAATAAATAATGCATGTTATTAGTAGTATAAAAGAAAACATCTAATTAATGGCACTTTAAGCGACATCCGTAAAAAAAATGTCTATGGAAATACGCACTTTTAAAAGAGGATGGAAGGAAGGAAGAATGAAAGGTTGAGGAAATTTTATTACTTGTAAAAATAAAAAAAAATATAGTTTTCTCCAATATTATTGCCATTTGAAAAATAATAACCATAGACAAATCATTATTTTTTGTAGTGTAAAGTCGATAGTTGTTATTTTTTAACATTAAACGTAGCTGTGCCAATATTAATTGGTAGGGTGTCAAGAATAGGCAGGATTACCTTATATATAAATACTAGCGGACGCGCGCAGCTCCGCTTGCGTATTTAGGGGTGACTTCTAATAAACCATGAAACATGTGTTCAATGAAATATTTTTAAGAGTCTAAATTTCAAATTTTATAAAAATTGGTGACGATTTAAAAAAAACCTATACAAACTTTCAACCCCTTATTTGCACCTTTAGGGGGAGAATTCTAGAAAACGATGAAACACGTGTTCAATTAAATACTTTTAAAAATCTAAATTTCTAATTTTATAAACATCGGTGCCGATTAATTTTTTTTTCCATACAAACTTTGAACCCCTATTTCACCCCTTTAGGATTAAAATTTTTCAAAATCCCTTCTTAGTGGATGTCCAGATTACGAAAGTAAACATCTGTCCAAATTCCACGTTTCTACGCACAGCGGTTACGGCTGTGCGTGCGTCTTCCCTCAGTCAGTGAGGACAAGTCCTTTTATATATATAGATTTGTATGTTAGATATCTTACTCCATTTCATAGAAGAATTTAAGCAGTTATTTAACATCATTATAATAATAATTACCGTTTCATTCTTCAGAATTTCTGGTCAAGATTTTCGGATTATGGATTGTCCTTTCAAGCTTAACTGCAAATATTTTTTTTGGAAAAACAGAAAAATATATGAAAAAAGAAAATATTTATTCTATTTATAAATGGAACCTGTGGGATACATAAAAAAGGTGTTTATCAACCAAATGTCGCTACGGCACTAGAAGGCATTTACATTACACAAGTTATATTACGCAACGCTTAAGTACTAAAAGCTCGTAAATCTTCCCAGAAGCTGATGCCGAGCCTAGTTTTTTGGCTACTTACAAAGTAAAATATTCGTTGCGTACAAAATAACTTAATATAACATAAAATTTATTAATAAATTTTAATTAAATTTGTACCTTCATACGGTTATTTAATTTTTACAATATTGCACAATCTTGCCTGGAAGACAATAAAAAATTATTTATTAAAAAATAGTAATCCAATCTCACTGTTCAAACAAATTGGAAAACTGTTTTAATTTTTTTTTTAAATTTTAAAACAGAAAGCAGAGAATGTCATTAGTCACTAAGTTTTCTCTTCTATGCGAGAGATACGATAAGATGATGAAGAAGAAGAATGTACCCAAATCAATAAAGAAGTATGCCATTCTAAATAATAGACAAATTTATGCTTCATAAAATTCCTTATTTCATTTCGCACTTGACTGACTTGATTTAAATTTGCAAGTACGACGCCTTCTGAGAACAAATCAAGTGTAAATAATTTAAATTTAACTTAAAATCAATTGAATTGTTTAACGACGCTGTTGTGTCGTAGTGGCATAAGCGTGTGACTATAAATATGGGTGTGGGTTCGATTCGCAATCGAAGAAATGACTTATTATTTAATATTTTCATTTCACTCTGATAGGGCAAAGCGTGGCGTTTAGTTCCGCACGCAATGTCTCGAAAATTCGGCTGAAAGTGGCAATGGATTGTACCACACTAGGTTCCCTCTGCCTCTCCTTCTATATACAAATATAATTACTATTCACCCCTTAAACAAATTTCAGTATTTTAAAACTTCTAAAGTCTTGTTATTAATGGTATATTTTTTCTCAAGTAATAATCCACTTTGCAAATTAACTTCGAATTCGAATAATAACTTTTTTGTTTACATTTACTTCGCAAATTGTTAAGTCGAAAGAATCTGGGAAAGTATTTTCTGAAAAGTTTCGTTTATTAATTTACAACTGGCAACTTTGTACGCTTTTTTCTTTTCATTGTCGAGACTTGCTAGTGGAAAAATTGTTGCAGTTAATTATAGGAAAAAATGTTAAGCCTATTATAAGGTACTTACCCCGATCATATTAATAATACTTTTAATTTTGTTTAAAAATTTTAATTATAAAAATATTTTGTGCGATTCGTAAAATATTTTTTTTCAGTATATGTAACTGTTAAACCAGACTTAATAGAGTATTAGGTATTACTGTTGCTTTTATAGCGAAATTATGTTTATTCTATTCACAAGTATATTAAGTTAACTACAGCGGGGTAGGAACATGGAACCTTTGGAGTTAAGACAATACGTTCCCCACGTTCCGCCCATTTTTTCGAAAACCACCGCTATCATATAATTGTTTTAAGTTATTATATATTAATTGATTTTATATTTTTTCTATAGCTCTCCTGCATTATATGATTAATTACAGCTTATTACAGGACTGCTAGCAAAATATATTAAACAAACATATTTTCAAATGAAAAAAACCTCGTTACCATTACGTTACCAAATGTTAATAGCAATATACAAAAGCTCATGCCTAAAATATAGTTCACTTCAAAATAAAAATTTCAACCAAAATGAAAAAAAATACATAGTATCAAAAACCGCCACCCATCAAAAATAAGTACAAAATAAGTCTCAAAATAAGCAATAAATCCTTGCAACATGATACATACTCGTATATACCGTGAAACCATATAATATTTGGAAGCTACCCATTACTCGGTCTCTCAACAAGGTCTGTTTATCTCCCTTTATCTACGTTACCTGGAAGCCAATTAACCTAGAAACCGTTGGATCCTCATAATTTAATACACTAAAGGGCATTTTATAACCTGACAGGGTGAAGGTGGTGCCGAAATGAACTAGCTCCTGTCCCACATTATGTTGTAAGGTTTGTTATATTCGACGTAATGCTGAAACTTAAAACGAGAGAAATGTTTTTACTAAATTAAGGTTGATATTCATAAATGTTATTATATTTTAGAAATTTACTTTTAATTTCACAAATTGTATTATAATACATCTAAAATATACGTGTTAAGTGGCACAGATAAATATTTTAAATAATTAGTAACTATTATTTTTTACTATTTTAATTATCAACGCTCGTTTGCTTGTCCTTTTTCCATAAAAAAAAAAAATATATCAACATTTTTAATAAAAATCTATGATTCAAGTATCAAGTATCAATAAAAATATCAAAATATATCTAACTTTATATAAACACTTCATCAAAATAAATGAATCTTTTAAGCAAATCTTATCCAACAGAACACGACTGCTTGTAGATTCTATCCCTAGTCGAGGAAATTAAATATTTATTTATATTCATTTCTTCGCTCTGGTTTCGAGGAAAAACGTGGCGTTGGTGATTCTGATTGAAAATGGAGAACAAAGAGTTTTAACACTAGGTTTCCTCTGCCTACCCTGCATACCATTAATCATGGACTCACTCATTAATTTTTCCAGGTTTATTCGAGACTGAAGGCGTCAGGATACCGGGCACTGACTGCGACTATCAGTTCAGCCGGTCGAGTAACCGACCGACACACGGCCGACTCTACAGCCCGAGATATCCGTCCATATATCCTAATAACGTACGCTGCTCTTATCATTTTCACGCTAGGTAAGCTTTTTAATGTAACCTCGTTTTTTTAATGTAGGTTATTTTTTTAAATATTTTTTTTCGTGGAGTGTGTACTGTACGGGTGTTTTAATTTTCGTTATTAAATTAGAGAGAGAATGCAATGAGGTAATTTATTTTTCTACATTATAAAAACTTAACTAATATAGGGATTTAAGTACAATATGTTTACGTGCTTAAATTAATATTATTTGTAACAACAAGTTTTTTAGGTTTTTTTTAAGCTTTACTTGACATTCCGCACATAGCAGTGTAGGCGAAGGTAACCTGGGAACCTATTGTTAAGGCACTTCGTCCCCATTTAAGACACTTCTATTCTCCACTTACCGCGGAATTATGAGACTTTATGTATTAAGTGGCAGAACTCAATGCCCCGCCTTAGCCTCAAAATTAAAATATTTAAAATATTTAATTTCCAAACTCTTGAAGAAAAATATTTGTACTATTCGACCTTGTACCATAAATCAATATGCTATACAGCCTCTTGTCATTTTCAGGCCAAAGGATCGCGTGAAGGTAGTTTTTGAAGAAGTCTCCCTACAAAAGGGAGATGTAAGGTGCGTAGAAAATTGTATTTTATTCGAACATCGCTTCAATTAGCCTACGACGCGAATATTAGATTTTTTATACGTAGGAATATTTTTACTAGTTTGCGAGTAAATGGTAAAAAACTGATATCAAACTTAAGGAAAACTCTTATGTGTAAAGAATTAATTTAAAATTTAATAATTATTCTCTTGCATAACCGCTAAAAAGCAAGCCAGTAGAGTAGTCAAAGAGAATTTATAATCATGACACCTTCTGTTATTCATCACCCAAATTCTGGAACATCAAGAATCATTTAAGAGGCGGAACTCAACGCTGCAATTTGTCTTATTAGCAAGCAATATAAATAACTGCCGACTTTTCTTGAAGTTTACAATTTTCTCGGTCTTAAAAGACAAATGTATCAGTCTAATATATATTAATAGTGTAATAATAACATATTTGAACATAAAATACCTTTTTAGGCGTCAATACCCTAATATTATTTCTACTAAGGCCAACAAAATTTTACGACTTCCACCATAAAACATGCAAGTCTGAGAGTAGTATATCATATAAAAATCATAACATTGTTATAATCCACTCAGGAGGATAAATAAATAAAATATTTACACGACAAATATCATATGAGAATGGATTTAATACACTCTTCTTTTACAGTAAATATATACAAGAATGCTTATTCATCTTTACTTATATTAAAATTCGTTTATTTTTCCCAATTGTTGCGAGTTCGATTAACACTTGAGGGATTTTTTTTACAAAACGTGGCGTTTAGTTCCGCCTCTCAACATATACATAGTCTCAAATTTTACTAAGCTGAAAATTCTTTAAATAAGACATTAGTTTAGTAAAAAAATATGTTTTTAAATGTGTCTTGTAAGTTATGAATATTGTCAAAACATACAAATTTAAATTCTAAATATATAAACTAACGTTTTAAAAGCTATAAAAATATATAGTATTATTCAATTATAAAACTATTAGTTCAGAATCACTTTTCGTTTACATACAACTCATTACATACCGTTAGGGATGCGGCGTGCGGTCCGCGGTCGACTGTGGTATATTTAATTAAATGAATGCTAGTATAGTTTATCTAATAGATTTATTTGATATTTCGAAGTTAAGTTTAGCTAGAAAATACGTGCTTTGAATCGAATATTAGAACTTAATCATAATAATTCTATATATCACTCATTTGGAGCAACAATGACGTAATTGCAAAAACATCTTTGGCATCTTTGGGTATATTTTCAAATGTATATGGTCAAACGGTTTTGCGCCAAATGAGTCTTATATGCGTATATACAGGTATTTCTCTCATTAAAGCCTTGTGACACAAATTATAGTAGTCCAATAATTAAATCAGTTTCACGCAGTATCCCGCACACACCAGGCTAGGTAAGAGAAACGTAGTGTGAAGACACTCCCCATTTTCCATAGAATTATAGTAGTTCTATAAAACCTTCAAATTTTAATTGTATACTTCATATTTACGTTATTAAAATTAAATTCAATTTTGGTTATGATCTTAGTAATAAAATAGTACAACTTTTTAATAAATACATTTTAGAATTATATAATTAATATTTACTCTAAAATATAATTTGTTTATTAATACAATAACATTCAAACAAACTCCAAAGTTCATCTTAATTAACTTCGTTAGATTAACAATAATATTATATTTAGTATAGGCTTGTTCAGTATTCGGTATAATAAAGTTACTTCCCCCAGGCCTACGAACTTTCACAGAAATAGTCCACTTTAGTTAACTTACTGTCTCTGCTAGCTAAAAACAACAAGGCGTAAATTCTGCCGGTTTCAAACTTAATTTACAGTATTTTAGTATACCTACTGTATACAAATATTTTGAAGTTTTTAATTATTTTATTTTCACGCTGTATCCCGCACATAGTAGCAGAGTAAGCATAGGGTACCTGGGAACCTTGTCTTCAGATATTGCGTGTTGAGAAACGGAACTCACCGCCGCAGAAACTTTGCTTCGACACTAAAGCATTAAAAAAATGTTAAATATTTTATTTCCTTGAATGGGAATCGAATTCAAAATCTCTTGCGTTTCATATACTTGAGCTTTTGCACTGGTAACCAATTTGAAGTTAGGACGACGTTTCTAACAGTTACTTATTTTCAATAATATTTGTCAATACAAACAAGATCACGAAGACAATCATGTCTTCGCGATACTTATCAAAGTATCGCGAATTTTATTATTGAACAGTTTGGTATTCTCGAACGAGTATTTTTAAAAGGTAATTTAATTTAAACCATTTCATCTGTCTGTCATAACGCTATTAAAACTTGTGGACCGATTTTTCGTTCGATTGTATATTCTGCTTTAACCAAAATATATTTATATTTGTAGTCTGTGTGTAACAAGAATATAAAAATATAGGAAAATATCACCAATAAAAAAATGTATATGAATATACTCCTTATATGAATACACTCCAATACTTCAGTTATGCAGATTTAATTTTATAGAAATATAAATTGAATGTTTGATATAGTTAATTAAACAAGATAATGACAATGCTCATTAATAGAGACGGCTCATTCATTATTCAATTATGATGACTGTAGATAGCTTGTAGGTACTTATTAATTACCTCATTTGAGGTCGTGGCACGAGCGTATCACTGCGGGTTCGATTCCCACTCGAGGAATAGAAATATTTAATACTTCAATTTTTTTGTTCTGGTGTTGAGGCAAAGCTTTGAATTTCGTCACACAATGCAATACCTTTAGAATTCAACGGAAAGTGGAAAGCAGAGTGTCTTATCACTAGGTTCCCTCTGCCTACCCATGCTATGCTGCACCATGAAACTACTACTACTATACATTTAATGCCATAATAAAGATTTTGAATCGAAGCTATTTTATCACTTCCATATAAATTTGGAAGCTTTACGTGCTTACGGTAATGTGATTTCACCAACTTCCTGTTTCCAAGCTGAGGTTTCCATTCTAACTGTATAACTTGTTTTGAAATCCCAACTCAGGTAACCATCATTGTTAGGTACAGTCCAAATTGGCTTTTACTTTACCCTGAAACAGAAAAGACGTATATTAGATATAAAACATATTTGTAATAAAGACAGAGACGCTGTCTTGATTCACACTGTATTCCACACATAGTAGGGTAGACAGATGGAACCTGGGAACCTAGCATTATAAAACACTCTTTTCCCTGTTAAGACACCTCAGTTCCCCACTTTTCCAGGAATTCTTGAGATATTACGTATTGAGTGGCGAAACACAACTCCCCACTTCGTTACCAGAGCGAGGAAAATTACATTGCTAAATATTTGATTTCCTCGAATAGGAATCGAACCCAAAACATTTCTAGTCATATGGCGGCCTTCTAAATAAATAATTAATATACGATAACACTGTTATTATTATTCATATATTTAGACATCTTAGAATATGTTTTATAGTCTGGCATTGTTTACTTTAATGCACATACATACAGACATTTTCTTTATGTTTCTTAAGAGAAAAGCTAGTAGCAAAGTACAAGAACTTTTTTACTCTAAAGTAGAATTAACTTATCAAGCGACTTGCTTAGCTCTGATTTAATTTGTTCCCTAGTAAAACTTTGCTGTGCGAGATAGGTATCGTTTTATTTTTACTAACTTACGAGTAGTTGATGATGCACGTTGGGATGTTGTTAATGTATATTTCTTTTAGTTTTAGCTACCTGTCTAAAGCAAATTAGATAGAGAGGCTAGTGTTGAGACACTTTGTTTTTTAATTCTTTTTAGTAAAATAAATTTTATTTTTATTTAGTCGTCGTGGGAGAATAAACGTGTGACTATAAGCGCGGTTATGGGTCGATTTTCACTCGGTGGAATGATTTTTTTAATATTTTCATTTCTTATTTCTGATAACATGGCAAAGCACGGAGTAGAGTTCCACAATGCCTCAAGCATTCGGTGGAAAGTGGAACCGGTAGTGTCTTAATAGAAACCCCAGTGTTTTAAAACTAGGTAGGTTCCCAAGTTACCTTCCCTGTTTTATGCGCGATAATTAATTAAAAAATATTTAGTTTTTACAAACATGATAACCAAATAAAAACCGGAACGGAATAAAACTATTGTATACATTTTTTTATTTAATCTTATCTTCAAGTTATTTTTTTTCTCTAGAAAAATCGATTATTCCAAAAAATATATAAATAGGTATATAAAAGTATTAAATATATGATTCTAGCTATAAATTTCCAACATTTCCGTAGCACCTTTGTAGCGTTTCACACTAGAAACGAGACTGAAATGAAGCCTATATCTTCAGCCAATTTATAGGCAATGATACGAGTGTTCTGTTGATACGAGTCTACGAACAAAGGCCAGTTGATAGTATGTGCATACGAACGAATTTTAAATATTAGAGCTTTTGATAGTTTTCTATTAATTTTTAAGTACTTTTATGTGAAAATTGTTAATTAAGAAAGATATTTTCTTGCGACAGCAAATCAATTTTGTGTTATTGGTATTTTGTAATATTTTTATGTCAAATCTTCATTAATTAGCCAAAGTCATCGTAATACTCATAGCGTCACGATATCTGTATGTAAGGCGACAGCTGTAGATTCGATTCTTACTAAGGAAAAAAAATATTTTTATTTTCTCGCTCTGGTAACGAAATGAAGCGCTTTGCATTTACTCACCTGATAACAAAAAAATTGGACATAAAGCGGGGAACAGTGCACTCTACTAACTAAAAATAATAATTAATACCAACTTATAATTATAACAAAGGTCAGTCGTGGCGCCAATGTACAATGTGTATCGGTAAACGTTATAGGTTGTGGGTTCGATTCCCACTCGAGAAAATGGAATACATTATTTTTCAGTTCTACGTTCTGGTGTCGAGGCAAACAGTTCCGCCAAACAACATGCAATGCCTTCAGAATTAGGCGGAAAGTGGGGAGTGGAGTCTCCTAACACTAGGCTCCCTCTGCCTCCCAAAAAAATCCCAATCGTCACAAAACCAATAACTCCATTACAAATAGCATACTTGCCTATCGTTTGCAACGTGACAGTTTAACCAAGTTAACCCTACCTCATTCACAGTTGCCTCCGTCGGGCTGACATCATCAAAGTGTTTGACGGGAAGGACACAAACGCGGCGGCCATCGCTATGCTGTGTAACGAGCTTACAGGTAAATGAAATCCCTTTTAGCTTTGAGCTTTAAATGAAATAGTTGAATCAGCTTCACGCTGTATCTCGCACAGCAGGGTAGGCAGAGGGAACCTAGTGTTACGACACTCCGTTCTCCACTTTCCGGTGAATTGTAATTGGAACTTGACGCTTTGCCATGTTATCAGAGCGAACCAATAATAATATTAAAAAAAATAATTAATGTCTCCGTTTTCCCGAGTGGGAATCGAACTCACGACCGTCATGTTTATAGTGAAACGCTTCTGCCCTTGCGCCATGATGACCTGTTATTCCCTTTCTTTTTTATATAAAATATATTATATTCTATAAATTTAATTGACAATATTGACAGACATCAGTTTTACTCGTTCAGCCAATATTCTTAGCATTATATTATAATAGGGTCTTACTGTAAAAGAAAATCTTTTGACACAATTCTATTGTTCTTCATACTATATTATTACTGAAACGCTAAGCAAAACTTAAAGAACAAAACACGGCCTCCTTTCTCGAGACAGTCTAGACGTGTTTTAGTTTCATTTTATTAAAAAATATTGGAAATTTTAAGGTAATATAATGCATAATCCTTTAACTCTTTGGAAAAATTTATTTTAAGATATTTAATTAAAAGAAGAGTTAGCTGTACTAGACTGTACATATGCTAAATATTGTTAGGTCATTGTAGTGTAGAAGCACAATATTTCACTGTAAAACGCGACGCGGTTATAGGTTCGATTCCCACATGGGGGCATAAATTATTTTCATTTGGTCGCTCTGTTTACAATACAAAGCTAAGCGTTTAGTTCCGCTAGTTACGCTAGTTTTCCTCTGCTATTCTGCTATAAATATTTTTATATGGTATAATATTAAAATAATGTATTTATAAAGAAAACCACAATACGTGTTTACTTGTTGATTTATTAGTTCCGACTTCCGACTGACTCATATTTGCATATATCAATTTTATAATATTATTGAGAAATGAAATAAATATTATTTATCAGAATAATAATTTTACTATTGATTTAAAATTTTAAAAATGATCTGCTTATTGCTTATTTATTTAGTGTAGATATTATATTTTATTAAAAAATATTCATAAAACGATATTTTTACACAGCAGAGTAGGCAGAGGGAACCTGGGAACCTTATTGGACTGGGTTTTCATTAAGACATATTCGTTCCCCATCCAAATATTTAAGGCATTGCGTGTTGAGAGGACAACATTGAACGTTTTTTTGCCTTGTTATCAAAGTGAGGAAATGAAAACATTAAATATATCATTTAATCTAATGAGAGTCGAACCCACGACCTATCCTCCCGCCCTCAATGAATTTAAAATTAAATAAACGTCAACAATATCTAGTCGCTTCTAAGATCATATTCCTATCCTATTCTAGCTAAAGAACTTAATATACCATGAACATTTACCTCCTTCTTAACTTTGGTTAACTTTAACCTAGAAATACTTAAAACAGCGTGGTGTCTAGATAATTTTTCATTGTGACATTTATTGAGTTACCTATCTACTGTGGCGGTGAGTATGGCACTCGAGGGAACTAAGGCAACTTTTAATACGAACTGCGCCATCTCCAAAGCAAGAGCTATTCATCATATTGAACTATACTTCCACTGTTGAAATGGCTTAATAGAAATTTACTATTGAAACTGTTAAATGTTATTGCATTTTGTTTTTCATCATCATCATCATCAACAGCCATCTTTTGTCCATAGGCCTTCCCCAATTCTCGCCACCACACTCGATCCTCAGCTTTTCGGACCCATCCATTTTGTTTTTACCGTAAATTATGCTTATAGTCTATTATGGCAATCTATTCTATTCTAGTCGTTGATACGGGAATTGACTGTCTAGGTATATAGGAAATAACTGCCTATAATATTAAAGAATAAAAAAGTATTTTTTCATAATATCCATAAATAAGGCCATTCATTTCTTCGCTTTGGTGTCGAGTCAAAGCGCGGCGTTGAATTCCGCCGTTCGATACGCAAAACCATCAGAAGTCGGCGGAAAGTGGAGAACGGAGTATCTTAACACTAGATTTCGTCTGTCTACCTTGATACATGCGGGATGCAACCGAAAGATGCAAGAAATTAAATGAAATTATAAACATCTGGTAATTTAAAAAAAAATCATATATAGTTATGGGACAAAAATACTAAAATATTTAAATTTGAAATAAAACTACATATACGACATCGTCTATAAAACTATCATTTCCATTTTGCGCTCTGAATCTATACAGTATAGATCCTTCAAGTTTCTAACTCCATTTCCAATTTTATAGTGGCGGTGTTTCCCTCCATACATATGAAATGAGTTATTCCTAGCAATATACATTGAAAGCCGCGATTTCATTGTACGCCATCGATCGAGGCAAAGCGCTCCGTAGATACGGAGAACAAAAGAAAATAAAAGATATGTGAATGGAATGCATTATCTATATATATGACTTTAAAAGTTTTCACGCTTTACTATTTTTCTCATATTGTATGATAAATAAGGGAAATTTAGTGCTAAACCCTTTAATCACTTTAAACAAGTTGGAATCGCACTCACAAGACGATATCCTACTGCTCTATGACGACCTCTGATGTACATGTTTATGATTTTTTTAGTACAAAATAGTAGTCCTAGCCACTGTAGATTGATTTTATGCTAATTTCGTTCATGTGAATTTTCACAATTTATTTGCTTTTTTAATTATTTTTTTTCAACCTACATAAAATAGGTAAACTGCTTTTTCTCCAGAATTGAGATAGAAACCAAAACTCCGTTTGCTATATCTAATAAAATATCTATTTCTATTATATAAATTATTTAAAATAATATCAATATAACACTAAATTTGTAATTAAAGTAATAGTGTTTTAGAATATATATGTAAGGTAGTAAGCAAGTAACATTTCAGCTTCAATTAGTTCAATCAATACATACAAGTTCCCTGTATGTTCTAGTGTGGCGTCGCCTCACCTCAGTCGTAGTCCGCTATTGAATGAATAATGCTACCTAGATGTAAAATCGACTTTCAGTTCGATAGGGCTAGGATACTATAGAATCTAGAAATGCTTTAGAAATTTAGTTCTATACTATTTAAAATTTTTGTACGTTTTTCTTTATAGTAGTATAGAAAAGAAATCTCGAGAGAATGCATTATTTATTTCTTAATATTTTCATTTCTCCGCTCTGACACCAGGGCAAAAGCCCAGTGTTGAGTTTCCCCACTCAACACGCAGTGGCTCAAAAAATTGACAGAAGGTGGTAAACGCAGAAACGTAATAGCATACCAATTTTTTTTTTTTCAGCCATTCTAAAAGTTTTCCTATTATAGCTGTTTGTGTTATTGATGCCGTAGCTAATAAATATAAATTAAAAACGTACTGTAACTTACACGAAGTTGATTTAAAAAAAGACAATAATCTACTAAATTAGGGGGGTAGTCAGAGAGAGCGGAGCGCCATACGTTTCTCTCTCTCTCTCTCTCTACGTAGCTCCGTCCTCCAGCTCCCGCCCTTCCGGACATGGCGTGTTGGGTGTCGGTCCCCAATGCCGCACTCGTCGCCAATTAAACTACTTAATTTAAAATTTAGGTATATATAATGGCATTAGTAATATATGTACATGTATAATATGTACCTCGATGCAATACCTTAATCTCATGTAGATCAATATGTTCAATTCGAATATACAGTTGTGTCTAGAATCAATCTAAATTCAAATTCATATATGAAATACGTAATAATATAAATAAATATTGAAAATGTAAAGAAATTCTTTTGTACCTAAATAAATAATATTTGAGGTTAATTAATATAAGACATACTGGCTTTTATTCGTAAATTTTAATTAAAATTTAATTAATTGTAAGGTATTTTTTAAATATAAAATAAAAAAAAAGAAACGTAATGAATTAGTTAAAACAATATGACGTAAAATTTTCAACGTAAAGGCTGGAGTCAACCCTAAAAACACATTTACTGGAAACGTACTAAATTAAGATTCACGTCGTCACTTCAATATCTAATTTAAGCTGCCTTTATTCAAATAATACTTGCTTTCATTAAGAATTGGAAAAAATTTTATCACGTACGTGACTAAATAACACGAATTATCTGACGATATTCTGTCACGCTTTAAGCATTAATTGAATTTTAATTCATTTGAATCGTGTAATTTTGGGTGATTAGAAGATGTCTTTTGATTAAAAAGTGTAAAGTACTATTAAAGGTAAAGTATATAGCAGAGTTTGTTTTGAGAGCGCAAAAAGGGGGGTTATGAGTTTGACGTGTATGTGTGTCTGTTTGTGGCACTGTAGCTCCTGAAATAATAAACCAACTGAAGTGGGGGTTTTAATCGAAAGCCTTGTTCATCGACGGTTCTTAGCTATGTTTTATGAAAATTAGTAGGATTAGTAGCTTAAGCTTAATCAATGATTCTCGAGTTCGACGGAAAATGCTAAAATATCTTAACATTAGGTTCCCTCTGCCTACCCTCCTGTATGCGGGATACAGCGTAAAGCTAATTTTAATTTAAATTAATACTAAAACTGAAAATAACATCCGCAAATCATTTATTTAGATGAAACAAAACGAATTCTGTCCCCATGAATACATTTCGTCAGAGGCCGAGCGAGTTGTGATTGTCGTCGTTTCCCCATGTAATTGAGAATAGGTGCTCAACTGCTCAGTATTCAAACTATGTTAGTATTGCTTATTGGTTTTCTGTTGGAATACAACTCGAGGGCATCGTATATTTGATATTTGTATGAAATGTGAGCAAATATAATATAATGATATGTTGTTTCTTCAGTTTCTTCTACTATCTTCTTCTTATGATCTTCTTCTTTGTGTCAACGCTTCGAAAGTTCAAAATGCACCTTGCCAGTATTTACCTACATTGACTGCATTCATAGGGGGGCTGGGTGGTTCGTGCCTACCCCAAATTTATTTTTATGTCCATCCCCGAAATACTATTAACAAAAATTTGCACTAAAAAATAAAAAAAGCTAAAGTCCCGCTAAAGCTGAGCGGGAATTGAACATACAATCACCGAGTTTACATTGAAACAAAAGGCACGACACCCTTTTTAAGAAATAAGTAAAACATATTATGAAATGAAACATGGTGGAACATGTTAAAATAGGTGTCTCATTATATGAGTAACAACAAGAGACTCAAAGGCAACATACTTACATTAGTAGAACTAAGTTATTTCTGTTGTATCTTACAGACGTTTTTTTAGTTTTTATAAAACACACGTAAGGTAAAAAACATATCTTTTAGAGCACAGCCAGTTTATTCGTTAAAATATATTTAGAAAAATAAAAAAACATATACGTAAATACATATAAAGCTTCACTAGTCAGAGAGAACGGAGAGCTACGGTCTCTACATACCTCTTCTGCCTTGTCCACTGTCATCAACCTTCTGTTAATGCCCTCTTAAGGTTCCCCATGCTTTTTACGTTACCTTCCTCCAGTATCTTTGATACTGTGTTTCTCGAAGGTCAAACGAGGTCTCCCCTCTATTACCAAAAAAAAAAAAAGATTTAATATAAATTACTTTAACTAATATCTTATCTTATCTTATTATCTTTAAGTAACGTTAAAAAATTGGTTACAACATCGTATTACAGCAAGTATATCTATTTCGGCTTCTAGAAACGAATTGCTATATTACGTGTACAGATGTGTGGCACGACCTAGTTAACAACCGCCACCTAAAATTAATTAGTTCGAAAATTCGTCTGGAGTAATAACGTGAGGTTTCACGATACAAGCAATAAAGTGCTACACCATTTTCTCTTATGGCTCAGTTGTAACGATTGCAATCGTTAGTTGTGGATTCATATCCCATCTAGAAATCCTATCTATACTAATATAATAAAGCGGAAGAGTAGTTTTGTTTGTTTGTTTGTTTGTTTGTTTGTTTGAACGCTAAGATCTCTGGATCTACTGGTCCGATTTACATTTGTTTTTTGTTTTTGTATGCCAGCTGCATTCTTCAGAAGTGCTATAGGCTTATAATAACATTACATTATACATATAAACTAATATATTTAAAGTACTTTCTAATTTGACATGCAATTTATTCTGCCATGTTAATGACAACCGTCGTCGCTACGCGACCGCGTTCGTTACCGCGTCATTTTGATATTCATCCTTATGAAAAATAAATATAATAGTCACTTTTAGCATTTCATCTAGATTGAAATTATATTTCTATAGAAATTATATTCTTATATCTTAAGCAGGCGTAGCCGCGTCCGGGTCCGCTAGTATCTTATAAAACAAAGTCGCTTTTCGTGTCTGTCTGAACTTTCTAACTCTTCTTCTTCTAAACCACCCAACGGATTTTTATGCGGTTTTCACCATTAGGTCGAGTATTTCTCAGGGAAGGTTTATATATAGTTTATTATTTGTACATTCTTATGTAAATTAACATAAATACGATAAATGTGTCTAAAGTCCTACCCATTGAGATACTTTCGCGCATGCGCTGCTTTAATGGTAAGTACTACATGAAAATAATGTACTGGAGTATTGTTCCTCTTAATAAGATCTACAAAAAAGTCCGCGATGTATATTTTTAACTTTTAAGGATAACGTGTAGTGATCATATTTCTGTCTAAAAATAGTAACTTCAATATATTTTTTATTGTGAGGGATATTTTTCCATAATGGTATTAACCCTTATCCTTTAAAATACTTTATTAATTTTCTACGTTAAACGAAGATAAAATTTGCTTTTCACACTATTTCGAAATTGCGAATAGTTTTAGAGAAAAACGCATTTAATTGTTGACACATCACGCCGTTGACTCATCAGCTGTGCTGACTTAAGTTTTACTTATCCCTTACTCTCAGCATATAAATAAGTATATTAGTTACGTTGGCCATTTAATGTAGATCAAAACTGTCTTTTACTGTTTTTCATTTTAATAAGTACTTTAGAAGTTGTTACAATATCAAAACATCCTTGCTGCGAAACGCGCCCCGCGAAGTTTTGCTTATACAAGCGCGTCATGAGCAGTCATCGGTGGTTCCGTGGTAGAATGCTCGCCTGCCACGCGGGCGGCCCGGGTTCGATTCCCGGTCAATGCATTCTATTTAATTTTCCTCACAGGCAGCCACGTAGTGCTTGCTTTTCATCAGTGACAGAATACCCTCTTCAGCATTAACCACAAGCTCGAAAAAAAAAACCCGCCCGCTATAGAGGCATAGCAACGAAGATTTAGATGCGTTTGCACGTATTGGATAATTGGAGTTGAATGTATTATTTCAGCGCGATATATTTGGTTTCATATTTTTTGTAGTAGTTATTAGTAGGAAGGCTTTTGTTTATAATTTCTTCCGTTTAAAAATAGTCATTTAACTATCTAAAAATAGTCATTTAAATATATTTTAATAAGTACTTGAAAAGATTAGTAGCACAGATTTAAAATTACGATACCTACTAAAAAATCCTTGCCGAGTAAAACAATTGGAAAATCCTTTTTGGAACTACGAAAATGCGGGTTGCGTTAGAGTTTAATTAATTTTCACATTATCTTAAGTGCTTTGCAAACATACATTATATGAATAATCCAGTAGTAAAAGCGGGCGAAGCCGCAAGGGGGTCGCTAGTATATTATATATTTATAGTAAACTAGTGGACCCGTACGCGGCTACGCCCGCTTGAACTATACGAATATTTATTAAATATATTTATGAAATTATTTTCAGTTTTCAATAGAGAAATGCGTTAAGCAAGCTCATTTTGGGTGACGTTTTCTAACAACAAACTTTGCAAATCGTTGCTTAGCAACGGCGGTTGTTATAAACATGGCGGAATAAATTGCATGTCAAATTAATAAGTATTTTAATATATTGATATATATCGAAAATATAACAAATATGAGAAAAAAAAGTATCCTATGTCCATCCCGAGTATTTTATCACAATTAAATTAGTGGTTTGGCCCTGATTGCGTAAAAGACAGACAGACAGACAGACAGAGTTACTTTCGAATTTATAATATAGGTATGGATATTATTATCTAACGCGTTTAACAGCATGAAATAATTACTCTATCTGCCTTATCATCATTTTTTTAGTGTTTCGTAACTCAATGAAAATTCTTGTATATTTTGGATTTGGGAAACGCTAACGAGGGCAAGAGAATTTGACCCCATGATGTATACGAAGACATGTCTTAACTGTGACTTAACAACGTTGACTTCAACGTCACACTTATAAAAACTTAAAATATAGAAAGGCAATATATTTAGACAAAGTAGCTTTTATCTATCACTCTGAAAGACAATGTGCGGCGTTGAGTTTAGCTACATAGCACGCAAAAAGTACCTCAAATATCGAAAAACGGAGAACTGAATGTCTCTTTTAAAATGTAATTCCAAGAAAGTAGAATTTGGAGCAAAAGAAAAATATTTTTTCCAGAAAACATATAAAAATAGTAGTACGTACTCGTTGTAGGTATGTAGCCTAAGAACTAAAACTAAGCTTTTGGTATATTCTCGACGACTAAATTTGAACACAGGCTTACAAACCTTGTCTATTGGATAGTAAAACTGAGGGTATAAAGTGTTTACGATAGATACACCTGTTTTTGCGTACTCACTCGTGTCCTCTACGTAGTAGTTTGTTCGTTGAAATATCAACGAGATTAACTTTACCGAAAAGTCGAACGATATTTTTTATTATTTAGTACATTTCTTCTATCTTTACTTTCCCTCTTATTTTCTCTGCTGCGGAGGGAAAGGGGAAAGGGGGGAGTGATAATCAGATTTTTTAAAATTTTATTTCTAACTAGCAGCCCCCATGCGTTTCTGCCCGCTTGAACTATACAGATTCACTTTTTATCTTGCTTATGCAGTGTAAATAGAGGGAATCTGGGAATCTAGTGTTGAGACACTCCGTACCTATTAAGGCACTTCCATTCCACACCACTCTTCAGTAGCCGAATTCTAAAAGCATTGCGGTTTTAAATGAAAATTAAATGATACTATCAAAAAAAGAAATGAAATAATAATGAACCAAGATTTTATACACCTTGGTTAAAAAATCCATCATAAAGTTAATTTTACGACTACATTATTATATGTATGAATACTTGCAATAATATGCTTCCCTTTAATTCACAGGTTACGAGGTGTTGTCAACAGGTCCTTCCTTACTATTACAATTCACAGCGAACTCGGCGTCACCAGGCCAGGGTTTTGCTGCCACTTATCATTTTCAGCCACCACCCGACTCTACCGCTGCAGGTATTCATTTTATATTTTTTTTGGTTTTTATAGACATTTAATCTTTGAAAGTAAAATACAATAATAAAGAAAAAAATGCAAAATTAAACTCAGGCCATCACTTTCCTCCAATTTTGAAATGTCTCAAAAATGTGGGGAAAGTAGTGCTTAGCTCTACGTTTTCTCTACAAAAAAAATAATTCCTTCTTTGAGTTTTATTATATTGTTAAATACCCCATAAGAATTTTCCTATATATTTTCCAACTGTTAACTACGATTTCATTACATGAATATATAACTTTTTTTATTTATGAACCGACCTTAACGAAATGAACACTAAATATTAAGGGAAATTTGCCAAAATACAATAGTAAAAACGGTATTTATATAAATTTGTTCATTTCTGAGATAGACGTACACAAGCGCACAGACAAGCAGGCAAAACTTAAAAAAAAAATTAAGTAATATTACATTTATAAATGCTTCCAATAATATATTTTTTCATAGATCTTCCACATACAGACAGCAATGTGTTAGTGTTTCAATATATGTATAGATACATATATATTCGAATAGACTTACTGAAATATTATTACAAACAAACGCTATGGATGAAAATATTTTTTTAAATTTATTTTCACTAGCATCGAGCTAGTCCCAGTATGAAAGCTGTCACTATATCAATACGTAACGAAGCCAGTTACACACACAAATTATTACTATTACAACGTTTTTGTTTTAGTAAAAATGTAGCTTAAATAAACACTCGTACTGGAAAACCTGTGTTGATTTAAGGAAAATAAGCAAACAAGTAACAAGCATTTATTAATACTTTCATTTCCCTACTCTTGCAGAGAAAGTACAGCGTTGAGATCCCCCACTTCACATACGTCTTGAAATTGCGCGGCAAGCGGAGAACGGAGAGTTGCACCACTATTTTTTCTCCGCCTACTATATGCTGTTAACTAAAAAAAGATAATGTTAAAGCATCATAAAGTGTCCAAGCTATCATGATGAATGTGCACTACTGTATCTTGCTAACATGGCTTAAATGGTTTTGGCATATTTCCAAAAGGGTTACACGTTCCTTAATAACTTATATCTTATGTTTACATATTATATATTTTAATTTAACTTATAAGCAATGGGTAGTGGGTTCCGTTCCCACTCGAGGCAATGAAATACATATATAATAATTTCATTTCCTCGCCCTCATAACGAGGCCAAGCGCGGCGTTATGTTCGACCATTCAACCCTCAATGCCTCCAGTGTTTAACGGAAAGTGGGGAATGGAAGAGTCTTGATGGAAGCGGAGTGTCTTAACAACTAGGTTCCCAGGGTCCCTTTGCGACTACTGGATATGTTTAGTAATATTTTAAAGTAATGATCTTGAAATTCAAAGTATTTCAAAAAATATAATATATGTTCTTGTAATTTCAAAAAATATACTGTGTGTTAATGTTTTTCTATATATTTATTCGGAATTTAATAACACAGGTATATTATAAAACTTTTTAAATTATAGACCAATTGCTTCAAGTAACAATTAATCACATCAAACTCTTTTTTAACAGCGCCATCTACATATTTTTATGTACTACAATATTCTTAAAATACGCTAGCTTATCACTAACTAGTAGTATACTATGGAAACACTAGATGGCGCTAGCAAAACTACCTTTTATTTTAGTTCATATTTTTATCATAAGATGGCGATATATATGAAAAATAACTTTATACTACTATTTGAAAATAGCAGGCTAGGCAGAGGAAACCTAGAGTTAAGACATTCCATTCCTCATTTTTTTCCAATTTTCGAGACATTGAATGCTTAGACGGAATTTAAAGCCGCGATTTGTCTTATAACCAGGCTGAGGAAATTATATTAATTCACTCCCCCCAATGAAAATCGAACCCAAAATTGTCGAATTTACAGTCAGATTTAGTCCGCTAAACTAAATAACAATTTTTTTTTGCAGACTCCGATCGCCTGTTAAAGTTGAGCTTTGGTAAAGCTTTCGAGTCTCTTGGACCTGAAGTGAGTGCAACAAGTAAGTGGATTTTTTTAACTTTAAAATTTTAAAAATATTTTAATATCCAAATAAAATATTTACTTTCATACAAACGTTGCGCTTTATTATTTATGTTTAATAAAGTGAAGTGTAATATTTTGAAGCGGATTAAATAATACTGAAATTCAAACGTTTAAATATTTGAATATGCTCTTTGTGTGATCATAGCAATATTTACGAATGAAGATTAAACATTTTAAACTGAGAATTATAGTATAAAATGTATTATATATAAAGTAAATATTTTATATTTACTTATAAATCAGTAGCTATACTTAAATTTTTAAAAAATATATATTTATTATTTATATTGTTTTAAATTTATGTTCTAAATAATAGTTAATTAACTATGAACAATATACCATGTAATGGAAGAAATATTAACACAAATAATTCAATTTAAAAATATTTTTACTTTTTTCTCCTCCTTTTCTATTCAGCTCTTGAAATATAATTTATGACTTAAGTTTAGTTTATCTCTTAAGCAATAAAATAATATTAATAAGTTACTAAAAGTATTTTAAAAATAATACGATAATTAATTATATTAAACGTTATATGCCGCTTAAGTAAAAATATATGTAGCGTAGATACGCCATATTTCTTTGTAAAACAACTTTTTAACTACAGGGCGGTAGATACCTAAAATTAACTCGGAAGTCGTAAAATCTCTAGATAGTTTTGCGCTAAATTGCATTTTTCAATTACTGAATTGTCCACCGTTCTCGAACTACAATGAAATATTGGAATTATTGAATTTAAGTTTAGTTAGAGGACATAAAAATATTATACTGCAAATTCAACATGGATTTCAGTATGAAGACTTATTTATGTTAAACAAGACTATAAAAATTTAAATATTGGATTGAATTTTTTTAATTTGTTGGTTTCCTTTTTTGAAGGTTTCATCGTCTTTAAATACAATAATTCTATTCCACAAAAGAATGTTTGCATCTGTAGCAATATTGCCAGATTTTATCTCTGGAATTATTAGTAACTCATTAAAAAGTAAAGTTATTATAAAAGCGTCCACTAAAAGCGGGGCCATGTAAGACGCGGATATTTAAATTTTGGGCTAAAAATTAATTTTTAACAAAAACAAAAACCGACTT
>HE671434.1:43869-68140 GCA_000313835.2 Heliconius melpomene melpomene | reverse complement strand
TTTACTTTATATAATTATATTAATTGTGCTAAGCAATGGCTACAGATAGCGGGTGGAGATACACCACAAAATATTATGTTATTATTAAGTAAATTAGAATCTAAAGCTGCTATATCAATATCTATGATTGATCATGATTTTAAATGGAATAATATAGAATTAGCATTAAAAAGAGAATGCGGAGATAATAGAGATTTAATACGTTATTAATAGAGTTAGGAAATAGTTAAGAGAAAAGGTTTATATAAAGATTTAATATTCGAATTAAAACAAAAGTTATTTTTTATTAGAAGTAAATTATTAGATAAATATAGTGAAAAACTTTTAGTAGATGAGGTAATGGAGCCGTACATAAATACCGCCCAGAATACCCTAAGGAAAAGTTTACCGTATCATGACCAAATATATGTATCTAACTGTAATTTTAATGAAACGGCAACTAAAATATTGCAATTAGAAGCAGAAGGGAGATATGATAATTTTAAACAAAATTTTTATAACGTTTTACCGCTGCCGCGTAATGTACGTCAAAATGCGTATTCGCAATATAATTCGAACTTTAATTATGATCAGAGACGTGCTTATCCGTCTACATCGCGATCGAATAATTTTCCGATGCGACATAATTATAATAATAATTTTTATAATAATAATAATTACAACCATAATAAAAATCAATGGACTCCGAATGCAAATATTTTTTTTACTAGGCCGCAGAATAGTTATTTTAAAAAGAATCAATATCATCCTAATACAAATAGGATCCCGCAGGAAATGGGGGATGTATCAATGCAATCAGCCCCTCCATTGCGTCCTGGTCAGGTCAATTTAGGTAAAGGTATTGTTGCTGAGGAAGTATTCCACAATGAAAATAATTCTGATAATATTAATTTAAATTTTCACGAAGTTACCGACCGCGAAAAAAAATCACATAGTATAGAACATGTGAAAGGTAAAGAAAATCACTCGGATTCATTACAATCTCATTGTAGTGAGGAAATATCGTTAGACAATACACCATGTAAAACGGACTCTACTGTAAATACAAAGTCCAATTCATTGCTTTCAGACAATAAAACATTAAGTAATACAATAGATTCATGCCAAAAAGACAGTGATAATGGCATACCAATTATTCACAGTTATCCACCGAAATGTTTGAGACGTGTAGTGTTTGAAAGTGCGCCTTACGAAAACGCGAAATATGAAAAAAGTATGTGGTATTTCTATATTCCACCAAATAATGAGGAAAAAGTTATTAAAAACTTTATGTTAGAATATTTAAGTAAAGAAAAATATGCGTTTATAATTCCTAATGAAGAATTATATTTTAAAGTTTCAGAAGTATATAGGAAATATTTTGATCATAGTAAGTTTAAGCCAGTAAGATATACTAAATCTTTAATAGAGATAGATAATAAAGAGGAACAATTACAATTAATGAATGAGTGCCATTTATTAAATAATAGACATGCAGGTATTGAAAGTGTTTATAAGCAATTACGGGTAAAATATTATTTTGAAAATATGCGAAAGATTATTAAGAAATATATTTTAAATTGTGAATTATGTAGGAAACAAAAGAATTATAGGAATGATAGATTGAATAAACGAATTCAGCCTCCAAAAGTATTTAAAATAGATGATAAGGTTTATTTTAAAAATTCAATGATAGATAGGCACAAAACGAAATCAAGATTTCTGGGTCCGTACAAAATCTTAAGTATAGAACCGCATAATAAGTATAAAATAAGCAATGGAAAAATTTATCACGTAGAGGAGTTAATTGTTTTAGAATCTTCTATACTTTCGGATATAAGTTCAAGTAGTTAGACCCTTCGGAAATTTCTTCTTCGAATGTAGTAAAATCTACTCGAATATTAGAAGGAAGGTGCTATATAATATGTAAGTTAGAAATAAAAAATATTATACATAAATTAGAAAGATGTAAATCACAGATATCAAAGTATACATATTATTTTAGAACATATTAAAATAAAATTGTTTCAATAAATACTAGATTGTATTGTAAGTTTAATATGATTTTTTTATTGATAATTATGTAAAGTAGTATGTAGAAAATATGAAAAATTGTACCTATTATCCAATACAACCTTCCCTGTTCCTATCCTATAATGCGAACGGTAATTATAGCATACAATGGAAATGAAATATAAGATGTCGAAGATTATACTGAACTAGAACATTAATATGCAAAGGAAATATTAAAAAAAAAAGGGAATACTTGTGAATAGCGGAAGATGTCAAATGGTTTTTATTAAATGTCCTCAGATCTGACAAGACAGAGAGTCTTCAGATAAAACCATCATTGGAAAAAAGAATTACAGCTGATGAAGATGGAGAATAAATGAAATTCCAACATTTAACTATGAAAATCACGACATAGTATAATATGGTTGACAAATATTATAACTATTATTATATTGATATGCCTAATTTATGTTTAAATTCTCAGATCCAGGTTTCGTTCGAAACATGTACTTCGAATTTGGAGGGGGACAGTCAACCTAGTCTAGCATTGTTGTAACAAATGGTTTAAATAAAAGATAATAAATATAAAACAAAAGCTCGACGGCATGTGGGCCTATGGTAGATTTATGACTCCGAGAGAAAGTTCTATAAAAGCATTACGAGAACCCAGCTGCACATGTTGGGGCACATGAACATTTGGATGTCGATGACAATAGGCTCGCTGATTTCCGACTTCCAGGGAATTTCATATAATAACTCCATGAGAAACAAAGCATCGTGGGAAACGAGCCAAAGGGGTGGGGACACCCGAATTTGTATTAAAGCCGACCAACCTTAGGGATAAGGCGATTCCACTACCAGCACTCTTATAGTTAAGAACTAGTTTTAATAATAATTGTATTTTATTTTAATAAAATAGTTTTTAAATACAAAGTTTAAGATATTTTTACTCGCTTATGTTGCAAAACCTATTTATGAATGTCATTATTAGTGAATTTGATATAAAATTGTAGAGATATTCAAATTGTTTTACCTTATTTTAAAAAAGTATTTTCCCCTTTTTTACTTAGAAATTTAAAATATTACAGCTCTAAGTTTATATTTCTAAGATTAAAATTATTAATTAAAAAATGATTATATTAAGCAATGTTAATGATGTGGCACCCCTATATATTGTGCATTTGAAATTTAATTTACTTTTATATTTATATAGATGAGGGCAGTCGAAGCGCAGGAGCCCAAAGTGTGACTATAAAACCGCCTGGTTGTGGGTTCGATTCCCACTCGAGGAGATTAAATATTTATTTAAAATTTATATTTCCATTTCATCGCTCTGGTGTCTAGGCAAAGCCCGGCATTGAGTTCTACCACTCAACACGCAATGCCTCCAGAGTTCAGCAGAGGGGAACGGAGTGTCTTAACACTACGTTCTCTCTGCCTACCCTACTGTGTGCGGGATACAGCGTGAAGCTGATTATATATATAATTATTTATTAGCATGAATTAATACTACAGCTATTGTGTGCACAAGTAAATAAATGTATTAAACATCTGTTATCTATTCATATAAACAAAATTGCAGTAACTGAGTGTCTGTGTGTGTATTTTTTCAAGTGCATACATGCATTTTCATTTAAACACCAACAAACGATTTTAAAAGTTTTATCTGTATGACTTTCTCTTTCTCCGGATTCTTTCCCAGAATCTCCGGTTGGTGAACCAATTTAATATATTCAGACTGGAACATAGACGGGGTTATGGAGCAACATATAGGCTACTTTTTATCCCAGTATTCCCCAAAAAAAAATTAAAAGGTAGTAAAGCCGCGAGTGGGCCGCTAGTAAATTATACTTTATTATAAGTATACTTACCTAAGAAAAATCTTAATAAGTCGTTGAGGGTCGTGAGTTCGATACCCTTTCGGATAAGCGTAAAACATTTTATTTGAGAACTATCAATATTTTTTTATTTTTGGCTTGCTTATCTGTTTATTTAAAATATAAATTTAATAAATAAATGTTAGTTATTGGTTCAATATCAACTGGGAAGGAATGCAGTTAAATTTTTTTCAGTTCCTCTAACTGTTAAAATAGTCGCGGCGTTCAGCTCCACTAACGAATTCGGGAAAATAAAGAACTTAATGTTTTGACACTATGATCCGTTTGTTACTAAGCTACCCGGGAAACAGCATGTTCTTTTTTTTGTATATTCAACGCACCATTGTGGTGCCGTTCTATAATGTCAGACTGATTGTGAGGCGTCTGTCATTCCAGGATATAACAGATTCATGCTGAGGTCGTCGTGGCGCAGTAGCACATCGTGTGAGTGTAAACGCGGTTATCAGTTCAATCCCCAGACGGACAAAATATTTTTTAAATACCTGGTAAATGAAGCGTGGTTGAGTTACGCCACTCAAAACGCAATGTCTCCAAAATTGGGCAGAAAAGGAGCAAAAGAGTGTCTTGACACTAGTTCGTCTACTTACTCTCCAATGCGAGAAAAATCGTGACTGAACAAAAACCTGCTGCTAATCTTTGCCATTCTAATTAATATAGACTTAGGTATACTTAAATGATCTGTCGTTTATTTTTCAAGTTAGAAGGTAAGAACCAAAAGATCTTTATAAAGTCATATTTTGAGATAAAACATACATGATAAAACATTCACAACTGAAAATTGAAGCATAGCTTGTAATGCTAAACATTTTTAGTTTTCTTCGGTATGAGGACATCAGGCAATAATAAAATAGCATCTTTAATGTAAAAAATATCTATTAATATATTGAATGAGAAAAGAAACTATTAATGTACAAATTATTTTAAATATACTCTTATAGATAATATAAAATTATAAATAAAAATAATATATTTTATATAGCAACATCGCTTATTGTAAATTTTCAAATATATTGGCAACATTTATATATGCCAGTCAGATTTACTTACTATATATTCATACATAACATGAAAATCTCTCAATAAACCAGTTAGCAGTGGCCGTCCTGGCCTTGGCTCAGACGCATTTTGCAAACCATATGATAGCAGGTCAAAATTTATCAATCTTTCATAATAAAAATTCTACTATAATAAACTTTTATTACTATTAAGCACAATGCAAAATCGTGAAATGTTATATATTTTTCTATTATTAAATCTCCTTGTGGTTATAAGTGGTTATAAATTGGAACAAGTGGTTGTTCTGAGCCGTCACAACATAAGGACTCCTTTGACTAAGAATTTGGAGCAGTTCTCTTCCAATCCCTGGCCTGAGTGGAAAGAAGCTGGAGTTTTAACTGACAAGGGAGCTAAATTAGAAGAAGATTTGGGTAAATATATTTCACGGTGGCTTCAAAAGGAAACCTTGTTTTCTGAAGATTGCCAAAACGACTCTATTTTCGTTTACTCCAATACTATACAAAGGACCAGAGAATCAGCAAAGGCGTTCGTAAAAGGTGCGTTTCCAATGTGCAATGTAACAGTTTATTCGATAAATTCTGACAAAATGGATCCTATTTTCAATCCTATTATACGTAACGATTCATTTATATTAAAAGATATTGTAATAAAAGAAATGGAGGCGGCTTTAGATAAATTAGAACTTAAAGAGTCTTATGATTTATTGGAGAAAATATTAGACCTTGAAAATTCTCCAGCGTGCAAGAATGATGGCATATGCAGTTTTGATGTAAGAGATAAAATTGTATACGAAGTCGGGGAAGAACCAGATTTAATTGGGCCTTTACAACAAGGAAATACTATAGTTGATTCATTTCTAATGAGTTACTATGAAGGCATGCCACCAGAAGACGTAGCTTGGGGTAAAATAAAAACTGATGAAAATTGGAAATTATTAACTAAAATCACGAAAGAAAATCAGAATTTACGATTCAATTTAACGACCGCTGCCAAAGAAATTGCAAAACCAATACTTGGTTACATAAAAAATGTATTCGAGAAAGGTTCTCCGAAATTCACTTTATTGCATGGACATGACGCGAATTTGAACTCTGTACTGTCAGCCGTAGGTTTTAAATATTATACACTACCAGATCAATACGAAACTACGCCTGTGGGGGGTAAATTAATGTTCGAAAAGTGGTCGCATGATAATGAATATTATTTGAAAGTTAGTTTTGTTTACCAAAAAACTGAACAATTAAGGGAAAATACGAAATTGTCTGAGGTAAATCCCCCAGGTTGGGTCGAACTGGAGATAACGGGATGTAGTAAAAACGAAAACGGTTTTTGCTTATGGAGTGACTTCATGAATATAATACGATCAAAATGAAATAGTAGTTTATTATTAGACAAATTACAATTTTGATAAGAAATGAGTTATTTTATTTAGTAATTCTTTAGCTTATCATATAAAATGACGTAAGTGAGATATAAAATGTTATGATCTCGATAAAATGGGAATAACATGACGAAATTGTTGATGTGAATAACAAACAACGTCGATTGTAAACGCGACGGCTGTTGGTTCGATTTTCACTAGGAATAATAAGTCATTTTCATTTCCTAGGTAGGCAGAGGGAACCCAGTGCTAAGATACTCCGTTCCCACTTTTTCCGCCGATTTCTGGAGGTATAGAGGTTGAGTGGCGAAATTCAACGCCGCACTTTGCCTCGACACCAGAGCGAAGTATTGAAAATATAAAATTTAAATAATCATTTCATTTCCTCGAGTGGGGATCGAACCCACAACCAGTCGCATTTACAGTCACACACTTGTGCCCTTACGGCACTATAGATGTCTATATCTATAAATGCTAAATAAAGCTTTCTGAATAAAATAAAAAAATTAAGACTTTTATTTCACACGTCCTTATAAAATAAAATTAAAAAAAAACAAATGCAGTAAGTATAGTGTTTGCAGTTTTCGTGTGTCTTATCTATCATATATATAAAATCGAAAGGTCACTCACTCATCACGAAATCTCAGAAACTACATGTGCCAGTAATCTCAAATTTTGCATAGGAGTTATTTATAGGACGTAGGTGCTCGCTAAGACGGGAATTTGCAATATTCGACTTCTAAGGGGTTGTTTTTGGGGTCGAGAGTTTGTATGAAACTTCGTTACTACAAATGGAGTCTCAAATTTAGCATAGACGTCACTAGGACGTAGTCATGGAGATAGAAATTAATAATAACGTAGTTCACGCGGGTGTAACCGCGAGCGGGCCGCTAGTGATCTATAAAAATAGAGGATGTAGGTTTACGTGTTTTTGTAATTGTGTATCGTAATTCTTAAACGTATGAGCTGGTTTTGATTTTTTTTTTGTTGTTTGAAAGGCTTCAGGCTGTATCCCACACTCAGCAGAGCAGGTAGAGGGAACCTATTGAAAAAACACTCCGTTCTCCACTTTCTGCCGAATTCTAGAGGCATTGCGTGTTGAGTGGCAGCTTTGCCTCGACACCACAGGGAAGAAATGGAAATATAAACGTAAACAAACAAATATTTCACTTCCTCGCGTGGGGATCGAACCCATAACCGTCGCATTTACCACCACGCCATACCACGGCACCACGACTGACTTCAACAATTTTATTCCTTCCATTATATAATATATATATATATATATATAATAAGCTCTCCCTATTTTACGGCCTTGATTTTTACTTGTACCAAAACGTTGTCAGGAGATTACCGCGTGCACCTTTTCCGTAAATAATTGATTTTCTCATTACGTAGGTAACAATTCTGCCAAAAGAGAATACTTTACACAACCACCAGCTCGGCCAGATTAAGATGTAGTGGATTTGTGGTGTAATTATAAATTCTTATTCTGAATTTTGTAATCTTGTTATTTAATTTACGAAATTCATGATTCATCAATGTCAAACATTTTCGCTTTGAATGATTGTTTGTTAAGAAAATAATGATTTAGGTTGGTAAATAATTTTGGCATTGGAAAAGTTTGTTGCGAATATTTGACTTTCTTGTTTCAGTTATAGGTACTGTCAATTCATTAAAATTAGATTCATTTTTAAATATTGATGTTTCTTAGAAGTAGGTTTATTTAAATATTTCTCTCGATATTGTGCTTGAAAATATAATATCAAATTAATATGAATTGTATTTTAAAACAACATTAAATGTATATATAAAAGGCTACCTATAACATTAGTTTGCATTCCTACAATGTTTAAAAAATGTAGATACGTCATTGTTGCACCAAATGAACGATATTATTTATATATCCAAAAAAATATATATTTTTATTATTTAGATAATACCTTTTTAAAAGAATATCATTATTAGATGAAAAACATTATATATTTCCGATGTTTTATGTTATTTAAGTAAATTTTATTTTGTTTTTGTTTCAGATACAGTTAATAAATTTCAAATTAGATTCGATTATATACCAGTGAAGTGTACGTTACTTTCAAGACTGGACTATACTCTATTCCATTAAAGGTGAGTGTGGTTAAATTAATATTATTTAAAGATAAAATCGACTTATAGTATATGTAGCATGTATATATAACTGTCTTATTAAACCATTAAAACAAAGTTAACTTATTTATAAATTTAGGAAATTATAAAGACTAAACACAATTAAATTGTACATTAATTATATTTTTGGTCTTTTTAAATTAATATTCATTTACAATTATGAAATATTCGTATGTTTTTATATAAATACTTATTATTAATATTTTGAAGATATTTAATAATAAAACAGGAAAGAGATACAATTACACATATAAATTTAATTTACAATAAAATCATTTAAAAATAAAAACAATAACTTCAAAACTATATAATACTTATAAAGCACAGAGTTCAACAAAATCGACTACAAACATGACAGGTTATGGATTCGATTCCCACTCGAGGAAAATTAAACATTAAATATTTTCATTTCCTCGCTTTGGTAACTAGAGAAAGTGCGACATCAGTTCCGCCACTCACCACGCAAAGCCTGGAGGCTAATTCTGGAGAATTCATCAGAAAGTGGAGTACAGAAGTATGTTAATTTGACAAGAGTGTCTTAACGCTAGGTTCCCAGGTTACCTCTACCCTGCGATGTACAAAATACAGCGAGAAGCTAAAAAAAACTTTCCCCAGTAAGAATCAATCATCGAGCTTACAATCTATAGACCACAACGCCCTTAGTAATATTAATAATCTATGTCAGTTATAGGTAAACAGTGTTGATTGCGTGCAAACTAAGGACCACCATTTATTCGATTACGATCGCCTATAACATGAATAAGGTGGTCCGTTGACAAAAGTGTATTGTCTACTTTATAATCGCACGGAACGGAACGGAACGGAACTGAGAGATAAGATTGGAACGGAATAGATATCATGGTCGCCCTATTTTACTTCCGTTGGGCGTATTGTGGAGGTTTCTTTAGTAAAAGAGGAAGATGAGTGTTTTGTATACTTGAGGGTGCTCTGGAATTTTTATTGAGTTGGATGTAATTTTTGTGGAAATTGCAATGAAAATATTTCCTTCATCTGAGCAGAAATCGACAACTATGGCGTTTATAGCCATTAGTACAACATGCCAGGCTCAAATGTACAGTTTTTGTATAGAATAGATTCTCTTACAATTTTTCGAATACATGTAAAAAATACAAATTAAATTATTTTTGTGGAATTAATTCACTCTTTTGATGCAGTTTAAATATTTTTGAATGGTTTTGAACGTTTGTGGTCTCAAATTCGAATTAGAAAAATTATTTTATGCAAAATAATCGAGATTCGATTCCGAATTAATTATATCCCGAATACTATTCAAAACGAAAAATAACTAAATTTATTATGAATATCTACTTGTCTTTTCCATAGAATAGTAAAGATTCACACCGTCCGTGCTCAGCTTTACGTGGACAATAAGCAGTATAAGCTTTCTTGCCTAAATTAATGTGTTTTACAAGCAGATGCTCGACGCATCAGTGAATAACGCGAACAGTCCGTTCAGGTCGTAAATCGTAGCATGAGTAAAGATTCCGTTTAAAGGGAGTACTTGGAAAAATATACGAAAATTTACCGGTGGTTTGTATTGTCTAAACAAATTTTTAACAGAACAACGGGTTTGTTTTGATCTTCAATATTTTTTCAGAATTATAAGAATGAGGCAAGAACAAGGTAAAATCTTATTTGATTTTTTGTCTAGTGATAGAGAAGTGTTTTAACGATGATAATCATTATTAATTTCATTAAAAATATTAACAAGCCACGCTAGTAGTGTTTTGATTCAGTACTTTTTACTTTATATTTTACTTCCTTTCCCAAGCAATACCGAATTAAATAATAGTTAATAAAATACAAAAGTTGTTATAAACCAGTTCCTAAGTTTTCTAACATATTAAAAAAGAAAAACAAAAGTATGTTACCGACTTTCAGTTCTTGTGGGCTTACCTACTTACCTTCTTATGAAAAAACTTGTGAATGTTCGAAATTCCCAAACAACTTGCACTAAGTTAAGTGCCCTACAAGACCTAAATAGGAATGTAATTTAGGTTTTTTCTGAAACAATTATTTTACTAGCAGTTTTTTATTATGTTTTATTTTTATTTTTTGTACGTATATAATTTTTTTTTTCAGCTTCTCGCAGTATCCTATATGAAGCAGAGTAGCCAGAGGAAGCCTCGTTTTAAAAAACTTCTTTCTGCCGAATTCCTAGAGGCCAGAGCGATGAAATTAAAATATTAAATATTTCATTTCCTCGAGTGGGAATCGAACTCACAACTTATCGTTTTTACAGTCTTACGCTTGTACCACTGCACCACGATAACCTTAATTAATTATAATTATCATATACTGATAAAATTTATAAGTAATTAAGAATTTAATAAAATAGCTTCAGGCCGATTCTGGTTGTTAAATAAAAACTGTACAATCAATAATTAAAAGTACTTACTCTTACAAATGCTACAATGAAACCTAAAGTGGGTCAAAACTGTCATAAAATAATATTTAAAATGAAGAAAAGATGCACATGTGAAAACATGCATATTTGAATATTTTTATTCATACAAAATAATTTCTTAGGTACCTAGTACTTAAATATGACCTGAGACAGCAAGTCCAACCAAGGTTGGCGCCACTAGAATTTGGCACTATAAACCATTTTAAATTCAAATAATGCCTGTATATTTTAAATGGCTAAAATCTTTTCTTGTATAAAAGTAGAGAAGTTACACAATAATTAGTAAAAATTATTTTGAAAAATAAGTAAAATTTACTTCCAAACTAGGTATACTTATATGCACTCGCTAACACTAAATTAAAAAAAATGTATATTTAATTATTTTAAATAAAAGAAAATGGAGAAATTATACGTGAAATTTTTGATAATTTATAAAAAATCTAAGTATAAATTTTCAGATTTACTTATTCTCTTTAGTCAAATTTAGATAAAATAGACAATCCGTCCATAATTTTATAGGATTCGAACCCATAACTAGTACTAGTAGTCATGTACAGTGCAAAACGTCAATGCACATCAAATTTATCGTTCCATTGCCCTTGCTATTTGTAGAACCATATCAACATTTCTAAGAAAGCTTGAAACGTATACGTACAAACGGAAACACCCATAGAATAACTCAGCTTCACGCTATATCCCGCATACAGCAGGATAGGCAGAGGGAACCTAGTATTATTAATAATATTAGTGTTAAGACATTCCGTTCTCCATTATCCGCCGAAATTTTCGAGGCATTGCATGTTGAGTGGTAGAACTCAAGGCTGGGCTTTTGCCTTGGTGCCAGAGTGAGGAAATGATTTTCATTAATTAATAAATAATAATAATTCAAACCCCCGAATGGGTAATTAGGTCACACCCTCGTCTCTCTGCACCGCTACGACATTACAGAAATATTGGAACTTGGAATAGTGAAGCGTTTCTAGCAGTCACAATTGATTGATTGAAACGAGTACAGCTATACGAGTACCTCTAAAATAATACCACGTTTCTTAACCATTCTCCAGAACTCTTGTATGAGACGGACTCTATTTTTGGAGCAAACAAACGGATCGTGCTGAGATCAAAACAAGTTTAAGATCGGAATTTCGTATCGGAAATCTTATTTAGTCGTTATACAGACAGACAGACGTTGTAATATAAAGCCGTGGTAATATTTACTTTGGTATAAATAAACATCTTAATCTTTTATTACAATGTTCCATAATATTTTGTAAAGATAAATATGAAAAAAAAATACGTAGAGTTTTCCTACAACTTTCATAAATAATAATAAAATTTATTTCTTTTTTTTTTCCAGAAACTTAAAAAACATTACTTATTAGATAAATTATAGATATTAAATGACGGAACCCAAAGGTTCGCTGTTTATATCTATCTCCGTCGGGGAAATAATTAAGAACCATATTTGAAGTATTTTTAATAACTGGAATTAACATTCGTGGTATAAGTATATACATAGATTTTGGGAAGCTTTTTATGGTTTCGCAATCGATTTTTTGGCATCAGGCTCCTTCTACCTAAGGTCCACGGGTTTTAAATGAAGCAGCGTGAAACAGTTTTTTATTTATCTTATCTATTTATAAATAGGTCAGGCCATACTGTGGAATTATGTGAAATATCAATCACTAGCAGTTGAAATGACTATCCATCTAGCTAGTTCATTATAAATAAAAAAAACTATAGATATCGATACTGACTTTTAACATACGTATAATGAGAAATGATTAGAATCCAAGAGAGGCTACTATTAAAATAAAAAATGTCGATGAATTTTCTGTTATTTTTTTCTCCATCATGAATAAGTATCTATTTGAAAAATGATGATTGTGTATTCAAATCTCTTCTTCATTCGAGGAATGGTTTTATAAAGCAAGTCCTAACAATGTATTCTACATTGCTTAGGAGAATTTAAACCAGTATTTCTTATTTACAGTTTCTCTTTGTACACTTCTTAAATCCTAATACCTATTTGTACTTCCATCTGCATCAATTTTTGACACCAGAGTCAGAAGTCAAGTTACTCTAGAAGACATCGGCTTGTACTTCATTAAATTTTTTCTTTAATCTTTAAATCAGCCTATTTATATTTTTTAAATACATAATCAGCTTTTCGGCACATAGCATTGTAGACAGAGGGAACCTAGTGTTAAGACGCTTCGTTCCCAACTTCTCGCTCAGTGTTCTCTACCACTTCCGTTGAGTAACGGAACTCAACACCTAACCTAGCTATTTCCATCTTCAACAACACCACACTTTTTATTTAATAACTCGATCAAAATCTTTAATATACGAATTTATCAGTAACTGTTCAGCAACATAATTCCAAAATGTGGTTCAACCACTGGTCAAACATTAAATGTGGTTAGAGATAGAGAGATACACGAAACTAATTTTCTCGTTCGCATCAGCAATATAAAGTATGAAATTTTAGGTATTGAAAATTCAGCTGGCAGACGCCAAATAGCTGTGATACGAGCCATTCAGCGAGGCTTATAAAGGACGGCTCGGATTTGCCGTACCAGATATATTTTTGAATATGTCTCCTGAGAATACAGCCTCGATACTGGGTTAATATTTGATATTATGTTTGGATTTAATATATTTTGCTTACTTTTTTTTAATATTATCCAGCTTCAGGATCAGGATCCAGCAGGATAGGCAGAGGGAACCTAGTGTTAAGTTACTGTTTCTCATTTTCCGTCGAATTCACGGCGTGTTGAGTGGTGGAACTCTAACTCTGTCACGTTGTACCCCTGCGCCACTACTGGCCTCAAATCTTATGCAAATGTAAAATATAATTCATTTTACCAGAAAAGCTTATAGAGAGATTGCGAAATTGGAACACGGTTTTACCCTCGGCTTCAACTTGGCTTCAGTTGATATCTAATATTTACTTTATGGCAACACAAGATATTACTATATTTATAGTCTAAATATATAGTAAAATGAGGATTCTCTTTGGATATAAAGTTAGCTAAATACTTATATTATACTGTAATAATGAAAGAACTTGTGTAGTAGAGCTTTAAGTTGCCCGACGTTTTAGTTATTTTTCTAATTACTTTTGACGGGCTTTAGTCTATTTTCAGGCAATCGTTATTTTTGGGTTCTATCCATTCTGAATATCAATAGTTTAATATATGAGGATAGGTTTTCGTAACCGTGTACAAAATGTAATCCTTATAGATTCGTTCAATCTGTAGGTATGTCACAGCCGCTTTATTCCGAAACTATTACAGTAACATAGTTGGAACTTGATAAATACATATAATATTCTGTGAAACGATGTACATTTTTTAAACAAATATAAAAAAAAACTAGCCGTAGTTCTCCATTTGGGAAACTAAGCTTTTTTTTCATCAATCACAAGAACAATAGATAGCTCTTGAAGATTTTTTACTATAAAATACAATACAACTCGGACAGTTTTAATGTAATTAAATTATACAAAATATATTCGTTTCTTTTTATACTGAAATGTATTTTTTTCTCCGTGACAATCCCATAATATACAATTGTACACATGTCTCCATGCTGCGGGAACCTTTTATCCAAATTCTTTTCCTTTTCGTCACACCCCTCCCTATCACAGTGACCTATAAGACCAGTAATTCGCGTCATTTCGTGGATATACTTTTGCTGGAATGTTGCCATATATTAAGAAAACAGTGCGGCCTTGGACCCAAGAATTCTGATTTTAAACGCCATGTTTAACTAAATGATAACGTCATGTACGATTTCTTAGTCGATTTGTAGAAATAACATTATGGAGATACCGCTAATATAAGAGGATAAGCAAAATAAGCAAGAAATGGAACGTATAATAAAGCTGAAATAATATGTCTAGTAATAACATATTAATATTGTGTTTTTTTTTTGTGTTCACGCTGTATCCCGTATCTACTGTAACGACACTCCTTTCCCATCAAAACACTTTCGTTCCCAACTTTCCAACAAATTTGGCGAAACTTATCACCACTACTTGGCTTATTACCAGAGTGAGGAAAGAAAAGATTACATATTTTATTTCATCAAGTGAGAATCAAACTGACAACGTCGAGTTTAGAGTCGCACGCCCCTGCGCCACTAATGCCTCAGAATTCAGCGCTTAATTGGGGCCACAAGAATATTAATGGGAACGGAGTGATTTAACACTATGTTACCCGGTTCTTCGATACTGATTCTAGATTTACTAAGAAGAAATAAAACAAATATAGCCATGATATGAATTTGACCCCCAAAAAAAACCAGAACAAGTACAATCTCACAATGGAATCTCCAACCAATTTCTTCTTGACTGTATTGGAAAGTCTTAAAAAAATTAGGATAGTAAGAAACTCTTAGTGAGTAATTAAATACTGTCCCCAGCTCAACAAACTGCGGCGGAAACTTCTGGAATTATTTAAAACTCGGCTGCGGGTATAAAAAAAGTTTGTGCATTTTTTTTGCGGTTCTCTAAAATTTCCAGCCCTCGTTATTGTTATCACACGTATTAAAAAGTCTGTAAATGAACGCGTTAATGGGTCATTCTACTAAATATACTTTTCAGTGGATTCTAATGGACAAATAATTATAAGGTGACCTTTTTTGTGTTGTTTTACAATTTTCTAAAATGGACAAAAATGTTTTTTTATCTATATATGTAATTGTATTATTATATTTAATAAAGAAATCGGTCAAGGGCGAATCGGACTCGCCTATCGAGGTCTCCGTACCAATTTCAGGATTATAGGTCAACGAGAAGTAGAACTTATAAAAGTTCGCAAAGTTAAACTTGCGGGTGGATGCACTTATTTTGTATGAAATGAATTGCAATTACAAATTTGTAGTAGTTTTTAGTCGTAATTTAAACATAAATTCCTCTTTTTTCATATTACGATTATCTTTTCCCCTTTTTTTTTCACATTTCTTGCCAAATTTTATGATTGTAGACCTGTGGGAGTATTATAATTTTTGACGAAGCAATAAATAAAGTTGACAAAGTAATGTATGCAGCGGGCGTCAATAATTTTCTATGAAATGAACTACAAATATAAGCTTGCAAAAGTTTTATTTCTATGAAATGTCTATAAGATTTCACTTTTTGAATTTCTCCCTTTATTTGTATAAGTTGGTAGTTCGTGATTAATATATTCTATAATTACTGATATTCAAATAATTAAAGCTTCTCTGAAACCTCGTATCCACCTAAAATAATAACCAAAACACTCATCAACTACATGACAGCAGACCATAAAAGCATATTGAACTCATTAAGGCCGCACCGGAGCAAAACGTGGCCATAACCCGACCATAGCATCCCAATGAATATAAAATGCAAGTGGAAATGAAAATTTCATTTTATCACAAAACTGGTACGAGGTCCGGGAGGAAAGCCACAGCAAACTATGAGCATCACGGAAGCTGTGGAGATAAGAGCCGTGTCTGTGTTACAGGAAAGTTTGTATACTGTTTAGTTAGGTAGAGTGCTTTAATAAGTCATTATTCTGAATCCTAATACATATTGTATGGAACAGCTGGAAGAGGCGGCCATTAATGGCGCAGGGGTTGAGAGTGTGGCTGTAACGCAACGGTTATGAGTTCGATCCCCGCACGAGGGAATGAATTATTATTTTTTAATATTTTCATTTCTTCGCTGTAGCGCCAAGGCAAAAACCCGGCGTTAAGTTCCGCCGTTCAACACGCAAAGCGGGAAATGGAGTATCTTAATATTCCCTCTATTTTTAGTTTGTTTTTTTATCTTTTGTTGTTTTGTTGTCCAAGGAGAAAGCCACAGTAAACTATGAGCATCACGGAAGCTGGAGATAAGAGCCATGCCAGTATTTCACTAAAGTTTATATACTATTTAGATATGTAGAGTGCTTTAATAAGTTATTATGCTAATTCCTAATGCATCTTGTATGGAACAGCTCGAAGGGAATATTTCATTGTTTATAATATATTGTATTGTTTTGTTGTTAAATTAGGTAGATTTTGATTGAGATTGGCAGTTGAATAGAGGGTTATGGTGGGTATGTGAATAATAAGACAGAGTAGTAATAAGTGGGTTCGATATCCACTCGAGGTAATTATATATTTAACATATTAATTTCTTTGTTCTGATATCGATGGAAGCTTTAAGGAACGGAGTGTCTTAAGTCTACGTTCGCCCTGCCTACCTTGCTATAAGCAAGATACAATTTGAAAAAAAGTTTAATCTTATAATTAACTTGTAGTTCATGCGAATTAAAGTGGAAGTTGTAAAAATAGTTATACTCGTATTTATACAAGGCTGCACTGCAAACATGAATAAACTTTATTTTTATATAAGAAATATGTTCCACAGTACAAAAATGTTTGCGAAAAGAAAATACAAACAGTGAACCTACGTTCTCTATAAAAATAACGCAATGCGCTCTACTTAGATATAAAAAATTATAAAAATATATATTTTCTATTTAGTTCCATTCACAATATATATTTGTATATTGTGTATTGTATTTGCCAGTCTGTACTGGACTATTAATATGGTATTGAGTTTGGTGCCTATTGGACTCGTTGGCTCTTGCCTTAATTATTTGTGTATTTTTATTATTACTTCTTTGCTTGTTTTTTTAAAATTTAATATTTAAAATATTTATGCCTGTAAAATACTAAAAGGCTGTTGCATAAGCTTTAATATGTTTACATAGTATAAAAAAAAGTTACTTTGAACCGCGCTTTTAACTATATCACGAACTTTGCTGGTTTCACTAAAAGGCAAAACATTTTTATTTCTTCATAGAAAACTTCATAGAAATTAATATATTTTTATTTTTTTCCAACTTCACGCTAAATCCCGAAGGGTGGTCAAGGGAAACCTAGTGCTGAGACACTCCGTTCTCAACTTACCTTGGAATTTTCGAGACGTAATTCAACGCCGCGCTTTTGCCTTGGTGTCAGAGGGAAAAATTAAAATTCCGCGCAGTGGGAATCGAACCCACGGCTGTCCCACGCTTATGCCTCTTTGCCAGGACGGCCTTACTAATAATCTGTAGCTTTTATTTTGCTTACTAGTATATCTCGCGTGATGTCAAAGTTTTCATCGATTATAACTTTTGCTGTCGCTTAGTAAGTGACATTCCAATTACTATGACTATCGTTCACGTAAATGGAACCATAGATTTTTTAATTGCTTCACAATGTATCCCGTACTTAACAGAATAGACAGAGGGAACCTAGGAACTTAGTGTTATGTCACTCCGTTCCCATTTAGATACTTTCGTTCCACACTTCTCGCTAAATTCTGGAGACATTGTGTGTTGAGCGCTTATCACGTTTCAAAATTATTTTCTGTTGTTTCCAACGGAAATTTTAAATTTAAATATTAAGTAGTAACTAGCAATCTTCTGAAACGAACGACCTTAGGTAATGTTAAATCGACAACCGGGATCGAGTACTTAAGTGCTGCACGTATGCACCCTCATCAATATCTGACTGGGATTCGCAGAATTTACTTAAGAAAATCTAAGTAACAAATATTGGAAACATTTTAAGTAATTCTGGGACAAATATAAGAGTAATATATTTATATTTGTATTGTAATATATTTATATTTGTATATATTTTTAACTTCACGCTGTATCCATAATATAGCAGGGTAGGTCTAGGGAACCTGGGAACCTAGTATTAAGAGATTTCGTTGTCATTAAGACACTTCCGTTCCATGCAATTCTACCAAATTTGGGGGGTCTTGCGTTTTGAATGGCAAAACTAAAAGCTCCTTGCCTGGTTACCAGAGCTACCAGAGAGGAAATAAAACAAATTAAATACTTAATTTTCTCGCGTGGGAACTGAACCCACAACCTGTCACGTAAATTGTGATCCTGCATTATGACTGGCCTCAAAACTTTAATTATATGAAAATCTATTTGAATTTGTTTTATCGTAAAATTATTTACCTAACAATGCTATTGTTAATCAGCTGACTTTATAATTCTAAAGCAGGCATTGTAATGAGAACGAAATATTTCAATCAAATCATTCACCTTGAGAAATTGGATTGGAAAACAAAAGATCAAAGTCTCTCAATCTATTTGTTATACTTGAAGTGTTTCAATTTTATGTCGCCCCAGAAATTTAGGCTAAAAGCAAAAATTCCAGAAATATGTCCTGAAGATTGGAAGAGACGAGAGACGGAATTCTATCAAAAAATGTGCTCCAAATACTATACAAGTATAAAATAATTATGTACCATATTTTTTTTAAATATCTAAACGGATCTTAAAAAATCTGTTCAGATATTTAAAAGTATTTGTCAAAATTTCTCAAACTTATTTTATATTATGATTAAGTTTAGAACATTAATAATGCTGCTAAAGCTAGATTTAAAGATAGAAAAAGGAAAAAGCCACTTTCTTACAAGTAATGGCGCAAAAAAAGTTACAGAATCTTTCCTTTTCTTTTCGATCTACCGACATTGATCGCCTGTGACACATTTCCGCCTGAAACTCTAATAGTTGACAGAAACGTAATGGCGTGGAAAAATATATGCAAGCCTTATTTAAATACTTCTTTTTTTTTCTTAAGAATAATTTTTTTCTCAAGACTAGTAGGTAGTTTATGTAACTGGAAAATTATTATGATTTATGCAATGATAATGATGATTTAAGTTAATTATAATAGTAAACTGTGACATATTTTTCTTGCAAAATCTGAATTTGTATGATTTTGTTAATTATTATTTTATACTGTTTAAAATAGAAAAATAAAGCTTTACTTGTATAATTTATGGTCAAAAACCTCCATTATATTCTTCTATCGCCAAAATTGTAACGAAATTCAATTTAAAGATTGAGAAGCGGCGTGATTGCATTTTTATAACGAAAACACTTTACGAAAGGTCCATTGAAAGTGTACAATGAAAAAATTAATAACAGAGAGTATTCCTTTACGAGAGTTCGTCCCTCTTTTAGTTATGATTTATATAAAATTCTGTAATTATAATCTATTTTAATGGACTTTACAATATTACGTTGCTTAATAAATATAAACTAAGTCCTAATGCTTGGATGCGTGCTTGGAATGCGTGGATTTCACGATTTTAGCTATTTCATCATTTTCTGTTTTATGTACATTGTCAGATTATTTTCTTTTTAATTCTTTGTATACTTGAGGAAGCTTACATTATGTATGATTATACAAACCTTCCTCATAATATCACTCTGCCTTTTAGTGAAACCAGCAAAGTTCGTGATATAGTTAAAAGCGCGGTTCAAAGTAACTTTTTTTATACTACAGGGTGAGTCATATTGAACTTTCCGATTTCAATAAGGTGTGTATTAAAAACAAAGCGACATGCAGTAAAAATTATTTTATTGTTTGAAAGCACATAACATGCAGTTTTAATTTAGTTGGTTTTAAAAATGATATCCTGTAAATGTCTACCTCCATTGACCACACACTGCTGAAGCCTTTCCCGGAAGTTGTCCATTACTCGTCGAGTCATATTCAGCGGAATAGCATTGATTTCTTCCGTGATTGCAGCCTTCAGTTCATCGATGGTTCGGGGACGATGCGTGTACACCTTTTCCTTCAGGTAACCCCAGAGAAAGAAATCGCAGGGGGTTAAATCAGGTGATCTCGGCGACCACCCAACGTCACCTCGCAAAGAAATGAGATGACCGGGAAACATTTGTCGCAGGATTTCCATTGAACGCCTGGATGTATGGGCTGTAGCACCATCTTGTTGCTCTAAAATTTGATACCCAATTTCTGATTGTTGGTCCAGTGGGAATGGGATCACGTCGACCAATAGCAAAATGTAAACGGAACGCACGCTGTGTTGTGATCACGGAGCCGCCATTTTTAATAAACTCTTCAACTACAAACGCACGATGTTGTCCCGACCAAGCCATTTCTCACACTAAAACTGCATGTCATGGCGCGTCTAATGACACCATCCCCACCCTTCTACTCCTTCCCTTCTTCGTGCAACGTCCTTCCAAAACCGGAAAGTTCAATATGACTCACCCTGTATGTAAACATATTAAAGCTTATGCAACAGCCTTTTAGTATTTTACAGGCATAAATATTTTAAATATTAAATTTTAAAAAACAAGCAAAGAAGTAATAATAAAAATACACAAATAATTAAGGCAAGAGCCAACGAGTCCAATAGGCACCAAACTCAATACCATATTAATAGTCCAGTACAGACTGGCAAATATAATAAACCATGTAGGTAATAAATTGTCAAGTAAGATTTAGAGATTGAATTTTATCTCGAATGAACATAGAAATTGGCACTTATATAAATAAATAAATCAGCTTCACGCTGTATCCCGCACATACCAGGGTAGGCAGAGGGAACCTAGTGTTAAGACAACACTCCGTTCCCCACTTTTTGCCGAATTTTGGAGGCATTGCGTGTTGAGTGGCAGAACTCAACGCCGCGCTTTGCCTCGACACCAGAGAGAAGAAATTGAAATATAAACGTAAATAAATATTTCACTTCCTCGAGTGGGGATCGAACCCACTACCGTCGCGTTACAGTCACACCCTTGTGCCGCTGCGCCACGACGGCCTCAATGCTTATATACCCATTCGTTTGTCGACAAAGTCGGGAACGACGTATAACTTATCATTTAACTTGGCTGTCATTTCTCATTAATATATGAGATAGGGTAAACATTTTCTTTTATATAAATTAAATGCAAAATTAATGATACTTTAAATAATATTCTCCAACAAGGTCAAGGTAAAAGCGGGATCAATTTTAAAAACACGTGTTCGGTGCCATGGTAAATATCAATAATCCATGTTTATATTACTTTTAAAGAAATGTTTACATTCAGTACTAATAACTAATTAATTTAACATACCTGATTACTGTAAGTTATGGCTGTTTAATGTTTATAGCTTTATGAGTTACTGAAACAATGGAAAATAACCAGATTCAAAGGAAATCCACTCGTTGTGAAGCAATTCTTTTTTCAGCATCATAATGTATCGCACATACATATAGCAGGGTAGGCAGAGGGAACCTAGTGTCTAGATATCCCCTTCCCCACTTTTTTCCGAATTTTCGGTCATTCGGGGGAAAAGCTCCAGAATTTGGTGGAAAATGAATAACGAAGTGTCTTAACACTATGTTCCCTCTGCCTACCGTGCTGTGTGCGGGATACAGAGTGCATACTGTGCTAACCCGCAGATACAGCTAAGCAGATAAAGATAAAAAACAAAATAAATATAACAAAATATGTACACCTTCAATTCTCATCTATATTATCTAACACTTCTTAGAACCAATTTTCTTTATATATGAATTATAGCGACATTTTACTATGTTATTGAGAAAAATTTGAAACTGGAACACCATTACTTTGGGAAAATTGCCAACAATAGTACAAAACGTTTTGCATGCACATTTATTGTTATTGTTTTAGAATTTAACTACACTATTCTTGCTTTCCTTTTAAATTATAAGGAGTTCTAAAGAGCAATCGAAATGAATAGTACCTAATGAGCTACATTCAAACGGCAACTTGAAAATAGTCTTTCCTGAAATATCTAGTGAGGTGGTCGTGGCACAGGGGCACATGGCTGTGACTATAACGCGACGGTCGTGGGTTCGATGCCCATTCGAGGGAATGAATTATTATTTATTAATTAATATTTTCATTTCTACGCTCTGGCACCAAAGCGATAGGGATGAAGCGTGAAGCTATGTATGTATGTATGGCATCAAAGCAAAAGCTCGGCGTTGAGTTCTCCCACTCAACACGAATACTTCGAAAAATTCGGCGGAAAGTGGTGAACGGAGTGTTTTGACACTAGGTTCTTTCTGCCTGCCTTCCTGTGTGCGGGATACAGCGGGAAGCTGATTCTATATTTTTTAATTTTTAGTTTTGAAATGCCTAGATTCTCCATGACTATTGGTGTGGAGTATGATCTCACGGCTTAGGAATGCTTTCTGTGCGTACTTAAGTATCTATATTTGGATCGATAGGCATTGTGGATTTGACCTTGAAATATTCTACTTATATATGCTATATGTTGGAGCTTTTTTTTGCTTCATACACATGGCAGAGTAGGCGGAAGGAACCTGGGAACCTAGTGTTAAAAATCTCTAATGATGATTCCATTAAGATATTTCCGTTCCTCATTTTCCGCCGAAGTCTAATCATATCTCAGTAACATATCTCAATGAAGCGTTTTACCTCGACACCAGAGCGAAAAAATTAAAATATCAGATATTTCATTTCCTCGAATAGGAATCGAACCCATAGCCTGTCGCATTTACAGTCCAATGCTTGAGCCCATACGCCACGACTGGCCTCAACTGGAGTAATATAATGTAACAAGTGTGTAGAAACTTTTGAAATAAATGTACTGTATTTCCCAGACGTTCCAGTTAAAGCCAGGAATCAGGCCACAGCCCTTAGCGAGCATCTTTTATGAGTTCTCTGCGTTTTCATTGTGTGTATTCTGATGAGGCATGAAATAGATAAATATTAAATATGAATATCAGATAGGGTTGTACGCACTGTGGCATAAACTGACTAGGGTAAAAAGCTACGTTATTGACTATTCCGATTTAAAAGTATAATAACTAATACTAAAATTAGCTAGTTACTAAATATATCGTTAAATTGTAATCTTAGGCTAGTGGTAGCGTAGGGCGCAGGGTTCGATTGTTTTAAGGTTCGATTCCCAATTGAGGAAATGAAAGATTTAAAAGTGTTACTACCTCGCTCTGAGACCGAGGCAAAGCGTGCCATGCCTTCAGAATTACAGGTCCAGGAACACCGGGTTCCCAATTTCCCTGTACTTATCCTGCTATGTGTGAAATAAAAAAAGAACTATATTGTTATTTAAATATGTTACTATTATTTTGATTTGTTTTAATTTGCTTCGATAACAGTAAGATCGAGACTGGTATATATAGTTTTATCACCTGTGGCATTCAGGTACCTAGCTCGTGACAGTCTAACCAACTTTATTGTTAACTAGGTACAAAGATACTCAGTACACTCATATACATACAATATGCTTAGAATTACTGACCAATTTTGATGGTGTTTTAACCATTGGTAAATTATTGTTCAATCTTGTTACGCTTGCGTGTTATTACAAAATTAGGGTTAGGATTTTTAATAAAAATCTCCCGGTTTTTTAGGGTTATATATAATACAGGAAGAAGAGATCATTTTGTTCAAGCAACAGCTCGTCTGTCTGTCTGCAAAGACCTTCTATCTCAGGAGAAATAGTATTTCCAAAGTAAAAATGGTTCTTCCGTTTAACATAGAATTATGAAAATTGGCAGATATCATCTACAGGTAGTACTAGTTCAGGAAAAAATCTGAAACC
>HE671434.1:16103-42915 GCA_000313835.2 Heliconius melpomene melpomene | reverse complement strand
AATAAGAAAGAAATGTCTTAACACTAGGCTCTCAGGATCCCTCTGCAAGAACTGTTATGTGGGGATACAGCGTGAAGCTACATATTATAACTATCGTCTATTTACGATGGAAAGTGAGGGGTAAGAGAGGTAGGGGAGACCTCGGTTGACCTTCGAAAACACAGTATCAAAGATACTGGAGGAAGGTCACAGAAAACGCATGAGGATCCCCCGGAAGGCATGTATTAAGAGGTTGATGACAGTGGACGAGGCGAGAGAGGTATGTAGAGACCGTAGCGTTTGGCGCCCCGTTCTCTCTGACTACCCCGCTAGAGATAAAGCGTGAAACTATCATCGATTTTAATAAATTCATTTCACAAACTCTCCTTGTTTCTCCTCCCAAACACTGATTTAACAATGATCAGCACAAAAAATGTTTATTAAACACGGATAGTCCTGCTAAAGTACATTCTCTAAGCTCCGAGTCCGCACGAGTGCACCTCGGCAGTTTGCCAAGTACAATGTATTCGGGAACTTAATCGCAAACTTTAGTCACTTCCGTTCGTGGTTGTAAGGGAATCTAATTGGCTTTATAACAATATGGGATATTGGTTTTTGTTTATCACCTGTAGGGTAGGGTGTTGTAGGGTTTTAAGAATACAGTGATTGAAAGGCGTGAATATACATTAGAATGAATTATTAGTTATTAATCTTTTCATTTCTTCGCTCTGGCAATAGGAGTTGAGGCCCACCAATCAACGCATAATGTCATGACAATTTTGGAGGAAAGTGGGCAGCTGTGGGGAGTGTCTTAACACTAGGTTCTCTCTGCCTACCCTGATGTATAACGTGGGTTCAAGAACCAATATCATTAAAAATGGTTTGTTGCAGTAGACCCATCATCAATACCATAAATATTTCGATCAGTACATACTATAACCAACTTAAACAAGAATAATATACAAATATTATTTCACAAAACATGTTTAATCTTCAAAATCAACTTCATTTTCAACTTCATCTTCAAAATTCAAACGCTACGGTCAAAAGAAAGAATCCATCCGTCCAACAATCGATCAAACAACGGAAGATTCGGACAAACATAATAAACGAACTGGAATTTGGCAATTGATTTACTACTGAGTGATACAAAACATTCCCTTACGTAAAGGCGGTGGAATTACGTGAGTTTAGCTCATGTGATGTTTTCTAACTCAATTGTAGAGGTTTGTGCAGTTTTTTTTATTGTTTTTCGTTTAGTTATTATTGAGGATAGCCCTGGAAGGCCTGTAAGCGCTACTGATAGTGGGTTTGATTTGATTGGATTTTTTCTGGAAACTGAGTTCCCCCACGAAATGCACATAGTCCCAAGAATTTGGTGGAAAGTGGGGAGCGGAAGTGTCCTAATGAGAACAGAGTTTCCTAACATTAGGTTTCCTTGTTCCCTCTGCCTAACCTGCTGTGCGCGGGTTTCAATGTAAAGTTAAAAAAATATTACAGCTTCACGCTTTTTCCCGCAGGGTGATAACTTAGTGTGTATTTTCCGCTTAACGCCAAAATTTCGATTGCGTTTTATTGCCAAACGGAGCATCAAACACGCACCCACTGTGCCACAAATGACCACTAATAGATGAGGAGTAATTAATGAAATGAATAAAACATTTTTATATTGTGGACGAAATTTGTATATAACGTCTTAATTTAAAGATATCGTTTGCTTCTAATTTATTATTATTACTTCCATTAAGTTATTCGAGATACTGAAATTTATTGAGAAAATATCGTTATTTTTTATTTCTAAAACATGTGTTACCAGTGTAGACTTTGATGTTAGTTTATGCTGCGTTACCAATTTAAATGTTTGCAAATTTTAAAATAAACTCACTAACGCCGAATTAGATACCATATGCTCACAAATTGCTCTTATATTAAATCTGTTTATATTAGCACCAAAATTCCAAAATGTCTTTCTTTTAATTACAATTATACTGTTGAATTCGATAATAAATAGGGGTTTCGCATTTGATTGCCACTCGAGGGAATGAGGTATTTAGTATTTTTCTTTCTTGATTTTGGTAACGAGGCTACACTCAATGTCTTTAGAATTCAGTGGAATGTAGGAACGGAAATGTTTTAATGGGAACGAAGTGTATAACTGGCCTCCCAGCACTAGTTTTAGCTTAACGCTCCATCATTCATATTGCAGGATATGTGTTCCTAGTTTTAAGACACTCTGTTCCCTACTTTCCACCAGATTTTTGAGATCATTGGTAAAACTTATCTGGTTATCACAGTAAAAGAAGATAATTATTGAATTATTTATACCATAAAAACGAATCGAACCTACAACTGTTGCGCTTACAGTCACAAGAGTTGCCAAAACATAGATAGTTATTTCAACACACGTAGAAAAATAAATAAATAGAGTATCGACTCTACAAGGATTGTTATCTATATATATAAAATCGAAAGGTCACTCACTCATCACGAAATCTCAGAAACTACATGTGCTAGAAATCTCAAATTTTGCATAGGAGTTATTTATAGGACGTAGGTGCTCGCTAAGACGGGAATTTGCATTATTCGACTTCTAAGGGGTTGTTTTTGGGGTCGAAAGTTTGTATGAAACTTCGTTACTACAAATGCTAGGAGTCTCTAATTTTGCATAGACGTCACTAGGACGTAGTCATGGAGACAGAAATTAATAATAACATAGTTCACGCGGGTGAAACCGCGAGCGGGCCGCTAGTATATGTATATTTCTTAGTTATTACATTAGTAAAATTATTTCATTCATAAAGATTGGAAACATATTAATAGCACCGACATATTATAACACATATTGTTTATGGTGTTTTCATCCTGTACAGTTAAATATTGAAATCTAATTATATCCATGCATATGTACTGAAACTACTATGTTTTCATTTTAGCATTCGCAGACGGCAATCTTTGCTATTTTAATGATTTTAAGCTTATTTTTATAACTTGTTTTATATGTAGCTAAATTATCTTCTCTATTAGAATTTTCAGTTAATTTCTCATATAAAAATGACTCTGTCTGTCTGTCTGTACTTAGTTATTGTCTTATTGTCTTCTTCAATATCATAAATATTGTAATAAGAATTATTAATGTAACTATTCTTTCTATAATGCTATCGACAAAAGCGTGAAACTGCTTATTTTTCAAATACATTTAAAAGATAACCTTAATTTCTCATCAAAATCAACCAAAATCTTCAAAATTCAACCAATAATTACTCTAAAATAAGGTAGAAGAGCTACAATATTAATAACACCGCAAGCACACACCACAGTCCGCTAACACTAACAATGGGAAGATGAAGTAAAAATAGATGCGTAATATAAACAGTGCGGACAAGTGATCGCCGATGAACAGGCCCAACTGCTGACCTTCTGTCGTTTTATACACTCTTTTATAATTTACTTTTAAATTTTTTACGATATCCTGGAGCATTTGTGTTTTGTTTATATTTGCAAATATTATAATTTGGGGACGGAGTGTTTTAACACTAGGTTCCCTTAGTCTACCCTGCTGTGTGCGGGATACAGCGTGAAGCTGATTAAATTTAATTTTAATTTATAATGTTATTAAATAATATTTTGGTATAATTACATATTTTTAGATATAATGTAGAGAAGTATGTGATGATATATGAACTAGTTTCTTTATTCTATTTTTTATTTTCTCGGTTTGTACTTCATATTCTGAGAGAGATAATCCAGTGAGAAGACAGTCCATTGTTATTTTTATAATAGATTGTTTTATCAATAATAGTAGTCGTAAAATATTTCACAGATTATCCTTAGGCCACTTTAAAATATGTTTCCTATATTTATCAATGAAACAACTTTAGAAATGTAATAACTTAGAAATATACATATATAAGATTTTTTGTAGAGTCGTTACTTTATTTATTATTAAGGTTGTTTTGCTTTTTTTAGCTACACGCTGTATTACCATACAAAGAAAGTTTGACAAAGGGAACCTGGGAACCTAATGTTAAAACTCTCCGTCCCATTGAAATAAACAGTAGGTTCCAGAAGCTATCAAATCAATCTACCCAATAGCTGGGGTTAAACTAAGTTAATTAAGCAGATTTCGATATACGGAGCAAGAAATACAATAACTTTGGAACTCTTGCATGAAATAGATGAACGCAGAAACTATTCCAGTTAATATCGGAGCTTAACAATATAATACCGAAATAACTTGGGTTTGTATTGTGAAAACTTAATGTTTTGCTGGAACGATACTTGTTTATTTATTTTGTAGCAATGTAATATAGAAATTAATAAATAATTGCATTAGTTTTTCAGAAAGTTCCCCTTGCCTACCCTGCCCCCTCGATATCAATAAAAAGTCAGATCTAGGGATATGTATGTCAAATTGAAAATTAGTAAAATCATACTAAATTTCATTAGGCTTAGGAATTTATTTTCATAATCAAATATTACTACAATTTAATTCACATAATCTTATGCATTACAAACAGCTCCAACTATATTACGATAATTAATATCTATAAACATAACTATTATAAATAATAATAAACTTTAAAACTCAAAAAATAAACTTTAAATCTGTAAGCATCAATTTTACCCTAAGTGCACAAATCATAGCGCTAAGCACCTAATGAGCATTGAACAAGCAGTGGGCGAAACTCCTTAAATGCTGTGGAAACAAGATAACAATCACTTACAGGCTAGAGTAGTTTCTAACGATACCAAGACGGGTGAACCGAGTGGATCTTTTATTTAACAAGGTGTTCGTGTATTGGATAAAGTTACTTTTGTTACGTATACCTACTTGAGAAAAAGACTATTCGTGTTATTTCTTATAGTGATCATTTACTTATGATATCCTTGTTTTATTTGCTAAAAAATTAAGAATACATTGATTAAAATGCATATTTTTATGAATAAATTTGAATTATTATCACTGGATTTACATTATTATCTGTAATACAAAAAAGAAGTTAATTAAAAATCTTTTTTATTTGTGAAAAAATAACATTTATTTGCTCTCGTTAAGTTTAATCATTTTTTACGAATTATTCTGATTATTTACAAGTAACATTATAAACGCTCAGGCCGGTCGTCCCTCTCTATCATTTGTTCCGCTCTCTCGCTCTCACTTTCGGCTCAAGTGGAACGTGACAATGACTCATGCTATATCGTGCGTGCAATCGAGTTCATCGATTTATACGAATGACGTTTACGGTTATAATCATTGACTATTGACGTTATCACGTCAATATGTTTGTTATAGAATTATATTATAAGCTTAGTCCCTTAATTGTTTTAATATTTAAAAATATTTCAAAGGAATATTATTGACGTATTTTAAAGTTTTTTTATTTATATGTCTAAAAAGACAATTTGCAGCGCTAAGATCCGCATGTGTCACGTTATGTTCTTCCAATTAATCTTTCTTTATGCCTCAAAATATATGTAAGTAATAAAATTATAATTTTAGAATGAAACATGTAGGAATTTTATAATATCTCGTACTTTAGAACGTTGAATTTAATTTTCTAGTTGCAATTGAAACCATTCAGTTGCCGTAGCAGCGTTATTTAATATGAATATCTGTTCATGTCAGGGAAAAATTTCTTATTCTAAAATTTAAAATTTTTCATCTATCACAACCCAAGCTTTTTAAATGGTGAAATCTCGAAATGGTAGTCTCTTAACTCAACTATATTCATTATTTAAAGGTAAAATATTACTTACATTACAATAATTTTTGAATTGAAAGTAAATCTATTACTTTAAATAAGATCAGAGACAACGAAACGCCAAACGTAATTTCTAACGATATTACCAACGTCTTAATATTACGATCTTTAATTTTCCCGATTCTTGTAAATACAGATTTTAGGTATTTTTTTGCTTTTTTTCCTGCCCTCCTATGGGTAGGCAGATTGAAATTAATAACGTGCGATTTACAAAAATATAACTAACTAATAACGGAAATCTAGTAATAGATTTAAGTACATATGATTATCATGTTTTTAGTAATACTTACACTTAAATCTATAAAATTTTTCAAAGGAAACAATACCCCAGTATATCAAACTAAATAAAAACAATTATATTGATAGCATTGCTATACAATCTCAATAAATACAATAAACATTTATCAAATCTCAATGGAGGTGTTCAAATTCGTATGGAGTAAGAAAATATTGATGTTGGGAGTTATGAAAATAAACTGACTGACTGACTGAAATAACTGTTGTACGGGAGTAGGGGTTTAAATGTTCTTATTTAGCTCTCGCGTGTTTCATTTTGCACTCTAAAATATTTTTTTTAATTATGTTATGTTTGTAGAATATTTTATTTGGGAAAATTCATTTGTATTCTTTTTTATTGTATTTTCTTTTTTTTCTGCTTCACGCTATATCAAACACGTAGCTGGGTAGGAAGAGGGAATTTGGGAACCTAGTGTTAAGACACTTACGCCATTTTCCGCCAAACTCTGGAGGCATTTCGTGTTGAGCAGCGGAACTCAACACCGCAATGGAAATATTTTTTTTTATTATTTAATATTTTCACATTACAGAAACATGTTAAAAAATATAATATGTAGACATTTATTCTAGCTTTGACATTATTATAATAAATGAGTATCACAATACACTTGTAAATATCGCTTCAAACTATTTAACATATCAACACCTAACAAATGTTTACTCGATTCATAGTAAATGATAATACAGAATACTATTATACATTTTATTCAATATTAGACTTGAATCGATGAAAACTATAAGAATACAAATTTAAATGTAAACAGTTGGTTGGTTGGTTTTGGTTCGATTCCCACTCGGGGGAACGGAAATGTTTTAATGAGAAACTAGTATCTCAAAACTAGGTTCCCGGGTTCCTTCTGCTATATATGCTCTACTGGATACAGCATGAAAAAGTACTATAATATACGATATCACATAACTGTTTTCTCCATATCCAAAATATTAATGAAATAAATAATTTCTGTCCCATTCTACGTCCACAAAATTACTCCTTTTATTACACATTGAACTTAATTAAAATATGTTATAATTAATAATATTCCATACTAAAATTGCTCTCGCCATTCACATTTGACAACGTCGGCTTCATATTCCGTTTGAAGCTACAATTAGTGTTTACAATCACTCATTTGACTCATTTCAAAGAAGCCCCACGAATAATTAATTTATTTAAACAGGCAAGGTGTTTAATTAACGTATACATAATATTAATTAAAAATTATAAAAATAATTATATTAAATAATATAAAAGTGTACATCGGCCTTTTTATTTAACAGTTGATTGATTGGACGCTTTTGAGTTGCGGAGTTCAACGCCGCTCTTAGTCTTATTACCAGACAGAGACGAATGAATTATTTCTAAAATGAATATACTTCATTCGCCAGAATGGGAATCGAACCCACAGCCACCGTATTTACAGATTTATTATATACTAGCGGACGCGCGCAGCTTCGCTTGCGTATTTAGGGGTGAATTCTAATAACCTATTTTTAAGAGTCTAAATTTCAAATTTTATAAAAATCGGTTGCGATTTAAGAATTTTTCCATACAAACTTTCAACCCCTTATTTGCACCCTTAGAGGGAGAATTCTAGAAAACGATGAAACACGTGTTCAATTAAATACTTTTAAAAATCTAAATTTCGAATTTTATAAAAATCGGTGCCGATTTAATTTTTTTTCCATACAAACTTTGAACCCCTATTTCACCCCTTTAGGGTTAAAATTTTTCAAAATCCCTTCTTAGTGGATGTCCAGATTATAAAAGTAAACATCTGTCCAAATTTCACGTTTCTACCATTAGCGGTTACGGCTGTGCGTGCGTCTTACCTCAGTCAGTGAGGACAAGTCCTTTTATATATATAGATTATTTATTACAGACAAAAGAAACACATATTTTTACCTTTACCAAATAAAATCAGCTTCACATTGTATTCAGGACACAGTAGGATAGGTGTTGAATGCGGAACTCAACGCCGCGTTTTGCCTCGGCACCAGAACAATGAAATAAAAATATAAATTTAAATAAATATTTCTACTTCCTCGAATGAGGATCGAACCCACAACCAGTCGCGTTTACAATCACACACACACACTAGTGTCCCTGCACCATGACTGGCCTCAATTTTTATATATATTTTTTTCAATTTTCTATTAGTTAATTAAAAAGTTGCTATAATATACAAATATTTAAAATTAAAATTTTAGCTGTTTAATATTTGCTCTACTGAATTGGAATATAGTGAATAGGCCTCATTAACATTCACTATATCGATAACGTATAAAGCTTATATAAAAGAGCTTATGCTACCAAGTTTTCATAGGAATGCTAATTAATGTATTTAAAATTTATAAAACTTATTATAATTATTAGTATATTTCGAGGCCAGTAATGGCGTAGCGATTGCCACTGGAGGTAATTAAATATTTAATATTTATTTCTTCACTGTGACATCAACGCAAAAGCCTGGCATTAAATTTCACCACTCAACACGGAATATCTTGAAATATTTGGCGGAAAGTGGAGAACAAAGTGTCTTATCACTAGGTTCCCAAGTTCCCTACACTGTTAAATGTGGGTTACAAGAGGAAACTAAAAAAAAAGAGTGATTTAAATTCAAACAACCTATCACGTCGTCTGGAATCACAAACAGACAGACAAAAATAAATATAACCTATTGTACCACTTCGGTACTATATGAGTACATCGGCATGCGGCATCAGCTCGGCCGACCATTCAAGACACGCGCTTCAGTCATTTCATGTGGAATTGCTGTGATACTATTTATATGTAAAGTGACTACAGATTCGTGTAAGCTTGTAAGCTTATTTTTGTTTGATATTATTTTGTTTCCTTGCGAAGTGTTGAAAAATAGCAGCTTCACGCTTTTTCCCGTAGTGATATTAAAGTATTCAGGGGTATCCTAGTGTTAGGATTCTCTGTTCCCCACATTCCACTTCGAATTTTTGAATCATTGCGGCTTGAAATAGCGAAATTCAACGCCATATTTCTTTTAATCCAATGTTAACTATGTAAAATTATATGATATTCTTAAACAAATTGAGTATATTTTATGTGATTACGGCTAAAAATATTCGAAAATCTTGAAACATTACATTGATGATTAATTTTTACCAATCATTAATTACTTTTTTACCAATTTTACCAATAATTAATTGAATAAATATTGAATAAATATAATAAATATTGTAAAGTTTTATTAAAAAGGTAAAAATAAGAACAAAATTTCTTATACAATATTTGTTATCAATCGAACACCAACCTATCACGTACATCAGGTTATGTCCATCCATCTATCTGTAACCCATTTGCTACGCTCGACCTTTAGAGAGAATGTTTCTGATGGCCGTTCAGTCCACGCTATAATGCTTCACCGTCGCTATTCCTATCGTGAGTTCATTTGTTTTGTCTTGCTGACTGAAATAAGTAGTTCTACTTTGGCTGGATATTTTCTTTTTTTTTTATTTGGAAGTTTTTCTGTTTTTTCTGTTTTGGTAGACAGAGGAATTAAATTTCTGTAATTTCTACTTTTGGCTCTTATTGGGAACGTTTTGTGTAAAATGACAGTCAAATTAATAGTAATTTTCTTTTTTTAATTTTTCATTTCATAGAAGTTCGTTTGTAAAAACATAAACGTAGAGTACAAAAAAATGGAAGTACTGTTAGATTCTTTTTGTATATTCATATCAGAGCTTCACGCCGCATATTTTCATTTATTCTCTCTGGTGGTGAGATCCGCCACTCAACACACATTGCCACGGCGAAAAATGGAGAGCGGAGTGTCTTAACACTGGACTCACTCTTCCTAGCCTGCTTCTTGCGGGATTCAGCGTGAAGCTGAAACTAGCTGAACTATTTTTATTCATAAAACTTAATATCAGTTTCTGAGAAGCAAATGTATTTCAGGCCTTATGCTAACTTTTGATTTATTATCGGGACGTGCTAGCGACTGACTCGATCGGTATGGAGTTGTTAGTTTGTCATACAAATGATTAATATTTGCTGCGCTCAGCCCATTTACATGGCCTCTTTAACGTGATGGATAGTGCTATGTGTCACTTATATAATACTTTATTTTATTCAAGAATAATTATTGGTGATATTATTAATATATGGATATTGGATATGTTATGACTTAATTGAATTATTAAAAGATATGAGAATTTTCTTTAAATTTTATGGTTAAAAATAACCGATTTTTTATAGTATTTTATATTAGAATAGTTTAAGGATGTTTGCGATGTTTATGAATTCGAATTCGAATGGATTTTCATTTCAATTTTTTTCCAGGATGTAGAAATGTTTTTTTTCCACTACTCAATACTAAGAATTGGAAAACTAAGAATCTATATAATTATATATAGTTATATCTGTAATTATATTCTAAAGAAGATCATAAATTATATTATATACAAAATAAAAAATATATGAGAGCTCAGCTCAGTCATAAGCACGGAACATCGCCCTGTACCGGCGACCCAAGTATGGGTCTAAAAGGCCCCTTTGAAATCCGCGTCGATACTCGCCTCCTGTACTGTGCGAGTTTCTCTCTCTATCTAACCAAAATGAAATATTATTTTAACCGTATCACCTTCGAAGTTCCTTTGCGCATTAAATAGCTGTGTCCAAAGACTACAAAAATATGTAAAATATAATATTTTACACATTGCCGTCTTACATACATTTTATTTGACATCCGAATAGAGTTTTTTAAAAATTTTAAAAACCATATAACAAAACATATTTAATTTTCGACGAAAATCTCTAAATTTAATAAGTTAAATTTAGAGATTTTCGTCGTATAACCCACTTTAGAAAACATTCACATCAGTATGTCCACGATCCTTTATGGCGGCCATTCCACGCGTAATGCCCATAAAGCCGCATCGACCGAAGTGCCACAATAATGTTAATTGCCATACCTCCACGGTGTTTGTTCACTCCGCTTAACGAGATGCGCGGTAAGGTGATTCTGGTATAATGAGAAAAAATATTTTTGTTTCTTTACGTTGTTAGGTTTTGGTGAATTTATATGCGGTTAGACAATTTTCGTGTACGTTCATTAAAGTAGGAACCTGGGAACCTAGTCCTAAAACACTTCCCTTCCACACTTTCCACTGAATTCGCGACGCATTGCGTGTTGCGTAGCGTAACTCAACGCAGCGATAATAGATTCAAGAAATTAAAATATTAAATATAGCATTTCTTTAAATATTTATCGAACCCACAAACGTATGTCGCTTGTCAGCCACAACACATAATGAAAAACATATGTACATAGATCACTAAAGGTAATGGAAATTTAGTGTCGTCTAAATTCATTTAGGTGTACCAATCAATTATCTAATAACATCAGTACAAATCGTTACTAATTAATCTCAATGAAAATAATTTGTCATTAAGTAGAAATTTTTTTCACTGTAGTATTATCATACATATATTTTACTTGTATATTATATCGAATACTATAATAAAAAATATTTAAAGAAAAATATTTAATTTAAGGAAAGCCTTCGTAGCACAGTGCCACAGCCATTGTAAATTCGACTGTTACTTGTTTTATCCCCTTTTGGAAATTATTATACTTAAGTTATTGTCATGTCATGCCGCTATAATAGTCAAAGCACGGCGTTGAGTTTCACCATTCAACGCTCAATGTCTCAAGAGTTTCAATTTTCTCTCTGCCTATCTTCATCTGCGGATAAAAGCGTGAAGCTACTTGTAAGTTTAAGCCGTCACAGTTAGACAGTTGAAATATTTACAGATGATGTATTTCTGTTGCCGCTATAAAAAAAAATACTAAAAATTTTAATAAAATAATTTCTACGAGGCTTCCCATACAAGAAACGTAATTTTTTGTCGTTTTTAAAGATAATAACATGGAACCCTTCATGCGCGACTCCAACACGTACTTTCCCGTTTTATTTCTACAACTAAAATGATAAAAATTCTAACATATTATTACTAATAAAAATAAATTGTCTTTGATAATACAAAATATGATAAATGTCCTACAATTTCCCTTAACACAGTAGGTATCACGTTGCACGAACCGGCACGTAGGAATAATGGCATATTTGTAGTGACAATCGATTTGACGGTACAAATGGCCTGACTATTGCCTGGCGTGCCGCAGATAATTTATAAGTATTGAAGGATACGTGTTTTCGACAAAATTCTTATATTTTTTATATTTGTTCTATATTTTTATGATATAACATTCTCATTTTTTTTTTCATTTTCAAAGTTTTATTTCACTTAAGAGACCATGGTGGCGCAGGCCTTGCGATTCTAAACTCGGCTGTTGCAGATTCAATTCGCATGAGCTCATCACGTCAGCCTTTGCGATATCAAGCAACATCTCGTCTTTATGTTGCTGCCACCCACCCCCTATATAAATAAAATGACGGTTGCGACACTCGGGACGTCCATACATAAATGAGTGCAAAACAATATGATATTAAACATATATTGATTGTATTATTCATAATGAACTCTGCTAATTATGTGTATGCCACGCATATTATTATTTATTTTACTATTCCCATACAATGTACATACTGTTACAAAGTTATACGGGCAAATGGATAAGTTATGCTACCAGCACGATACACTACTAGTTCAGTGAGCTACTAGTACAGTATCAGGAATGCTTTTACAAAAGGTCCAACTTTGCACATAGATGTACATTATCAAGAGCCTTAGATACGTTTCACATTCTTGCGTATTCGATTGAGATCGTAATAGAACTAATTTTGCTTCTATTTAGTTCTCAAGAGAAGGTAATTTGAGAAAATAATTCTTACGAATGTGTTGCTATTTCTTTATTACTATAAAAATGTTTTATACATCTACATCTAATAAAGATCATAATATTTTTATTACTTAGCAGTTGTCACGCACTATCATTAAGTTTTTCTATTATATATTCTTCTAATGCATAGATTTTATTAGATTGACCCTATAACCGGCATCCGCTTCCCTCTTTCCGCCGAATTTTAGAGGCATTGCCTGTTGAGTGGCGAAATTCAACGCTGCGACACCATTGCAATACAAAATTTGTAATTTTTTTATGCAAAATGAATACATTAAAGATGTCAAAATACATATTAAATACATCAAAACACTACAAATACATACATAAAAGCTAAAAGAATATTTCATAGTCATGAAACTTCGACATAAAAACGATACGAGTGCTTCTTTATGCACACTAAAGGGGTATTATGATGCCCAAATACAGAAGCTCCGCGTGTTCCCAATCTTTATTACTTTTCCATGCCAGATTGAGACGTTAACATAAATTCCTTCCGTTTCTCGAGCAAACATTATTTGGTAGGGTTACATTGTAACCTGTTTTATTATTAACTGATGTGCGAATTGTATTTAGAGGAAAATTACGAGGTTGAGAATGAGTAAAGGATAAATTATGTTTTATGTAATTGTTTACTATATAACATTATTTAATTGCATGTTAAAAATGTCGGTGCGGCATGTTAAATATGGATGTTGATTTATTTATTTTAGTTTGATGTATATATATAGCAGACAGGGCAGAGGGAACCTTGAAACCTAGTGTTAAGATATTCCGTTATTCATTAAGACACTTTCGTCCCCCACTTTCCGTTAAATTCAAGTAGCATTGTGTGTTGAGTGACGGAACATAACGCCGCGCTTTGCCTTTTTTTACCAGAGAAAAGAAATCAAAATATTACATTTTCTTGAGTCGTAATCGTTCTGCGGTCTAGTTTCATACAAGAAACTTTGTGATCAAATATAAACCTCAAAAAGTAGGTAATTTAAAATAATGCTTTTATGACATTATATTCCAATTATAGTTCAAAAATTGTATGAAATTTTTCATTTCTGAAGTCAACTATCTGAAATAAAATACATAAGAAATTCTGACAACATAGCAAAATATCAACGTCACAGATTAAAATATGAGAAGTAAAATTCTAAGTTTAACATTATAATTATACTAGCGGACGCGCGCAGCTTCGCTAGCTTATTTAGGGGTGAATTTTAATAAACCATGAAACGTGTGTTCAATGAAATATTTTTAAGAGTCTAAATTTAAAATTTTATAAAAATCGGCGATTTGAAGATTTTTCCATACAAACTTTCAACCCCTTATTTGCATCCTTAGGGGGAGAATTCTAGAAAACGATGAAATACGTGTTCAATGAAATACTTTTAAAAACCTAAATTTCAAATTTTATAAAAATCGGTGCCGATTTAAAATTTTTTCCATACAAACTTTGAACCCCTATTTCACCCCTTTAGGGTTAAAATTTTTCAAAATCCCTTCTTAGTGGATGTCCAGATTACGAAAGTAAACATCTGTCCTAATTTCACGTTTCTACCATCACCGGTTACGGCTGTGCGTGCGTCTTACCTCAGTCAGTGAGGACAAGTCCTTTTATATATATAGAAGATATAGGTACCGTTAGCAATTCAACTGTATTTAGAATTAATATTAAAACTGTTATATTATACAAAATATATAACGTATTACAGCATTACATAATCAGCTTCACGCTGTATCCCTCATTTAGCAGGGTAGGCAGAAGGAACCTAGTGTTGAGACACTCCGTTCTTCATTTTCCCTCAAATTTTTCGAGGCATTGCGTGTTGAGCGGCGGAATCTAACGCCGGGATTTTGGTTTGGTGTCAAAGCGAAAAAATGAAAATAATAATAAATAATACTGGTAATTAATTTCTCCTAGTCCAGTTCGAACCCCCAACCATCGCATTACAGTCACACCCTTGTGCCCCTACGCCACGACTGCCTTAAATTATTACTGCATAACAAAACGAATAAAAAGGCAATATTTAAAAATAATGTCAATAGTGCAATAAATGTACTTGAAATTTTAAAACTTTTCAAGCTAAAATAAAAATAGGTTAAATACGTTTTAAGCTGAGTCACTGAAATGACTAAGCTCTCGCCATTAATATAGAGAAAATAAAAATTGTTTGTAAAATTTGAATCGTATAGAAAGAAGATAATAAGTATAGCAATATATATTTTTTTAAAGTAAATAGCAAATTTCATTATCTTTTACTAATTTTTGAATAATTAATTAATATCTCATTATGTTATAGTATTTCGATTTTAACAACGAAACCAACTTGTAATTTAATAAATTAATTAAAAATGCTGTAAAGTCCATAGTTGTCGGCCTACAAATATTATCATTAAAATTTTTCGGCTTCCGTAGAGTAAATGACGTTTGCACTTATTACTCCCGACAAAGCTTTTTTTTCATCCTACGTAAGTATTCATAATAAAGGTATTATTTTTTCCTTTTAAATATTTTTTATATTCTCGGTACTAAGAGCCTGTCTCTTAATGAAGGAACCCATGTCTTGGAAATACGTTTAGAAATATATTTTAATATTTATTGAGAATACTCAGAGATTATATTTAGTGCTTATTAGTTATTTTTTAAATTTAAGTACACTGATAATTAAAAAAACTGGTCAAATGTGAGTCGGACTCGCATACAGAGGGTTCCGTACCAATTGTATTTATAAAAATTGATAAACTTAAATTTGCGGATGTATAAAATTTTATATGAAATAAGTTTTTAATGATTTTTCTATGAAATATATAATACTTTTGTAAATCATTTTTAAATATTTTGATATATAAATATTTTTCTATTCTAAAGGAACTAGTTTAAAGCGAATATAATATCAAAAACTTTTCTCATTTTTCAGTTTAATTTTCCATCTATTACGCGTACTTCCGCTTGATCTCGCCGCTATTTCCTATTTTCATTTCCTTGCCTTCTACTAGTTGGCTTTTAGTTAAGCCCAGAATTCATTGAACTTATGGTGCTTCGTGTATTTTAACGTTTGTTATAATTAACAAAGTTTTCTATTACTATAATATGAGGGAATTTATGTCTTATGAAAAATCGATATAGGTATCTTTTTAACTTCACATTGTATCCCTTATATGCTTCTACTTCCTTATTAAAAGACAAGTTTTGTTCTGAACCTGTATATTTGTTGTTGTGACAAACCTTGTCTAAAAAAAGTCTGGTAAAGATAAAAAATAATAAAAACATATTGTTTTCTTTATATAAATTGAAATATTTCATTTCTTTAATTGGGAATTGAACCTACTACCTGTCGCTTTCGCAATCACACCCTTAGTCGTGGCCTAGGGGCAATATAAAAATATTTTTGATGAAACAAACTTATTTTAAGCTAAAGCTTAACCTTAGACCTAATTAATTTAAGTACTACGAAACGATCACTTTCAATCATCAAAAGGAATAATTCTCGAAGCCAAGATCACATATAACTCTCGTATTCCATAAATTATTTACAACTTCCTCCACACGCGGAGCTTATTAGTTGTTCTTGTTTCTTTTTTGCTGATATATACTTTGATGTGCGATTTAACAATATTATGTGTTTTCAAACGGAATAATAAATTTATATATGTGCGGAAATATAAGATTGTTTTAGTTTTTTATAAGCATTTATTTGTCTTGCCGTGTTAGTGTATATGTAAGTGTGAATTCTTGCAAATTCAAATTGATCCACTTCTCAGTGATTGAGTTGAAATTTAGATTACGATTTCAGTTCAGATGACATTGAAATTATAAGTAATCAATGCTGTTGTTAATCCAATATGGCCGCCGTAACAAAATGGCGGTTTACCAATTTATACACAATCCTAATATGGGTATCATATAAAAGGAAATTATTTATAAAATACAATACACCATGAAAAAAACGTATAAAATGAATAAATGTATAGCTTGTTTTTTTAATGCATAAAGATAAAATTCTAATTTATATCAATGTGACTGACTGACAACTGTTAATCTCATTTTGAAATGATATTTGGAATGGAAATTAAAATATAACAATTTTATTAAAACAATATTAATAAGATTATATTTTAATATTTCAACATATTTTTCTTTGTTCCAGATTAATTTCCACATTCCGTGAACATGGAACATGCTCTCCTGTCTCTGAGTGGACTGTGCGCGCACTCGTTACCGATCCAGACCGACACCTATCTGTATAGTTGAAGTTAAAAACAAATATGGTGAAATAGTGTAGTGTAGTGATAAAAATGAGCTTATAAGTTAAGTTAAGTGAATGTCGGGAGAACGGGAGATGCCTTACTACGGGTACCGCGAGGGGTCGGTCTCGAGTGGGGGGTGCTCGGACTCAGATGGTGGTGACTCAGACTCAGAGGGTGGGCTGAGCACAGAGAGTACGGGAGGCCAGGGTCTGCCCTACCCTGGCTTCACGCCGGTTGCTCTCATATATTTGACACAGGAGACACGCCCTAGAAGCTGGTGCCTCAAGCTGATCACAAATCCATATCCTTTTTAATATTTTAATATTAAGATCTATCATAACAGGCAAAGCGAACCCAGTGTTAAGTCGCTCCGTTCCTCATGATTAAATATAATATAGGCAATATATTATAACGATAAATGGGAAATGTAGGAAGGGCCTTGAAATCGAAACTTTAACCGCATCGACCGATGTGGAATTTCCTTTTAATAAATTATAACATTTGTTTTGAAGCTTATAATTAGAGTTATGAGGCAGTTGTCGAATCGTTGTATAATATATATGAAGCTTTACAATGTAGGTGGATTACAAAGTTATTTAAATATAATAAATATTAAATAACTATTGCCGTCGTGGTATAGTCACATAAGCGTGTGACTGTAAAAGCGATAGTTATGGATTGGATTCCAACTCGAGGTAATAAATTATAAAATATTAATATCTTCATTTTTTCGCTTCGGTAACGAGACAAAGCGTCGCGTTTTGTTCCATCACTCAAAAAGCAATGCCCCTAAAAACTCAGAGGAAAGTCGGAAACGGGGTATCTTGAACCTTTGAACCTCTTGAACCCTTGAATCTCATGAACCCATGTACCTCTTGAACTTTTTAACCTCTCAAATCCTGATACTTGAACTTCTTGAACCCTAATATATGCGGGATAAAGCGTGAAATTGAAAACAAAATCAACAAGTAATTAGGTAATTCTTGACATGTGACAGGTTAAGCTACCGACGCCATATGACTTGCTAAGTAATAACATGAATAAACAACAAGAAGATCAAAGCGTTGACTGTATCGGTCAGGCATTAATTGTTTATTCGGTACCACACGTTAATATATAATCAAAAGGGCCGGTAATACCATTAGTAGACCCCAATTTCAGAATCATATTGGGCAAGGTTATATGATTTCTTTTATTCTAATGAAGTAAATAACACGGAAATTTTCGGGAAATTTCGTATAAAAAAACCGGTTAAGTGCGAGTCAGACTCGAACACAGAAGTTTCCGTACCAATTTTAGGATTGTAGGTCGACTTGGAAAACGAAGTACAGCTTACTTAAGTAGACAAACTTAAGTATGCGGGCACTCATTTTGTATGCAATGAACAAATATAAGCTTTTTATTATTTTTTTCTAAAAAAAAAATATAAGTAGTAATTTTTACTTTTCGTTATTTTTCCTCTATTTGTGCTATAAGACGTTGTTTCGTACCAAATTTCAAGAGTCCGAGTTCACGGAAAGTACCCTATAGGTTTTGATTCCCTTGAGTTTCGAAAATTGGCATAAATGTCTCTATCTTTTGATTGTGTTTCTTAGAAGTTTAATTTTTTCACAATTCCAAAGAACAGTAGAACATTTGAAATAAATATCAGCATGATACCTCCACGCTTTTTTGTGAAAAACGGGCAACAAAGTGATCATATAAGGGTTCTGTTTTTCATTTATAGATACGGAACCTTAAAAATCGAACAAAAGAAAATCAATATATACGTATATATTTTTTATTTTTTCCATTAGCAAAATAGATTTACGAATTGTAATTCTGATATAGCTTCTACATAATGTACGAGTATATTGTTATTGACGGTACTCACGACTTTTGTTAGCCGGGATTTATACGGATGTTACAAACATTGACGCAAGGATTTCTATCAACTTCAATATGATGGTATGAGGAAAAAAGTATATACCTTTTTAAATAAATATTGTTTATTTTTTTCTTTATACCATTTATTGTATTTCAGTTTCTTTGACTTATCTATTTTAAGTAAGACACTACGTTCTTACTGAGACACTTACGTTTCCAACTTTCCTGCTAGTCTATATACTATGCAATATATTATATATAATATTTTAAGTATTATATTTCTATATGAAATTACACAAAATAAGTTAATAAAATAAATGTACAGTTCTAGTTGTTTTAATTTGAAACTTCCAGACTTTCGCGATCTCTCCATTATATGTGACCGATAGAGTCGTACTGAACTAAAACTTCTTATATATCGAACTGATTGAAACGAAGCTAAGCCTTGCTTGTAATTTCTTTTTACAAAAGTTTCCATTCTACATTTTCCAGTTTCAAATTATTATTTATTATTATTTCTTTTTTTTGGTTAGGTATAAAGAACCTCATGTCGTGTCTTAACAAGAGATTTTTCTCTCCTTTCTCCATTTCTAACTTTCAATTCCATTATTGAAAGTTGCAAACGGAAGTGTCTCAATAGAAACGGAGCATCTTAACACTAGGTTCCCAGGTTCCCTCTATCTACCCTGCTACGTGCTAAATACAATGTAAAAGGAAAAAGGTATTGTTAAGTTAAAGCTTGTATTTCCTCGGCCATAGCATCCACTATATGCTCAACGTAGTACTTCAAACAAAAAGTTCAGAAACAGAACAAAATTGCAAACCGTAGACTACTATAGAGCTAACTATCGTATAAATTATGAAAGACGGGTCTGGTTTGTTTCATTCTACCAACGTGTGTACAATACAAGCATATTTTATGCTGTTAAAGAAGCGAGATGGGGGCGCTGTTTGAAATGAAAAAAATGATCTTTTCGTGCTGGCCTTGTCTTATTTTTATTTTAGGCAAATATAAAGAATTGTGTAGATATTTTTATAAAATATTCTTTGCACGTCTGAATTTACTGTTTTTGAAGATCTTATTTTTTTAGGGTTCCGTACTTCAACAAGTAAAAGCCGTCTGTCAAGACCATTTATATCGAGATCGCGTGGACATGTCAAGCTGATATTAACATCAAATATTCAGGTCTATGTTCCCTTAAAGAACAGAAAAATAAAGCTAATCAACGAACAAAATATGTTGCATTTATGAATCGATTTTGCTGCATTTTTTATTAAATCAAAACCTATTGGTTACTTCCCGTGGACCTAGAAATATGACATTTGGCACGAACTGAGTAAAAACTTGTAGTACAAATAAAGAAAAAAATGAAAATTTATAGATATTTCATAGAAAAAATAATTATAAACTTATGTTAATAATAGTTTCAATAAAATAAAAGACACATTTTCAACATTATAAACGATATCTAATATAAGAAAATCTGTTAATACCCGTTACGTTTTCACAAAATGAACCTACATATTTCATATCTAAAAAAAAGCAATTTTTCAACAATATTCATCACAAAAAAATTCTATACAAGAGTACTTCTATTCCTTGATTGATATACAGAAACTGCAATCAAAAATATTCATTTGGCTGTATCAGCTAAAACAAAACACTGCGACTCTACCCGACCGTGCCGACTTGCACAACAATTAGTAGAACAATAGCCACTAAGATCGTTCTGGAGATAACAATGCTGGTACAATTTTCGTAGTTCCCTAGTTACGGTATAAGTGAAAAACATATAAAAAATCTGACCCAAATTCCCCCATTTGTATACAACTTTTAGGTTAACGTTTTAATTATTTATTTATATATGAAAAAAAAATGTGCTGTAATATATTTTTTTGTATGAAAAGACTATTTGGCCCAAGCCCACGCATAATAAACATATTATATCGCCTGGTAATAAACTGAAAAATATATGTCTTTAGGAAAATAATAATTCCTTTTTCTTTTTTTTTTACAGCTTCACGCTGCATCCCGCCTGTAGCAGGATAGGCAGAGATAACCTAGTGTTAAGACATACCGTTCTCTACTTTTCGCCGGATGAGCATTTTGCTGTGTTACCAAAACAAGGAAATTAAAATATTAATAAATAATTATTCATTCCCCCAAATGGGAATCGAACCCACAATGTATGCAGTTATACGCTTGTACCTACGACAAACTACGCTACAACGGGAAGTTCTTTTGAAAATGTTATTTATTTATATTTTAATTTATTTATTGAGAATTCGTCAGAAAATGAAAATCGGAAGTGTCTTTATGGAATCGTAAGTGTATTAACACTAGGTTCACAGATTTCCTCTTTCTAACCCGTTATATGCAGAATAGAAAAAAAAATCTAATTACAAAAAAAATACTGTTATAGTTGATATATTAAAAATGGACAGCATTGTGACCTAAATATATAAATACAATATACATTTTTATGAAATCCAACATAACGAAAGTTTATTATTTATTTGAATACTTTAGCAGTTAGGCATTATAGCTAATGGGAACAGTTTTATCAGCGAGTTATAATTGCTCCACGGAAAGACATAACAATTAGAGGTTTTACACGTAATGCTTTCATATTATATGTGATATTATAATATATTTATAGCTTTTTTAAAAATCTAGAGTTATTTTTTATAACTTATATATATAAATTACCCAATAAAAATTTCAGCGTAGAAAATTTGACCATGAGACCCAAAATAGAAGATTGGGATAGATAGAAATAAAACATATAAAAGGGTAGGCAGAATGAGCCTAATGTGTAGTGTCATGGACACTACATTCCCCACTTTCCCCCGAATTCTGGAGGTATTGCGTGTTTAGTGGCAGATGTCAACACAGAAAGAATGGATATATTTAATATTTCATTTTCTGGAGTAGGAATCGATCTAATAACTTGTGAAATTTTCAGACAAAAGCTTGCCCTGGCGCCACGACTGGCCTCTTCAAGAACTTCAAAATAATAAAAAATAATAATAACAAAATCAGTTTGTTAATTTTATGGCGATCAAAAATTTCTCAATATATACGGTGAATGAGTACACAAAGAATTTAATTATGAACCTTTTAGTATACAAGTACATCAACAGGAAACGATTTTGATTTAATGTTTACCTTTTAAAGAACGTATACGTAAAATACATACATATTTGCCCTGATATTTTTAACAACTCTTTGTTATTTAAGCTGTAATATAATAATTGTTTGTAAAAAACAATATTTGTTTAGTTTAATATAGCAAAATAGGCAAAGGAAGCCTAGGAACCTAGTGTTAAGATCCTCTGTTCCCATTAAGACACTGCCCACTTTCAATGCCTCAACGCAATTTGCTTCGTTACCAAAAAAATGAAAATATTAAATATTCCATTACATTGAGTGGGAATCAAACTTACAACCTGTCGTGCTTACAGTGTTTACAGTTGCACCCCTACGCCACAACTAGATGCGTCCTTTTGCTTTTACTAGTAAAACTCGATCTTTTACTTTGATTCTTTTCTTTTATCATAAGTTTTTTTTTATTTATTTTTTTTTCGATCTTTTTTAAAGGTATTTGACAGTAGTAATTTGACCTAAATTCCGTTATCACTAACTTTTATTACCATTTGCTCAGCAACAATGGCATTCTGAACACGTTAGAGATGATTTATCTCGTATTTTATTTTTACACATCTGCTAACTCTATAAAATTGTAATAATAAATAAACAAATTCGCTTTGGCTCATATCCAAGATGAAAGTTTTAACAAAATGTTCTACCACATCGTACTGTTGACGTAACATTTGAAATCCTTAATTGATTGATATACAAAAGCAATTAATTATATATAATAGTAATAGAGATTGCCAGTAAATTATTCTACTTATGATAAAAGTATAAAATTAATAGACTAACTTAGAAATTGTTTTCCAAAGGCTTGGGTGCAAAGTCCTTCCTTTGCAAATTTTTCATTCCAAACCTTCAAATTTTTATATATTTTCTAAAAAGTATTTTTATTTCCTAATTTAGTACGTAACGCGACGGTTGTGGATTCGATCCCCACTCGAGGAAGTGAAATATTTATTTACGTTTATATTTCCATTTCTTCGCTCTGGTGTCGAGGCAAAGCACGGCGTTGAGTTCTGCCACTCAACACGCAATGACTTGAGAATTCGGCAGAAAGTGGGGAATGGAGTATTTAACACTAGGTTCCCTCTGCCTACCCTACTGTGTGCGGGATACAGCGTAAAGCTGATTTAATTGTTAATTTTTTATAAGTTTATAATTATTTTCTTAATAATTTTGATTAGTACCTACGTATATCTTGGAAATAAAATACAATAGATGAAATATGAAAGAAAATACAAGGAATACTGTAATTGGAGTGTTCTTACTGCTAACAATAGTACTTTATATCATTCTTGTCCTACTTCACTGAATCGAATGCTCTCCAATGTTTCAAAGTTCTCTAAATTTTTATTTTTCAAGATCGAGTTTATATGATTAAGTAGGGAACTTCTTTACATTATGTCATTCGTTCTATCTTTTATTATTTTATCTATTTCACATTCATACACTCCCTTCTCCATTTTATATTACTAGAGCTAGCAACTTAAATAAATTCATTTCTACTTATTAGATTATAAACAAACGTAATTCCCCTAATCCTTACAAAAGTTCTAATCGAATACTTAAAAAAACAAAAACAAGTATTTTATTATTCTAAGAAACATTATTAGTAAGTATAAACAACTAAATGGCCTGTAATACTTGTTCTTTCCGTATAAATTTTCTTTATACGTGTATTCTCAGTGAAACGGATTACAAAGACATCTAAAACTACGTAAATGCTAATGCGATGTTCACCAGTCGGAATATTTCCTCTTTGTAACAAATAGTATTTACTTATGAGGTTGTTATTGTGTTTTTCTTACTGAGTATTTCGTTTCTTTCTTTACATATTTTTTAGTTCTACGTATCCCGCACACAGGGTAGGCAGAGGAAACCTAGTGTTAAGACACTCCGCTCCCCACTTTCTGCCGAATTCTGGAAGTATTGCGTGTTGAGTGGCAGAACTCAACGCCGCACTTTGCCCTGACACCAGAGCGAAGAAATGGAAATAACGCCACGACGGCCTCGATACTAAGTAATATATTTTTTAATATTTAGTAATATTACAGAAACTCTACTTACATAGAATATACTATTTGATTGTTTATACCAATAATATATTTTTAATCTTGTAGGCTTTAACACTACGAAGTTATTACTGGCATATATCCAAATCCAATATCTATTATATTGAATATTTCATCGAAAACACCCTAGTAGCATCTTGGAAGACAATGCACTGCTATAATTTATTAAAACGCAGACTTATTATGTCTGCGCTATCCATAAATAAAGTTAAATAAAATTTAAAAAGTTATTCATATATAAAATTATACTTATGTAATTATTACATTAAATGGCGCTACTAGCTTCTGCTTGAAATAGTGTATTGCTATGATTTTTTACTCAATATCTTAACGTTGAAAAAAATTTAAATTTAAATTATAAATTTCTTAACGTTAAAAATTAAGCTTCTAACCTCCTATTTTAATTTTGACCTACTAATGAATTCTGTCTACATAGACCTACAAATAAACCTACAAGTGAAGTAATATATGTATAATAATATATACAAAATACTTTTATGACTTAACTGTAATCTTTTATACATGTTTTATATGCTTAGACTATATCTTATATATGGAAAAAGTGTAAATAAGAAAATCTAATAAAAGATAATTCACTTGAAAATCTTAATAAAAAATTAAACTTTCTTAATTATTGGCCTAAAAGTGTTTTAGCTATTGGATAATCTTACAGAGCATTTGTTATTTTTAACCCACCGTTACATTTATACCAGGTCTCCCCTATAGTTCGGCAACAATTATTGAAATAGTTTTAAGTACGCATCTTGTTTGATTTATTGGGTATAAATAATGTTACCTTATACCGGTACAGAATTAAATTGCTATAATAAACATAAATTAAATAATCTTACATATTTTATTTTCTTATAATTACGAAAAAGTCGCGTAAATTACCACGAGTCAATCAATTAAAAAATAAATATCTAACACAAAGGCCCTAAAACCCTAATAATTTCCACTTCATTAAAATCACACACACGATTCTTATAAATAGAAAATATTACGACTCCAGCGTGCCAATGACTTTCAAAACATCTGAAGCTAGTTTACAGTGTGATATCACTTCCGGCCTCGGCTTCGCCTTGACATCAGATGTACGATACATTTGGGGTACATTAGGGAAGATCGTTTAAAATTGTTTATTTTGAAATATTTTAGTACGATTTGACAGATGAAGGTTAATAAAAACTTATTGTATTATTATATAGTGTTAGAAGTTGATTTTTGAAAATTGAAATATTTAATATTTCCATTTCTTCGCTCTGGTGTCGATTTCTCCAGAATTTGGCGGAAAGTAGGAGTGTCATAACACTAAGCTCTCTTTGCCTTCCCTGTCACATGCGGGATACAGCGTGAAGCTTGAAAAAGATTGACAGTTGAAGATTAATAAAAAATTATAGTCCTATATAACGTACATTCTTAGAAGTAGATTATTTTATATTTTAATTCGTAGACTCAACTCTTTTACATTACTTTCCGTAATTGCTCTTTAAAACTGAAGTATTTTACTCTACTTTTTAACTATAAAGTTTAATACTACCACTGTTATAGCTTTTGAAAATGTAAAACAACTAGCAAGTTGCCAGCGAAAGCGATCTTTTCCAAGTTTCCATTGAAATAAAGTTACTCTCGTACCGAAAAGTCCTGCTGTGAAAATTAAATTAATTAAAATAGTAATAAGCTACGCTTTAAGATTACTTTTTAATTTTTTTTACACTCTATTTTTTTTATTGTTAGCTTTTTAACGTTGCCAGTCTAATGATGTGGGTTCAATTTCCACCTGAGGTAAGAAATTTTTAAAATATTAAAAATTTTTCGAGACAAAGCGCGCAAATAAAATATTCCATTCTCATTAAAAGACTTCCCTTCCCGAAGAAATCACGATATAAATTCAAATAAATATTTCATCTCCTCAACTGGGAATCGAACCCACAACTAGTCGGTTTTACAATCACACTTTGTGCCCCTGAGCCACGACTGGCCTCAATGTATATATAATTCAAAATTATAATTAAACTTCATTAGTAAGCTTAAAAACATTTAATTATTTTTTAATTATGATACAATTAACGGATTATCTCTCGTATCAAATACGTTTGTTCTGTATTTAAAATTCAATTTAAAAAAAACGGCAGTTTTAAAAAAATGTAATTTAGAGTATTGTTAGGGTAAATTTATAGCCTGGCCTGTGAACGAATATTCGATGAATAATATTACGACAAGCTAAATTTCGATTTTGAAATGATTGCGGTTATAAAAATTAAAATAATATAATGATTTAAGCAATAGTGGGACAGCCTCGTAGGGTTGTGGGTTTGATTCCTACTCGAGAGAATAATTAGATTATGCTATGTAATATTTTCATATCAATATCAACAAACGCGGCGTTAAGTATTGTACTGAAAAAGCAATACATCGAAAATAGAGCGAAAAGTGGAGAGCGAAGTATAAGTCTCCTCCTCTCACTCCGTTCCCCACTTTCCGCCCTTGGTTCCCTCCTAGTGGGGAGCGATGCGTCTTAACACTAAGTGCCCCCAAAAAATACAAAAAAAAATTAAGAAAAAAATTTTTTTTTTCTTGAATAAGTACAGTTATTACAAC
>HE671434.1:0-16003 GCA_000313835.2 Heliconius melpomene melpomene | reverse complement strand
TCTCGTGTGTAATGAAACTGCAAAGCATTTCTTATAACACACCTACTAACAGTTCGTGTGTTAATTGGAACCAGTATTATACAAATTGCACTCAACGAGGACCAAATCCCTTCCAAGGAACTATATCTTTTGATAATATTGGCCTAGCTTGGGTTGCAATATTTTTGGTAAGTATTATTATAACTGTTTTCTCTATTATATTTTATAATAGTTAAAAGTAATATTTAATTAATTTTTTAACTATTTTCATATAATTTATCATTATATTTTTTTAGGTTATATCCCTGGAAGGTTGGACCGACATCATGTACTATGTACAAGACGCTCACAGCTTTTGGGATTGGATTTATTTTGTTCTTCTAATAGTGGTAATTATCATTCAATATTTCTTAGATTTAATTTTTTAATAGAATTACAAACAATTAATACTAATAATTTTATTCAGCATATCGCTTTATCTCATATGTAGCAGAGTAGACAGAGAGAGAGCTTAGTGTTAAAACACTCCACTTTGTTTCAATTCCAGAGCGAAGAAATTAAAATATGTCATTTCCTCGTGTGGGGATCGAACCCATTACCTCTGTGCCCCTTCACCACGACTGGCCTGATATAAAATTAATAATAATCAAATTCCTAATAACCAAATCTCTTTCAGATCGGATCATTTTTCATGATCAACCTCTGCCTAGTCGTTATAGCAACTCAATTCAGCGAAACAAAGAAACGTGAAATGGAAAGAATGAGAGCTGAAAGGGCACGGTTTACATCGTCATCGACTTTAGCTTCGTCGACCAACAATAGTGAGCCGGCGACGTGCTACGCTGAAATTGTTAAGTATGTCGCGCATTTGTGGAGACGTTTCAAAAGGAGAATGGCGAAAAAGATCAGGTAAGAATTGAAATATATATTTTTTTTTTTTTAACTTCACGCTGTTCGGGTAGGCAGAGAGAGTCTAGTGTTAAGACACTCCGCTTACAGGCTGGGCGTTGAGTGGTGGAACTCAACGATGATTGATCCCACATGCTTTAGTGGTCACAGTCACACGGTTCTGCCTTTGCGCTAAGACTGGCGTCTAAATAAATAATTTAAATGGTTATATTCAACCTTTTCTATATTTTTTTTCTACTATTACTTGATTGTAGAGTTTACAAGTACCAACGAGCGCAGTTAAAATGGCGGACAAGTCAAGAAACACTTCAATTACCAGCAAATCGTCCAAAGCAGCACCATCCATGTTGTCCTCGAGTTCATCCACAGGTACATTATTTACGTCATAATGACCTTCTACAAGCTATTTCTATTTTATAAAATTTATTTTAATTTGCCTTCCGAACATTATTTTTATTTTCTAATTTAATTTTTAATTTTTTGAATGCTATAAATATGTATAATTTTACCTTAATTTTTTTCTAATTTTTAATTTTTTTATCTAGGGTAATGGAAAAACTATTGAAGAAGTTGGAGATGAACCTCTCAGTAGGCCAAGTCTATTGCGTGTGCCTTCACTGTCTACGGCGGATCTTGAGGTACGGTTGTTAATAGCAAAGGATTTTTTTCATATATATTTTATTAAAATCTCCAAATATATCTTTGTTATCGAAGTCATTATTGAACTATAAACTAAATTTGACTAATCTTAACGGTTGCGGTTTCAATTCCCGATTATATTTAAATTATTTTTATTTCTTTACTCAAAACCTTGAATAATCTTGAGTAAATCCTTGAGTTCGAGCGATAAACTAAGTAATTATATAAAATTTATCATGAGATTCTTTATGTGTATGAAGTATCTCATAACATCATATTAATGCCAAAATATAAAAATCAATTATCTTAAAAGGTTTTATATATTACTGGTACAGTACTTGTAGAATATAACACTTGTCCGACCAAAGCTAGTTTAATAATTATTCTTCAACACCAACCAACAGGTCCATTGAAAGAAAATACTACGAGACTTCCTTCCAGTATCCACATTCTGCCTTAATCGAATCCATGCCCATTTGCGTTCCATATGTACCTACAGATAAAAGAACAACGACCGTCTAAATTGAGTTTACGTTGTATCAAAGGCGTTCGAAATTGAAATTCAATTGGGCTGAAGAGATAAAAGATTTGCGATTTCGGTTTACCTTTAACTAATTTCCTGTTATCTACTTTGCTCCCTTATCTTTTTTTCGAGGCTCATCAATATTTGTATTACGCTTCACACTTTTTTTTCCTTTTTTTAGATTCCCTCTGTATCTCGCATATATCACGGTAGGGTAGTGCAGAGGAAACCTAGTGTATTAAGACACTCCGTTCTCCATTTTCAGCCGAATTCTGAAGGCATTGCTTATTGAGTAGCGGAATCCGAGACGTCACGCTTTGCCTCGACACCCGAGCGAAGAAAAGAAAATATTGTATATTTAATTCCCCCATTTTTTCTCATGTAAGGATCGAACCCACAGCCTGTCACAATTTCTGCCCCTGCCCCACGAATAGGCTTATTTATTTTCCTTATATTTGTATTTATTTTAGAATGCATCGAATTTATCTTTGCTCTCGCCACCGTCTCTTGCACGGAGGAGATCTTCAGTAATGTTCAGCGACACAGTTTTGCTTCATGTACCGAATGCTCAACATTTAGCACACCCTCACAATGTGTGCTCATCCGAAAAGATGACCCAAACTGGTAAGCAAGTTTAAAAAATAGTATTAATCATGTTTTATTTTAAGTATTAATCTGGATATTAATTAATCTAAATTTATTTCTAGCAGTACTTAAGTCATGCTTTAATTATCATCGGCACAAAACAACTTGAATCTCTTTGTTATTGCTCCCTATTTCAAATCTTTATTTTTCTTATTTACCCTATTTTTAATAAATTAAAAAATATTTATAGATACATTGTGTCAACGTGAATGGCTTTTGAGCCAAAGTGGTGAGTCTAGAGTGGTAGATCTAGACAGACTTTTAGAAGGGCATGCCAAAGAAAAACTTCACTTCTATTCTTTTCCTTCTTTGGACAAGGGAATACAACTCCTTCCAATATTTAAACTTTAGAAGAAGAAATCAATATTTCTATTTAATTATAACAATTGAATAAATTGTACCGTATAATGTACTTAATAATATTAAATTTTTAGATAAATGGGATACAATGATATCTTCTGAGAATTATTATTTAATAGCATATTAAAATTTTAATATAAGTGGTTACACTTTAATCACGTGAACATAGAATATAGCTTCTTTAACTACACTTTACCGCTTCTATTTCTTATTTCTAATACTTCCCTTACATTCACTTGTAGCATTATAAAAATTATAAATATATGAAAACATATACTTAAATGATACATTAGACAAAATTAGAATAACTAGAATATAAAAGGAAAAAGGGAAGTGTAGTCTGTAGTCACATTTATTTTGGGGCGTAGAATTCGACCTACCAGCAGGAGAGACGGTAGAAGAGAGAGCTGGAGGAACAATGTCTTGTCAAGAACTTTTAGCTTTGTCTGGAGCATTGTCAGCTGCTTTACCTACAGGACAAGTGGCTTTAGATTCGTTTTTTGAAGAACTTACAAAAGGCATAAGCAAACGTGCTGGTGAAGAAAAATTGGAAACCAAGGTAGAATATATAAGAAAACATTATTTAATTTTATTTTTAGGTTCATAGTATAAATTTAGCACATAGATATACCAGGGTAGGCAGACCCTGGTATTTCTATGTCCTAAATTTATACTAACCTAAAACCTGGGGACCTAGTGTTAAGATACTCCATTCCCCATTAAGAAATCACCATCACGTGCCCATCACGCCATAATAATAGTCATTTTTTTATATATTTATTTAATTGTATAGACATAAGCTTATGAGTTTTCATTTTCAGATTGTAGAGATAGATGACTTTTCATGTTGCGCTGAATTAATAGCAGCAGAAGCAGCAGCAGCAGAGAAGAAGAAAAGCCGATTTTCCAATGCCTGCTTATCGTTATGGCGTCAAATATCTAAATTTTTATCTTTGCTTCGAAAACATATTAAGATTATTGTCAATCATAAATACTTTCAACAAGGTAATTAAAACTTTTTTCTTCTTAGTTTAGTATATTAATATTTAAATATTTTGATATTACATCTAAAATATTTATATTTACTAGGTATCCTTCTTGCCATTTTAATAAACACATTGTCAATGGGGATCGAATACCATAATCAACCTGAAGAGTTAACAGTGATTGTCGAAATAAGCAACGTCGTTTTCTCCGCAATATTTGCTGTCGAAATGGTTCTGAAAATCGTTGCAGAAGGTCCCTTTAAGTACATTTCTAATGGATTCAACGTATTTGATGGTGTTATTGTTATACTAAGGCAGGTTTCAATATTTTAATATTTCTATATATTTTTTTAATTATTTAAAAATCTGCTTAAGGCCATAAGATGTACCTACACAATTATCATAATTTTTAAATAGAAATCTCTATGTCTTTAATTTTCATTTCAAACTGAATAATACTACATTATAATAGAAATATATATATTTCATCTGAACGCAGTGCATTTGAATTAACGCAAAGCATGGGCAATGAACAAGATTTAGCTGGAAGTTCAGGATTGTCAGTATTGCGCACATTTCGACTCCTGCGCATCTTAAAGTTGGTTCGATTTATGCCAAACCTAAGACGACAGCTCTTCGTCATGTTAAGAACAATGGACAACGTTGCTGTTTTCTTTTCCCTCCTTGTCCTTTTCATTTTTATATTCAGGTAAATATTTATTTAGTTATTTATTCATTTTTATAAGTAAGACGTATATAGTACTAAGATCCGTATCAGGGGTTTAACAATTGATACATTTTATAGGGTATAAAAAATATATTTAAATATCACAATAAAATGCATGACATTAAAATCCAAGGGAAGTATTAACCAAACTTTATTTTAAAAACTATGATTTCTTCCAAATATTATTTTTTTGTTCCACTTTTGTTTATTATTTTCCTAATAAACTTCCAAAAAAATAAATATTTACTAACTATCATCTTAGCGAGTAATAGCGAGTCTCTGCAATATCTTGACAAACTAAGAAAAAAGATCACTTATCTTTCTTTACTTTTTCTATCTTCAAATCTGTACTACGCGTGACTTTGGTGTATCTTCTATAGTAGCTTAGTAGATCAAGTAGACTTTTAAAGAAGCAATCGTTTGATTGCTATATTTTATTTTTTTCGTAGACTGTGAAGATTTATACGACACCTCATAAAATGTAAACCTAGTTTCTACTTAACTGTCACACCCTAACCTCTGCACTATTTAACTGTGAGTGACTTTCTCCTGTTTTATTTTCTGCCTAACGTTATATTTTCCCTTATCTTTTAGTCATTTCTTCTGACATATTACATACAACACTATCCACACTCTATACAACGTTTCTCTTCTTCAACCTTATTTGTAGACCTTCACGCTTGCTTTTTGTCACTATTAATTTAAACCTGCACTCTCACTTCTCATTTAGATGTAACTCACACTTATATATTTTATACAAATATTAATCTACCGAAAGGATTGTAGATATCGTTTTATCTAATCGTATATTGTATCGTGATAACGTTCAGCATCCTCGGTATGAATCTCTTCGGGTGCAAATTCTGCGAAAAAGATGAAGAGGGCGATCTAGAGTGCGACAGAAAAAACTTTGATACACTATTGTGGGCCTTTGTCACGGTGTTTCAGGTATTAAACATTTTGAATTAAAGTACTAAAACAAACAGACAATCAGAACAGACAAACTTGCATTTACTTAACGCTTACCGGTCCGTTGTAAACACTCAACAGAATGACTATTTAACAAGAATATTGCTATGACGGCTTATCGACTAACCACGCGAGTACACAAATGTCCACTGCTCTGCAAATCATTTCAAAAGCTATTTTAAAATAATTATGATCCTTCTGTTACTCCAATATGCCATTTAGTTGAAAAATTTGCAGTTCAGTGCGAAACGCGTAACCGCTACCCTAGAACCCGCGTAGAACAATTATAGAACCCATTGGTAACAGATAGTTCAAAAGTCATTTAGAATCACGATTCACCTTGTGCCGTACAGTAAACCCATTAAAGTCGAAAGCACTTAGACAGACAAGCTTGGTTAATTCGTAGGGTAGTATAGGTATTCGATACGAGTCGCGGGTTATATTACCGTCAGTTCCTCCAGTTCCACTTCTACAAAAACTCAGTTGAAAAGTTCTCTGTCACTTTGCATGCTGCTTCTATTATTTAGATCTGTATGAAACAAGTTACTTTTATATTCTTTTAGTTATACAAACTTTCAGGTTTATCACCGTATCGCTAGTTTATTTCTTAGCAATTTCACTTGTTTCATCAGGATATCCTGCATTTTCCTTGTTTAATAACGACCTCGTTTCCAATTCTTTCCCTTTCGTCGGCGATAAAATTTTCAATTTCTCAAATATTTCTTATTTAAGTTCTATATTTACCATAACTATTACTTTATACTTATTTTCTGCATCGAGGCATCCTTAATGCATTAAAATGAATGAATTAATATTTATAATAAATAAAGTATTTGAATGAATTTATTACTTCGATATATTTTATGCACTTTTATTTGCCTTATTACTCTTTGAATTTTATTTAATTTAATTGCATTTATTCTGACATAATGAGGCAGTATATAAAGATGAATGCTAATTAAGACAATATTTCATGGGGAACTTGCACTAAAAAAAACATTATATGAAATACTATTCATAATTTAGATTTATGTTATTAACAAACCCGTTGGTGATGGCGTACCAATGGCGATAACACTGCTTACTAATTCTTTTTTCCTTGTAACTTTTACTGTTACACAGGATTATGAAGCTTACGGTAAGCAATTTTCCGTAAAAAAATACTAAATGAAAAATCTCGTATAATAATAACATTTTTATTTATCTAATGTACTGAGTGATGAACATTATTACTGCTAATAGTTGTAAATTTTACCGTAAGTAACAGCCAACTTAAAAAAAATCCGCAACTATTTTACGGAAAAATTGTTTCCGTAAATAAAAAGAGCAGGTTGCAGTGTTAACGTCGCAGGCGCATTTGACATCGTCTAGACTCGGTCGCGTATGCGCATAGTATTTTGTTTTTCTTTCATTTTTTTCATCGCGCGCAGTATTCTGGGCATGTATCTGTTCGGTGGTAAGTTTTGCAAGTTCGTCGAGGATAACGGAACCGAAAGGGACTGTACCTGCCCTGAAATCATCTCACATCATCCAAAATGTGAATGCGACAGGAAACATTTTAATAATATTCTCTGGGCAACCGTCACTGTGTTCCAGGTAAGTCTTATAAATGTAAAGGTTACATTGTCAATTTATTTGCGATCCCGTTCAAGTTTGCTTTTAGAGGGTAGACGGTGCGTTTTTCTCGTTTTAACAGTTATTCTAATAAATTTTACATACCAACTAACAACATAAGAATATTTGAACCTGGAAACGAGAAACTCGTCATTATAGTTCATATATCAAATATAATTAGTTTAATTATCAGCATATATTATAAGCAATTGGTAGTTAGTGCATCTTGCTTTTAGTAAAGTTGTATTAATGCTGAACCCTTTTTGATTGTGTACTCCAATCGCCGTCTGTGTTACTTTTCATTACAGTGTTTATATTGTTGTAACTAACATAACATGATACTTATTAACACGTACACGTTTATTATTAACAATTATTTTTATTTAATATATTTTTTTTAACATTGATACTTACAAAAAAATCTACGACATAAGGCACGACTTTTACACAATACGACAGCACACCTCGCTTATTATGATTTATTACGGAATTTGTAAAATTTCATAATAATATATGTTGTGGTAGAACGATGTTTGTTTTATATGAAATATTTTATTATAATTAAAATTTTCAGGTTTTAACGCAGGAAGACTGGAATGTTGTTTTATTTAACGGTATGGAAAAAACGAGTCATTGGGCTGCGTTATATTTTGTAGCATTAATGACTTTTGGCAATTATGTGTTGTTCAACCTGCTGGTGGCTATTTTAGTTGAAGGATTCAGCTCCGAGGTAACATTTCAATCAATCAATCAGTTTCGCGCCGTATCCCGCAAACAGCAGAGGGTAGGCAGAGGGAACCTCGCGTTAAGACACGTTCACCACCTTCCGGCAGGCATTCCGAGTTGAGTGGCGGAACTCAACGCCGCGCTGTGCCTCGACACCAGAGCGAAGAAATTAAAATATAAATTTAAATAAATATTTCCTTTCTTCGAGTGGGGATCGAACCCACAACCATTCGATTTAGCAGCACACTTTGTGCTCCTACGCCACGACTGGCTTCAAACTATCTTTTGTTTCCAAATTTACAGTACTTTATGCGATATCTCCAAATAAATTACTTTTTTAAAAAACTTTTAGAGAAACGAACGAAGAGAGCGCGAACAACGTGAATTGGCGAAATCGAAATTGTCTAGTGAATGTTTTTCTGATAACAATGAATTACAATACGACGAATCTAATAATTCAGGATCGCATTCTAGTGATAGCTTTTCACAAGTAAGTTATTAATTTCATTAATTGTTTTCATACTTAATTATGTATTTATTTATAGATATTCTCTCTCTTCTTCCTGGCATTAATCCCGGCTATCACCAGGGTCTGCCATTCTGGCCAATTCTTAATATTTCTTATTTCCGTTTTTTAATATAAGAAGAGAAATTAGGTTAAGTATTATCCGACTATATAACAGATGTTTTTGTTTTTAATTTAAACAACATGCAAATATTTTTTTTTCTAAGTAATACAATATCTTTTATAAAAACAGAACGAAATTAAGAACTACTGGAAGTCAGCAGATGATGTTAGGAAAGCGAAAGGTGATGTCAATGGGCATAAAGAAAAGGCGATGCGGGGTCGACGTAAGACTAAATCATCAACTCATCACCCGTCGCTTTGCAAAGACTGCGCTCAGTCCAACAAATGCAACATACAAAAGGTAAGTTAAATACTAAAACTAGATTTTATTTAGATTTTCATTTAGTTTTTGACTTTTATATATTAACTTTTAATATAAATATGTTTGTTAAATATATATGTATGTACGGTACCTCACGTTTTCATTGGATATCAGCGAATAAGTATGTTACAAAGTAAATCTAGACGCTTTAAATCCAGCCTTTATATAGACCTAACAAGTTGAAAGGGTATTGAATCAGTAGAAAATGGCTTTCTATTTCGTCTAATCTATTTCCAAGATGGAAGGCGGGTCCTTTCACAACTTAAACTAATAGAAATCGTACTCGTAAAACATATAGCCTCTCAAATTAAATCCAAATATAAGTCTGTTTTGTTAGCTATTTTATACAATTTTAGACTATTTGATCTTTATTTTTTCATTCAATATATATTATATTTTTTTTGACGCCTAGTTAAATAAAAAAAATAAATTGAATCAGCTTCACACTGATCTCGCTCACAGCAGGGTAGGCAGAGAAACTCTGCCGAAATCCTGGAGGTATTGCGTGTTGAGTGGCGGAACTTAACGCCGCGCTTTGCCTTGAACGCTTGATAGCGAAGAAATAGAAATATAAATTTAAATAAATATTTGATTTCCTGGAGTAGGGATCGAACCCACAACCAGGCGCGTTTACAGTCACACTTTGTGCCCCTGCACCACGACTGGCCTCAATTTGATTCCTAATGTATTATTAATTTAAAATTAAACCAAATTATTTGATAAGTATACTATAAGAGCGTAGTAATAATATCCGTATGTTATTGTTATGAATTATAGTGCATGAAATTGTCGATAATATCTAATAACTAGTTTAATTCAGAACGTTATGTTTGAACCACGTTATCGAATTAGTAAGAGCTAAAACTTTAAGAATCTTTTTTTCATTAATTGTGATTTACGGCATAGGTTACTTTTTAATATTCAGATTTTTATACTATATTTATCACTGGGACTACAAAAAAAATAATATGTGTTACACCATTTTAGGAATCTAAAATGTTAGCATCTACTGGTGCTGCAAATGAGAACAATAGTACGGTAGTGCCAATGATAACTCATACTGCTGCAACACCACAAGACTCTCCATCCACGACCTTAGAGCCTGGCGCTACGTTCAGAGACTTTAATGTAGCTTTGACATTAGAAAGATCTACAATGCTTTCAAGCTTAGACTCCATAGATCGGACTTCTGTATGTATTTTCATGCTAAGTATTTTGGTATAATTTCATATTTCACGGCTCTCGAAACATATTATTTAGATATTTTTAGAATCGTATTTTTTTAAGTTATTTGAAATTTTGTACTTATCTTTGATGGCTTGGATAGTAAATCAATTTAAACTTTTTCTTTTCAGTGCTCTAGCATACCAGGTTTATTAAAGCCGCCAAATAGTTACACTTTAACACTTCACTCAGCAGCAGCACAATTAGGAGCTGAAAAAGCCAGATTACCGCCGATGACCCTCGCTCCTCCTCCTTTAACGTTGGCTCCTCCTCCATCGCGATCTACTTCCCCTGGATCAACGCCCACCACTCCTAGATCATTGCCCTCACCAATGGTTCCAGAAAAAAATCTTCAAGTTGCAATTGCCAAAGATGATAATTGTCTCAATGTTAGCGACAAATCTAGTTTACTCAGTTCTCAAAAGTAAGTATTAATATACAGAGAGTGTTATTATTAAGGTTATAATTTTAATATTACCTTTTAACATGAAAAATAAGAATCGAACTTAATTGTAATATAATTTAAAGATGCATTACCTAAATTTTCTATATATGAAATAATTGTTACAGAAGTCTCACAATAACAACTCCAAATTTAAATGGAGAAGATAAGTGCAGAGTACAACGTGGATACAGTTGGCGTCTCTCTAGACCGAGCTTACGGAGAAGTAAGAAGCAAAGAACTGGCTCAGATTCTGATGCTGTAATCTTAAATAATGGTAGAGACCATATTGCGTGTAATGGTAAATATTATTATTATGCCAAATTCATTGAGATATCCATTTTAAATAACGGTACATATTTTATTTATTTCTTATTTTATTCTAGGTTCTAATCTTAGAAAGAATGAATTACTTTTATCATCGTCTATGGTAATAAAAAACGACACTCAATCAGAGTTACCAAATAATAGAGCAAAAGGACAATTACCAGCTCCAAGAGTATTGGCACCACCAGCGAGAAGAGTCTCTGCTCATACCACACCTATATTGCCTGATGTAAAATCATATTTCAAATTTAACTATAATTTTTTAGTTCTTCTACTTCTTTCTTCTAATTTTATAAATTGTTTATAACGAAATAATTTATTATATATTAGTTAAAGATTTCACATATTGTAATGATTGTATTACTAAATATGTCTTAACCTAATATGTCATATAGGTTTCATGGAGGGCACCAGAGGGCTTCTCATCAGACTCAACAGTAAGATTAGACGCGGTCAAAGCTCCACCTCACAGGCTTTCTCTTACAAATGATTACTTAACAGGTAGAACTTTTAAAATTTAATTTGAATAAATTACTTCAATGAATTTAACATGTATTCCTAATATTGAACAAAATCAGAATAATTCATCTATTAGTTTCATTTGCAATAATAGCCTCATATGCAGTGTGATTCTATTAGATATTTCTTAAGCATCTCATTTTAAATTTTTACTTCCCCCAAGGAGACAAAAAACTAAAAACTCTACGTAATATATAGACATACAATCACTTACATACCTTATACAGGAACGTACTCACATACTATAAATAACTTGACTTAAAGTGAGAGTTTAACCTTAAAATATTGGTTTAATACCGATTAGACTCACATTATACCCATTCTATCATCTACTCCATCATTAAAAAGCAATAAACATCACTATAATTGGCGTTATATAATCTAAAAATTAATATTTCAGTGACGTCGGTATCAGAAGTAAAAGCTAGTAATTTAACACCGTCCACCCCACAATTAGCGCAAATACCCCAACGTCCTAGAAATGAATCCATAAGACCAAATAATCAGGCTCTACCATTAATTAAACAAATTAATGAGGAGGTAAGAAGTTATTCAATTAATAACCCAATTTTTATTATCATTTATCAATGTTTCAACTTCAATTGTTATTTTTAATTAATTTTATTATTATTGCTAAAGTTTTCATTGGACGACGAGTTAAGCCGTTTAAAATTCAAGCTTAAAATTTGGGATATTTTTGTTTTTCTTTTAACAAAATTAATTAATGGAAGAGAAAACTAACTGCATAAGTGGTTTATAAGAATATTTTTTTAATGAAAATAATATTTACAGGTGACGATAAACAATAATATTTGTATTTTCTCATCGAGATTCGACAGGCGGCAGTTTAGATTTAAAGATCTTTTCCGTTTCATGGAGCCGACGGGGTGTCTTAAGGAAAAAGAGGATTATTCTCTTTACATATTTGCCCCAGATAACAAGTAAGGAATGAAATGCCGATATGTTTGTTCGAGATATTTATTTTTACCGATGTTCATAGCTTTGGGATGTTATATAAATATTGGTTGTGAGCGTACGGCGACTTATGTGCTTTATTGAATTTGATTTCTGACGTTGACGCCAATCAAATTGATGAATTTTAGTACATTTTCAATGGAAGTGATTGGAAATTTAAAATTTTCATAAGTAAATTCTGATATATTGGTACATAAAATGTTAAATAAAATTAAAAATGTGTCTTAACTGCCGATGGCTATATTCTGACCGTGACTGTAACGCGACTGTTGTAGGTTCGATTCCCTCCCACATGACAGGGATGAGAGTACCTAGTGTTAACACACTCCGTTCCCCATTTTTCATCGAATTCTGAACACATTGCGTCTCAAGTGGCGGAGAGAAATATAAATATTTAATTTCTTCGAGTGGGAATCGAACCTATTGTGTTTACAGATACACTTTGTGCCCCTTCGCTACAACTGGTCTCAGAAAAAATCCATGTAGAATCACAAATAAGCCACAATCACGTGCAAGCAGCTATATCAATAAATAATCGACTATTGCATTCTGTTTAATATACAATGCAAATAAGATTCTACTCACAATGGAAAATTTCTGCAAATTGAATTGGAAATACGTTTTTAATCCAATTCTTACTCTTCACTCAATATTCATTAAAATATTGGAATCTAATAAATACGTACATTTTCCTGATGCAGCTTAGACTGTGGTATCTACGATAGATGAATTTCAATTAACGTATCTTAGCTGATTGCAAATTCTCTGGGGGCTATCGCAATTATCCTTCAAAGTGCATCGAGATGATTTAATGGATGGATTTATTAGTCTTCGATATTAATATATTCGTATAAGAAGATTTAATATAATACCGAACTTAGCAGACATTTACTTGACATTTTAATTAATCTATGATATTTTTTTTATTAATCTAAATTCTATACATTTTATACTTAGCCTTGGTAATGTAATAAGTAATGTCATGGTCGAATTCTGTTATATTTTATGTAGGCCAAGTACGCTATAACAATATTTTAGATAAAAATCATTTTTAGAACAAATGTTAATAACGTGCCAAAAATAATATGTTAGAAATATTTAGGTTGTACTCGTATGTACGACAAGTCCAGGCCAGACCAGATTATACTACACTATACATATATTTCATATCGGAAGGATGGAAAGAATTGAATTTTTTTTCTAACTCTACTTCTATTTATGTTTCTAATGGGATCTTAAGTAGACATCCATATTAATCCCGTATATTTTGATTCAATATTTAATTATTTACTAATTAAATATTGAATCAAAATTAAATATTAAATCAAATTAAATATAATATAACTAGAGGCCAATCGTAGCGCAGCAGGGGCACAAAGTGTGACTGTAAAATCGACTAGTCGTGGGTTCGATCCCCACTCGGAAGATGAAATATTTATTTTAATTTATATTTCCATTTCTTCGCGCTGGTGACGAGGCAAAGCGCCCCATTCGGCGGAAGGACGGAGTGTTTTAACATAAGGTTCCCTCTGCCTACCCTGCTATGTACGGAAAACAGCGTGAAGCTGATTTAATTTTTTGATTTAATAATATAACTAATATTGAACTAAAACAATAAAATACTAACAATTTATTTAAATTCTAGAATAAGACGACTTTGTACGTGGATGGTAACTCGTGGTTGGTTTGACAATATCGTACTATTATTCATAGCATTGAATTGCATCACACTAGCGATGGAACGACCCAACATTCCCCCAGACTCTAAGGAAAGGGCTTTTCTGTCGAGTGCCAATTACGTCTTCACAGTCGTTTTCGCTGTAGAAATGTTTATAAAGGTAAGTTATTATAGTTTTTTCTTTTAATTAAGCTTATTGTTTTACAGGTTATTATAAATATTTATATTTACGTAATAATTGAAAGCTATTTGATTCTCGATATTTGTGGATTCGAATCTAAAAAGGAATAATTTAATTGGAATATTTTTATTTTCTTGATCTGGGTAAATTATAATTCACGTTGGGTTTTTTTAGGCAATGTAAAATCTATAAATATAAAATTTATACTTATTTTTAGTAAAATATATTTATTTATAAAAGCTTTTATTGTAATATTATAAATAATGAAGCCCTTCAAAAATCTGGAAGACGTCATTACCCACCCCCCACATTATTGTGATGTTCCATTCCATAAAGATTTCATGTCTAACCAAAATTACAAAATCACATACAGCCCATGCGTATTTCCATTTAACTAGCATGAGTTTTAAGTCCTTGTATTTCATTTTGATTAAATATCATGAGTTTTTTAATTCATATTATATATAAATCTTTTTAAATTTCTTTAAAAATGGACTTAGTTGTAAACAGACATGACTCAAATCTATAATATATATATCTATATTAAAATATCCGAAAATAATAAGAAAAATATACACATTGATTGGATTCGAACTCACGACCAGCTACGAAATACGACGATACGAAATACGAGTATACATTAACCAATTTATATTACAATCTTTAAATATTATAGTACAATAATTGTATAGTATATTCGTCTCTATAAATTACAAACATAAATTACGATATCTAATATGAAGATATAAAATTATTTATTCTAACCAAAAGGTGGTAGCATCTGGAATGTTCTACGGATCAGATGCATATTTCACGTCGGGATGGAACATAATGGACGGTTCTCTCGTTATAATATCAATTATTGACTTATTGATGTCTCTAGTATCCGAATCGAGTCCGAGAATATTTGGAATTTTAAGGGTAAGATTTACTTCTTCTATTACTTAATCTGAACAGCTATCAGGGTAGGCAGAGGGAGCCTTGTGCTAAGGCAATCCGCTCTCCACTTTCCTCCGAATTCTGAGCGTTGAAACTCAAAGCCGCGTTTTGTCTTGACACCAGACCGAAAAAATGAAAATATTGAATATTTGATTTCTCCGAGTGGGAATCGAACCCACAATCTGAAAATAAAAACTAAATCTAGAATTGACTTTATAATTATAAGGTGTTGTACCTGGTTTTATGATCTCGAAACGCTTGTTACAATGATATTATATAAAACGTCCAAAACGTCGACAGTGCCTACAGAATATCAATTTCCATGCTAACCTCAAAAATGTCATTTCAAGCTGGAAATTTCAAAAATCTTTTGTACGCACATCAAAGTTAAAACTCGAAAAATGGTTAGTGTTTACTCAGTGCGTTCACATATTAATTAACCAGTCGTAGAGACCTTTTACTATACACGGGACTATTGGGGATTCGATTTCCAGTCGAGGGAATGAATTATTTTAACTTAAAACTTAGCTCTCAACTTTTCTCCTGATCCCGAATACTAGGTTGCCTCTTCCTACCCTGCTATATACGGGGTACAGCATGAAACAAAAAACAAAATATAATAAGATTATACTTATCGATTTTTTTTCAGGTATTTAGGTTACTAAGATCATTAAGACCTTTAAGAGTAATA
>HE671433.1:57920-98714 GCA_000313835.2 Heliconius melpomene melpomene | reverse complement strand
TTTGAGTTAATCCAGCGAGAAGTTTAATTCCAACTCTCAGCTGAAAATTTTTTATACCAAACTTTACATATACTAACTCAATTTATTTAATAGATTTATTATTATTTCAACAAATATATGTATATCTAATACATAGATAATTTAATAGCACACTGATCTGTCATGTACGAACTTTAACCCCCGATAATAATTACTTAGTAAATAGTAAACAAAGATATTTAAGTGGCTCGTCCAGTTCTTTGTCATGTCTGAGATGACACATGTTCAAGAGTTACTTCTTGTTCTCAGTGCTTGATAGTATGAAAATATTACGAACATAAGAAAAATGATAAAAATAAATCAGCTTCACGCTGTATCCCGCACGCAGCAAGTTAGGTAGAGGGAACCTAGTGTTGAGACACTCCGTTCCCTACTTTCCGCCGAGTTCTGGAGGCATTGTGTGTTAAGTGGCGGAAGTTAACGCCGTTTTGACACCAAGGCGAAGAAATGGAAATATACATTTAAATATCGGGAATCGAACCCATAACCAGTCGCGTTTACAGTCACGACCGCGACACGACTGGCCTCCAAGCAAAAACTATGGTTTTTTTTTAAAATGAAATAAAATTATTATTTTTTTATATAGGAATATCAGATTTTATATTTCTTTAAAGAAATTCTTTTCTTTTTATTTTTGGGTTAAATTTAAACTATTAACAAATATTGACATTGCCATAAAGTAAAATAATTTACAAATAACTATGTGTAAGAACCGTACAGAAAGTCCAATGACAACGGGATTCGAATTCGTTTCTCTCAAGATGTCCACATTTTCTGACCGATTAAGTTGTACGACCGGTCCACAGTGGCGAAATTGTAATACCTACTTATAATACTGCAGTCGTTCTTTTTTAAATTTATTTTCTTTTATTTCTTTTGAAAAAACATCATCAAAATCGATATGAAAATATCATACTGGTGGTATTAAAATTCCCGGTTTCCTTATACTAGTCGAAAATAAACCTTAAATATAATTACTTATATTATATGAGTTACCTCATTACAATATAAGTAATGAGTTATAAGAATTACTTTGTTAACTTGAACTTAATTTGTGTGATGTCGAAAATACTATAATCGATTTCAAAAATGAAATTAACCAACGGATCTTTGTAACCTATTGCAGTAATAAATGATAAACTGGTTTCACTTTATTTAAAAAAAAATATAAATATTTTTAGATTATTATGAATTATATATCTTTAATTTAATTATAGATATACAAATAATTATATTATAAATATTTATCTATATATATAAAATCGAAAGGTCACTCACTCATCACGAAATCTCAGAAACTACATGTTCTGGGAATCTCAAATTTTGCATAGGAGTTACTTATAGGACGTAGGTGCTCGCTAAGACGGGAATTTGCAATAGTCGACTTCTAAGGGGTTGTTTTTGGGGTCGAAAGTTTGTATGAAACTTCGTTTCTACAAATGCTAGGAGTCTCAAATTTTGCATAGACGTCACTAGGACGTAGCCATGGAGACAGAAATTAATATTAACATAGTTCACGCGAGTGAAACCGCGAGCGGGCCGCTAGTATGAATATAAATATAAAAAAATATTTATTGACATAATATTTTTCGTACCTGTTCAGAGTTATTTTTCGGTTTGTCAACAATAAAAGAAAATGGAAATTTGCATTTGATCGTAAAACGAAAATAAAAATAAGTGAGCCGAACACATGTGGTAGGTTTTATAGCGACGATATTATACTTTTGATTGTTCAGTTGTATATGAATGCAGCTATTATTTAACTATTTTAACACAATTACTGTTAAAAATATATATAAATTATAATAAAATATACAAATATATATTACCTAGGACTGGTCCAACGATGAACATATACGCAAACATGACTAATATAATTTGCAAACGTCTGGAGCCCTGTCGTTTCTTGAAGGCCACATTCACCGTAGCCACAAAATCCTGCACTGAAAACATTGTAAATACTGTCCTGGATTCATCACTATCTATTTTTTTCTTTGTCTTCTCCTTCAAACGTACGAGGATGTATACGAACCCAGTCATATAGAAAAAGCAGGCAACTGTAAAAACACCATAATAGCCAAAACGTCTCGTCATAATTCCACTAAGCGCGAGCCCTATAGGCCTGCTAAGAGTCAGTATAGCAGTTATAATTCCTAAACGAAAAGTCCGTTCAGAATCACTTGTAATATCTGTGATGTAACTGTACACAGCCATCGTCATGGCGACGCGGCCGCCAGCCAGAGCTGGAGGAAGACCCTCAATTAAGGCAGTTTCGTTGAGACCAACTTGAAGAAAAAATACTGTGCTCAGAATTATGCCGAAAATTGATATCAATTTTCCTAATATTGGCAGTACCATGAAACTTTTCCTGTTTCCTGTGCGATCGCTCCAAGCTCCGACGAAAAGCGTCAATATTCCAGGTAGAGCAGTCTGCAATGGAAAACTCCAAGCAGTCATACCAGCTACCATCTTTTGCACATTTTTCTCTTCTTCCGTATAATTGTGTGTGCGTCCCTGCATTATATGTAGGCAAGTCTGCTCGTCGTACTTTAAATTCACTAAACATGATTTTTCTAAGCACAAATTTTGAACAGCCAATCCCGCTAAAACACTCGGTAACACGTAACATATAACGTATGGTTCCACTGTCACTCTCGATTTTAAGCTCCATGTTTTTTTTATATATTCTTTTAATCTGCCATTTAATTTTGTTTCAGATTTTATTATATCTTTCTCATAACTAGTTTCCTTTGAAGAGTTTAAATTCACGATCTTTTCTCCGGGCACCTCGACCCGTAACGTCATTTTGATTACTAATTTTCAGTGGCCAGTTCATTTGCTTATAACATACTACACCCAATATATTTTATTACACTGATGTCTGTATATATATATATAAAAAAAAAACCATATATATTTATTATGAAAATCGCGCGAGTTTAGAACTAGCAGTCGCGAGCGAGCGTTGGCGCGTGCGACTATGGATTGGCAGTTAAGTAGATAAGTAGCGACTGTTTTGGTCCGCTCCGATACCACTACTGCCTTTCTGTTGCTGTCTCTTCTACTGTTTAATTTGCATCTGTCAAATGCTTACACGAAGCTTATCTTGATAAAGATACTAAATAAATAATCATATTTTATATATTGCTGCGTTGAGTTACGCCGCTCAACACACACAACGTCTCCGGAATTAGGTGGAAAGTGGGGAACGGAAGTGTCTTAACAATTGGTTCCCAGGTTCCCTTTGCCTACCCTACAGCCTAAATATACATTTATTATTTTCCAGTACCTTTTTCATGAGTTACCTTGAAAATTCACAAACGCCTGAAGCAGTTTGGCGAAATATATTTTGGGAACGGTGGGGAACAGAAGTGTCTTAACAATTGGTTCCCAGGTTCCCTTTGCCTACACCGCTATGATCGGGATACAGCCTGAAGTTAAAAACAAATATATATTTATTATTTTCCAGTACCTTTCCCATGGATTACCTTGAAAATTCTCAAACGAGCAGTTTGGTGAAATATATTTTGTACTAGTTTATTAAAGTAATTTAAGCACCTACGTGTTTTAATCAATACAAATGCAATATGCAGACAGCACGTCCATATACGTCCTAATTTTTTTTTCCGCAAAGTCGGTCAAGATGAAAATTGTGTAATTTTTCTAATTAAATACCATTGACCAGTTGTTATAATTTGTGAATGAATACATAGCGAAAAACCAATTTTAGCCTCAAGGTTTCTAATTGAAATTGCTCTTTCCCCAAATTGATTTTAAAATATATTAGATAGGTAGATACATTGATGAAAACAGTTGTTAATTTGGAACGGCCTTTCTTGATTTATTTTCTTTATTGTAATACTTATTATATCATTTAGCTAATATTATGCTTATTACAATGGAAGCGAATTCTAAAATTGTAACGTAATATTAAATAGCAAATAAATAAAATTTCATAACTTGAAGAACATGAAGAAAATATGAATTTTATATTTGAAAAGAACACTTTACCATTATATGTATAGAAAAAAAATTGCTTCACGCTGTATCCCGCACACAGCACAGTAGGCAGAGGGAATATAGTGTTTAGACACTTCCCCACTCTCCGTCGAATTTTTTGAAGCATTGAAGTTGAGTGGCGGAACTCAACGCCGGGCTTTGGCTTTGGTGTCAGAGCAAAGAAATGTTCGGAGTAATAAATTATTAATACATAACAATTTATTACTCCGAATGGAACTCGAACCCATAACCGTCACCGGTCGCGTTACAGTCAAACACTGCCCCTGCGCTATCCGCCTCAAATATGTTGTTCGATAAAATTGCTATAAATATTGACAGTGCTATAATATGGCACAGAGAAGAAGTGTGTGTCAGTTCGATTCTTATCATTATCGTCACCTACCTCCAAAACTCTGCGGAAAGTGGGGAACGGAGTGTTTTAACAATAGGTTCCCATTTTCCCTCTACCTACCCTAACTGTATGTATTACTAAAAAACATTATATTTCTAATAAATATACTAAGTGCACAAAAGAAGAAGAAGATGATATCAGAAGAAAGGAGAGAAGATGAAGATGATGTCAGAAGAAGGAAAAGAGTGTCTTAACATTAGGTTTCCTTTGCCTACAGTTATGTATGCGTGATACATCGTGGTGCTACATGAGTTCGTGGGCGGTGATCACTTGCCATCAGGGGAACCGTACGCTCGTTTGTCTTGTCTTTTCCAAATAAAAAAAGATTTTCTTAATCCTCTATATTTTTTTTTCTAAAGTTGTTTTAGCTTAGGTGACAAGAAACTGCACTAACCTTTTAAATTTTACTACTTACTAAAAATAGATTAACATTATGCATATAAAGATAAAATAAGATATTAGAATAAATTTATTAAAACCTGTCTTAGTGTTCCTTTCTTATTATTTATTTACCATATTTATATACCACATAGTAACATGATTTTTATTAGAAAAACAAAAAGAATATAAAGTTTACAAACATTACATTGTTTTTTAAAATTTAAGCAGAGCGAAGCGAAGATCTTAGTTCATTTAATGAAAGCTTATTCTTAAAAAAGATTTTTTTTCCTTTAATTTTATTTTTCAGCTTCATGCTTAATCCCAAACAGAGTTGACAGAGAAGACGGAAAGTCTAAACGTTCCGTCTTTCATTTTTCGCCATTAACATCGCGTGTTGAATGGCTGGCCGTGCTTTACATAACTAAAGAAAGGGAAAATGAAAATAATTCATTCACGGATCGAACTCAGAACTATCTTATTTACAGTCAAACTCTATCACATTGAGCTAGGATGGCTTGAAATGTGTTAGATTTGTTTAATTAAAATTATTATAATTAAAATAACAGCAGCCAGTGAATTTAATAGAAAATAACACCAGAGAAAAACGTCGTGGCGCAGCGGAACAAGTGTGTGACTGTAACGTGACCGTTGTGGGTTCGATCCCCACTCGAGGAAGTGAAATATTTATTTACGTTTATATTTTCATTTCTTCGCTCTGGTGTCGAAACAAAGCGCGGCGTTGAATTCTGCCCCTCAACACGCAATGCCTCCAAAATTCGGCAGAAAGTGGGGAAAGGAGTGTCTTAACACTAGGTTCCCTCTGCCTTCCCTGCTGTGTGCGGGATACAGCGTGAAGCTGAGAAAAACGTCAAAATAAGGTAGACCAACAAAATTTATACAATTATTTATAGTTTGTTTTTTACATAATTATTTTTATTCTTTTCATGCATAAACAATGCAGGTACTTCCGAATAATTACCGTAATATTTTAATGCAATTAATCGGATTCGGCTATAAATATAATATTATCACGTGTATTATTTCCACATCAACGTCATTAGTCCATGTGCTATTATTATAAAACTGGAAAATTCTGAAATATATTATAACATACCTTTTATAATCTAGTAGGAGGGTAGATGATAATTTTTTTGTTTTTGTTTTTGGTTGTAATAAAATAACATTAAAACTAAATTAGGTTAGGTTACCAGGTTCCATTTAGCGACCTTACTATGTGCGGGATGCTGCGAGAAGCTAATATGAAACAGAAGAAATTTATGAAAATAATTATATAATTTATGAAGATATTGTATTATTTTTTACGATAAGTTATTGAATTGTTTTAATGTATTTATGTCACAGTCGTGACGCAGGTGGGACGCGGAACAACGTATTTTAACTATTTATTGTTATTTTGAAGTCAAATATCTTATATATAGGTTTTATTTTTTAACAATATCGAATTTTTTGTTCTATTTAATATTTGATAGTAAGAACTTGCAGTATAAATAAAGGAAAAAATCTAAAAAATTCTAATTAATAGATATTTCATAGAAAAATACAACATTACAAACTTTTATTTAGAGTTCATTTTATACAAAACGAATGCATACGTCCGCAAACTTACATTTTTAATTTTTTAAATTATATCTTTAATCCTGGAATTCATACGGAATCCTCGAGATGCCGATATCGGTTTTTTATAATTAAAATTATTATGCTTTGAGAAAGGTATAATAATAATCTCATTCGACGAAACCAGTTAATTCTTATTTAGTCATTATTATTTATTGTAAAGAAAGTGCGCTACTGCTTACTCGTATTTAATAAATTATTACTCGTACGTAAATCAAAAAGCAGATACTATAGGTGTGTGTCATTATTTTAATTTATTAGCAAGAACATTTCTTGCTTTGGCTAGGAAATTTAAATATATATTTATTATATTTTTTTTAGATAAAACAAAATGATACATCATGTTTGTAATTGAGAAGAATATAAATTTGATTAAAATATTTCCAAAACCATCTATAATAAATCAAAAAGAAAACTAGAAATAGAAACTTAAATTTTCACATTAGGTAGGATAAATCGTTAAAAATCGGTCGAGTACGAATGAAACTCGCGCACCGACGGTTCCGTATCAATTTCAGATTTGTAGAGTAACGGAAATATAATCTAAAAATGTTATCAAACTTAAACTTTAACACTCATTTAGTACGATTTTTTTAGCTTCACGCTGTTATCCCGCATGCAGCAGAGGAAAGTTAAGACACTCCCGTTCTCCACTTTCCGCCAAATTCTGGAACGGTATTCCCAAACGGGAATCGAACCTACTACCGTCGCGCTTACAGTTGTGAGGCACAAGCATGCCATGCCACAACGATCTATGAATTATATTATGTCATTAAAATTGACTAATTTAATAAAATAATAGACCGTCATAGCTCAGTGGGTCAGCGTCTGACTGTAACTATAATGTGGGTTCTATCTCATTTAAAGGAAATGATTATATTTAAATTATTTACACTTATCTGCTTAGCTAAGATTTAACGTGGCGTTTAATTCCGCGACTGAACTTGCAATGTTTTAATTCCTCATGGAAAACGGAGAACGGAGTGTGATTTAGAATCTCTTTGTCTTGTCTACTCTTGCTTTCTGGCAAAATCGTAAAGCTAAAAAAATGTACATGATATCTGTACAGAAACAATATCAATTTAAATAATAAGCGTATTTGATATTGCAAAATAGTAGGCGCTTTACAATTATTGTCAGCTTCACGCTGTATCCCGCACACAGCAAGGTTGGCAGCGGGAACTTAGTGTTAAGACACTCCATTCTCCACTTTCCGCCAAATTCTGGAGGCATAGCGTGTTGCGGTGGAACTTAACGCCGCGTTTTGCTTCGACACCAGAGCGACGAATTTCATCTCCTCGAGTGTTGATTGAACCCACAATTAGTCGATTTTACAGTCACACTTTCATCCACATTCTAAACTAAACTTAAAGGTACTGTAACATAATACGAATTAAAATAATATATTAATTAAAAGTGACTAAATTCGAATGAAAGGCATTAACAAAATATTTATGGGCACAAAAGTTAAAACTATTAAAACAAAGGAATAACATACAGGGCACAAAATGGAGGAATTTTATATACATTTCTTTCAGAAAAGTCATAGCTTGCCATACACTATATTCTATTTTATTAATGCCTCTAAAACGCGCACAAAGAGGGAGACGAAAGTATATTTTTTATTAATTCACTGAATTGTTTTTTTTATTACTTATATTAAGTTTTATTGTATGATAATATGGCTCACAAGAAAATTAAACAATTTAAAAAAATACAGTAGGTGGTTTACTAGACTTTAGAAAATTTCACTATGAAAGCCTCCAGAGCCTGTAATGTATGCAACCAGAAAATTATACTATATATATATGCCCTTTACGGCCAATACTACAAAGTATATAAATATATACACAAAACATATAATATTTACATATAAGTTTTTGCGTTTACCAAAAAAGTGAAATAAACCATGGCTGAACAACAACAGGTAAAAAACAATGTAAAAAATGTAACGAAAAAGTGAATTCTTTATTATATTTACCAATAAATACAGGTCTAAAAATATTTAATTCATTCAACTTTGCCTTGTTTAGGTCACCACCAAGGTCATTCTATGATTACACCGGCATCAACATTAACTCCACACATATACAACTTCTTAACCGGAACAACTTCGCTGGAGCGTCAAAGTCACTTCTCATTTGATACTGGTATTTACAAACAGGCGGACAGCTCGCGGATGTGTGTTTATAATATATTTTGTAAGTTTTAATTATTTAAATATGGTGATGTAAATATTTAAACATTTTAAAATACGAGTGACAAAATGACTTCTAAAATGCAGAGTGATGATGAACTTACTGAAACGGAAGTTAATGGAGAAATTGATAAGAATGTTGGTGAAACAGAAATTACTCAAACGTCCTTCCCACAGAAAATTAAGAAAATCCTAACTTTCTTTACAGTTGAGCCCTTTTTGTTTTGTTATATTTTACCAAACGTCATTTCATCTGTGGCTGTACAGAAACTAAACATGGAAAAGGCATGTCGTGCTGATCTTAATTTCTCTGAAACAATTTGCGCCCAGGCTATTTCTGGTGATTTTAGTGATAACCTTACTTTAACTGCCCTGGAAGGCGCTCAGCAACTAGTCGCAGATATGACAACATGGAAACAGCCATTGCAAAGCGGTCTGCCTGCTGCAGCTATACTGTTTGTTGGTGCATGGAGTGATAAAACTGGAAATAGGAAACTGTTGATGCTTATCCCAATGTTTGGTGAATTGGTTTCTGCAATAGGATTGATTTTAGCGACGTACTTCTTCATAGAGTGGCCATTATGGGTGACAGCATTGATTGAAGCTCTGCCTTCAGCTTTCAGCGGCGGTATATCGATTGCTTTAATGGGCTCCTATAGCTATATATCTGATGTCACTACAGTTGAATCCAGAACATTTAGAATGGGTTGCGTCGCTGTTATTGTTACACTGGGGATACCTTTGGGATCCTCTATCAGTGGTGTTTTATTAGAGCAAGTCGGTTTTTACGGAATATTTGGCATTAGTAGTTTCTTATTTTCTTTTGGATGCCTTTATACCTATTTTAGAATACATGATGTAAAGGTGGCAAACGTAAGAGGCACCTGTCAAAAAGAAATACGAGATTGTTTTAATCTAAGAAATGCCTGGGATACACTTTCTCTGCTATTTTTGTCACCTAAAAAGGAACTTAGCCAAATATGGCTTGTTGTTTGGGCACATATTGCTGTCATCGGTCCGGTGTTCGGTATGCTAGCTTTGATTTCTTACAATGATACTATAAAAAAATAATAAAATAGTATAATTTATAATAATTAAAATCTTTATATCACATTGTTTTAGGTGAAAGCTCCTTTTTATTCTTATATACGTTGAAGAAATTTGGCATGGATGTAGTGGACTTCAGTTTATTTTCCACATATTCTGTCCTAATGGGGTTGGCTGGTATGATATTTTTTTATTTATCTGTGTTAGTTTATGCTACTGTAAAAATTTATAACAATCTTTATTATTAAAACTAAAAACCAAGATCTTTTAACATCTGCCTATGTTTTTAAACTAATTAATTATACTTATTTAGAAAATCACTTTTTTTTAGAGGGAGCCTAGTGTTAAGATACTCCGGTCTCCCATTTTCGCCAAATTCTTGAGGCCTTATGTTAAATATATCTACGAGGCCAATCGTGTTGCAGGGGCACAAGACTATAACTGTACGTTTACAGTTATAGTCTTGTGTCGTGTCTGATTCAATTCCCAGACGAGGAATATTTTTATTTCTTCGCTCTGGTGCCGAGGCAAAGCGCGGAGTTTTATTCCGCCAACAACAACATTACCTGCATTTCCTCCAGAATTCAGCGGAAAGTGAAGAAGGGAAGAATCTAGATGGGAACGGAGTGTCATAACACTAGGTTCCAAGGTTCCTTCTACCGTCTCTTCTATATGCAAGATACACTGTAATGCTAAAAAAAATATATACCTATACATTTATGTATGGATAAGCGTATACATACGAGTTGTTATTGTGTCTATCATATATATGTTCATTATAATATCTTACGTAATAATGTGGTTACAAATACCAATCAAAGTTAAATATTTTTCTAATATAGATTTTAAATTGCGGTGGCTTCATCACGTCACTCACTTCAAATCAATCAAATGATTTGAACATGGACATTCCATCAGAGGCCGTCGTAGCCCAGAAGCACAAAGGTGTGACTGTAACGCGACGATTACGGGTTCGATCCCCACTCGAGGAAATAAAATATTTATTTAAATTTATATTACCACTTTCTTCGCTCTATTCAGTTTCACAGTGTATCCTGAACACAGCACGGTAGGCAGAGGGAACCTAGTGTTATAACACTCTGATCTCCAGTATATTCAGCGCGAAGCTAAAAAAACTTATGTATATACTAAATAGTCAATTAAAAGAATACGAGTATATCATTAAGAATTTTAACTTTGAGCTATAAGAAGACTATGGCTAATGACTGTATCTCACAAATGGGTGTAATTTATTTGTTATTGACAATTGTAACTATCAGGATATTTTAATTGATAATTCCATGTTTTCCTCTATGTTCAATTTAATTTATTTCCTAAAATAATTAATTGCTATATTATAAACTAAAATATATTTAAAACATTTTTTTTATTTACATTAAAAGTCAAGTAGAATATTACATTAAACAAGATGTGACCAAAAAATACTGATAACTATTGGTATAGACAGATTTTATTAAATTAGAAATCAATTTGGCAATTTAGCACAGCGCAGCGTTAAGTTCCGCCATCTTGCACGCAATGCCTCACAATTGGCGAAAAATGGGGAGGGTAGTGTCTTAAAATTAGACTTCCTCTGTCTACCCTGTTTGACGTAGGGTACAGCGTGAAGGTGAAAAAAGAAGCAAAATCCTGAATCCATAAAGAAGATCTTAGATCTTTTCCAAAGCATCAAGCAAATCTATCTATTTATTTTTCCTTTTCCTTTTTCCAGGAACGGCTGTCGCTGTCTTAGTGCTAAGTAAACTATTGAAAGTCCACGACGCCCTCATCGGTGCTATAGCAACAACGTCCAAAGTAGTAGCAAGTTTTGTGTACGCATTCGCGCCCACCAGGACATGGTTCTTCACTGGTCCCATTTTTGATTTCTTTGGAAATTCTGGAACTACCGTCGTTAGATCTATTGGGACTAAAGTAGTCTCACCAGATAAAGTTGGTGAGTATTTTAATATATTTAAATTAAAAATATACTTTTAAACCATCAGATTTCTAGCTGACGTCATTTTAAACATACGAATTAACTTAGAAGGCCATCAAATTTTTAACTATACACATACATACATACATACATATTTGTATAATAAGTTGTATCGAATATTAAAGAAACTGGTTTCAACATGTATAAAAGTAAACTCTTATAGATCCTATTGTAAATACTTTGGTGCCTAACCGCAGCAACCGGATTCAGTTTTAATTTAGTAACAAAAAATATATATTATACTAGCGGCCCGCCCGCGGCTTTGCCTGCGTGAACTACGTTATTATTATTTTCTGTCTCCATGAGTACCTACGTCCTATAAGTGCCGTCCATGCAAAATTTGAGACTCCTAGTACATGTAGTAACGAAGTTTCGTACAAACTTTCAACCCCAAAAACAACCCCTTAGGAGTCGAATATTGCAAATTTTCGTGTTAGCGAGCACCTACGCCTATAAATAACTCCTATGCAAAATTTGAGATTCCTAGCACATGTAGTTTCTGAGATTTCGTGATGAGTGAGTGACCTTTCGATTTTATATATATAGATTAAATTGAGTCAGGCCGTCGCGTTGTGGCGCAGGTGCACAAGTTTGTGACTGTAAAGCACCGGTTGTGGGTTCGATCCCTACTTGAGGAAATGAAATTTGGTAAATCACAACTCTTTTATACTAATATATTTATTTATTCGCTCTGGCATCAAGGCAAAAGCCCGGCGTTGAGTTCTCCACTCAACACACTATACCTGGAAAAATTTGGAGAAAAACAGAGAATTAGTGTTAACACTATATTCTCTCTGCCTACGATGCAATATGCGGGATACAGCGTGAAGCTGATAAAACAAAGAATTGAATTAGTTTAATGCAATTTTTATTATTCTAATATTTCAGGTAAAATGTGTTCTGTCATTGGTTTTGTTGAAGCAGTCGTTCCAGTCATTTACGGTCCCATGTACAGTGAGATTTATTCTTACACTTACAAAATTTTTCCCGGTGCTTTTTATTTACTTGGAGGTTGTATGACTGTGCCGGCTATATTTATATTTCTGTAAGTATATATTTTTTTACAAATTTTAAAATATTATTTCACATTTAAGAAAGAAAAGTACTTTTTAGAAAACTTGAATTTTTTATCTAAAAAATATAAAATTAAAATTAAATCCGCTTCACGCTGTATCCCGCATTTGACCGTGTAGACAGAGGGAATTTAGTGTTAAGATATTTCCTCATTTTTCGCCATATCTAAAGCATCATCGTCGACACTAGAGCGAAAAGATAATATTAATTTATGTATTCCTCGAGTGGGGATCGAACTCACAACCAGTCGCGTCTAAAAATCTGGCAACTCAGTTACCAATTATAGTCCATTGAAAAGTTACATTTAGGGTAGCGTTTCCCACAGGACCCAATTTTTTTTTTAATACGTAGGTATTTTTATTTTATAAGCATAACTTCAAGTTTGTGAGGTCGCCACACTTGTCCCCTGGCCGTCACCTTAAAAAAAGGAACGTAAAGGGTTTTCGCTCTGTATCTCATAAACTAGCAACCCTACAGAAAAAAATGTAAATAATTATTTGCAGCAAATTAAATTGTTTACAACTTTACTTCTATTATATTATAGCTCCCGTTATTCCGAGAATATTCATCTCCGATTCTGAGTAAAACAATAGGTGGAAAATAGCCTTATTATTATTAAAAAATATATATGAGAAAACTAATATATCAATAACACCATAAGTATATTAAGAAAATAATAAAGGATATAAATTAATAAATGTTATATAAAAAACGTAATTTTTCATGTTTATTACATTCTTACGAGTATTCAGAAATCCAGTTAACTTGAAAAAAAATTGAAATATATTTTATTTAAAAGTAATTCAACTCATTTATTTATTATCATATTTATCTATTACTCGTTGATTGGTATATAATAATAATGTTTAAACATAATTTCAAGGTATCTCTACTTCTTGCATCGCAAAGAAGAAAAGGATGTTGTCAAAAATCCTGAGATGAAGGAAGCGTATGCTCACGAAAATGCTGTAACAGCAGTATAGAAATTAAGTGTATAAAAAATAATATATTTTAAAAAATACAGGTTCTTCCATAAAAAAATATGTAACTATAATTGTATTAGAGAATTTACGAGAGATATATGGTTAGTCATTGCTCCATTTGTTTGATAAATTTATACCTCAAATATGTCAATCGATGTCCACAACGATGTACTTATAATAATCAGCTACACGCTGTATCCCGCACACAGCAGGGTAGGCAGAGGGAACCTAGTGTTAAGACACTCCGTTTCCTACTTTCTGCCAAATTCTGGAGGCATTGCGTGGCAGAACTGAACGCCGCGCTTTGTCTCGACACCAGAGCGAAGAAATGTAAATATAAACGTAAATAAATATTTCACTCTCGAGTGGGGATCGAACCCACAACCGTCGCGTTACAGTCACACCCTTGTGCCGCTGTGCCACGACTGGCCTTATATATAATATGAAATATAATAAATATTAGTTCTGCCTGGTTAATATTAAGCAAAGTGCAGCATTGGACCCACCTCGTAAAATCATAATTCCTTCTATTACCAAAAAGTATAAACACACATACTTTCAAACGCTCGTGGAATGGTAAGACGACATATAAAAGGACTTGTCCTCACTGACTGAGGTAAGACGCACGCACAGCCGTAACCGCTGTGCGTAGAAACGTGGAATTTGGACAGATGTTTACTTTCGTAATCTGGACATCCACTAAGAAGGGATTTTGAAAAATTTTAACCCTAAAGGGGTGATATAGGGGTTGAAAGTTTGTATGGAAAAAAATTTAAATCGGCACCGATTCTTATAAAATTTTTAATTTAGATTTTTAAAAGTATTTAGTTGAATACGTGTTTCAACGTTTTGAAGAATTTTTCCCCTAAGGGTGCAAATAAGGGGTTGAAAGTTTGTATAGTTTTTTTTTTTAAATCGGGACCAATTTTTATAAAATTTGAAATTCAGACTATTAAAAGTATTTAATTCAACACATGTTTCATGGTTTATTAAAAGTCACCCTTAAATACTCAAGCGAAGCTGCGCGCGTCCGCTAGTAAAAAATAAGGTTTATTGAACATATAAAGATTTTATTAATTTATTTCGTAAGGTAATAGAAAAGTATGATGTTATGTACAACAAAATATAATATGTGACATTTATTTAAATTCTGTAACGCAATCATCATCATCATGATCATCATCAACAGCCATCTTTTGTCCACTGCTGGGCCTATGTCCAGGCCTATGCCTTCCCCAATTCTCGCCATCACACTCGATCCTCAGCTCTTCGGACCCATCCGCTTCCCGCCAACCTCTTTATGTCTTTATGTAACGTAATGCTATAATGAAACGAAAATAATCTGAAAACTTGTTTGATTTAAAAGATAAATTTTTAAATAAATATATTAAATAAAATTTTTTTGTTATAATTGCTTGGCTCTGGGAAATTGTGCTGTATGTGCTATCAACACAATAATTACCCAACACTTCATCACTTAGCTGTACGACAGTGGCTTCCACACCCAGATCCATCAAAAGGGATCTATAACGAAACCAAAGCGGATTTTAAAATCTGACTCTAATGGGTTATTTATTGCTGATAGATTTCTCAGATTTTGTAAATGGGTTTTAAATAATTTACAGTTTTTTTTTTGAGAAATTTGCTAAATTTTTGTTTGACAAGGGCAATTCTGTTTACTTTTTCTATAGCCTGTTTCCTAAAAAAAATAATTTAAGATATCCCAGTGATCGAGTGTGGTGGCCAGAATTGGGAAAGGCCTATGTCCAGCTATGGACAAAAGATGGCAGTTGATGATGATGATGATGATGATGATCCCAGTGATACCAATTTGATAATAGCCTTATCTACATCGCTTTGAAGGGGATTGACCAGATTACCAAGAACCATGTGCATTTCACTTACTGTATATATAAGGAATCGCCTAGATTAATTTCAGAGCAATGTTTATATATTGTATCAAACTATATTTGTACAACAGTGAAGTTTAAAAGTTTTATGGATTAATGTATTAATAAATAAGATTTTAATACAATTATATTATATTTTTTTAGTATTACTAATATATTATATACTTTGTGCAAAACTATTTTGTTTTTATTATGTTCTAAAATTTTTAACCACAGATAGGTAGGTACAAATTAAATTGTTTTAAAATTTGATTCTTAGTATATGAGTGTAATGGAAATGTTAGAGGAATTAACTTTTGCGAAACAACAAATTTTAAATAAACAAAAATAGCACTAATAGTGTTATAGAAAACTCAGTTTTAGTGATAAGGCCGCTTTTTCACATTTTATTTTTTTATAAGCTATGTACTGTAAACTGTATATTTGTATTGTGTATTAAGGTGTAAAATTAAGAGTTTTTTTTTGCTTATGTTATAGAAAACGTAGATCAATAAAAAATACAATTCAACGAATAAAATAGTCGGTTCTTTGATATTAAATTATGTAGATAGCCAGTTTTCAATATATGTATGATTTACATCGTGATTACTACGATTTACATTGTAATTATCTCTAATTGTTATATATTTTTCTACAAGATAACAAGAAAGAATAATAACAAAAGGTTAAAAAAAAGAGATTTTAAAAAATCTTGAAAAAGAAACTTATATAACATGTTAATATTAAAATAATTAAATGAATATACTTTTATAAACAAAGAAATTTATCCCGAGTTCAAAGGCATGAAGAATAAAATAAACGATTGTTTTTACACAAATAAAAGATGAGCAAAAATATTCCAGTAGTCATAAAATTAAACAAAAAACATGTGAATATTGTTTAAGCTATATAAATACTGTGAATGCCGAGTCAAGATGATACAACTTGTAAATATTACTATCAAAGTTTACAATATTATTTATCTACAATTTAAAAATCTTGTGAAAACAATACAATAATAGGCCAGTCGTAGTTCATGGGCACAAACGTGCGTTGTGGGTTCGATTCCTATTCGAGGAAATGAAATATTTAATATATATTTTCATTTCATCGTTTTCATGTCGAGGCAAAGCGCGGCGTTGAATTACGCCACTCAACGCGCAAAGGTATATACTATCGTATCGTCATTATTTAGCGGAAAATGGGGAATGGAGTGACTAAACATTATGTTCCCTCTGCCTACCTGCTGTGAACGACAAAAAAAAACAGAAAACAATAAAATTAAAACGTAATGTTTCAATATAAAACATATATATATATACGTAAATAAATATTTTTCCAAGGCACTTACGAGGTCATCGATATCGACTTTATTGAATGACATTTCGAAACACCACCCATAAACGGTAAGGCAAAAATTCGCAATTGTTTAAACATTTACACCTGTCCGTACCTTCGTCCGTACTCGAGTTGAACGGAACAACATTATGTGATGCGTAACTCAAGGTGCTCAGATAATAGGCTAAGTTATTAAAAAGGTACGTCGCGTCTGCTTAGACCCAGAGATGCGAGCGCCCGAGCGCTCTCTCAACGCGAGCGGTCTTAATCGACAATAACTCAAGTTTTGGGTAACCGCAGTCAGATATTAAGCAGTCAGTATCGGACGCAGCCGCAAGCCACTCCGTGCCTCAAATATCAACACACTTTTACCAACTCTCACTTTTACCGCAACATGTGTACTAACGCCAGTGGTAGCACCGTCACCATCAGTTCTAGCGGTCTCACCAAATCAAATATACGTCTTACGTACGACGAGAATATATCGTGGCGGGAAAAATACAAAAGTGCTTTGAAACAAATTAAATACTGTTTTAGTGAGACTACGGTGGAACCATGTCTCTTTGTTTATATGTTCTGTACGGCGTTGTCCTCGTTGGCTGTGCAAAATATGCATTTAGAAAAATCTTGCCGCGTTCATTTTCAATTCGGTGATGAGATATGTGATCGTATTAGAGACAGAAACACCACTGGACTTCAGAACGAAGTGAACCAGGTGCAGTCCTTGGTGGCTAGTGTTATGGCCTGGAAGTTCCCTTTGCAGACTAGCATACCGGCTGTGGCAGTGCTTTTTATTGGAGCATGGAGCGATCGCACGAAGAAACGAAAAATATTTATTCTCGTACCATTTATAGGAGAAATCATTGCGAATATAGGTCTAATATTTGCAACTTTTTATTTTTATGAATTATCATTGGTGGATACTGCTTTAATAGAAGCTTTACCAGCGGCGTTTAGTGGTAGTTATATTATAATATTCATGGGAATGTATAGTTTTATGGCAGACAGGACAACAGTTGAAAGCAGAACGTTCCGTTTGGGACTAGTTACAATTTGTGTCAGTTTGGGAACACCTTCGGGAACAGCTTTGAGTGGTATAATATTAAAGGCAATTGGCTACTACGGTGTGTTTTCAGTGTTAATTGTTTTATATAGTGTTACATTTATCTTCGGACTCTTAAGGTTGGAAGACGTGTTGCCTCCTGATGATAACAGGACTATAGTGAATCAAGAGAGTAATCTTAGAAGTGTTCTCAATGATGTTTTTGGATTGGTGGCCAAGACCATTTTAGTTGTGGTGAGACCACGTGCGTTTGGTCTGAGAAATGAGATATGGTCAATAATAGTGTTATACATCCTCATGGTGGGACCGTTGTACGGTAAGTGAGACAAACAAATACTTTTTATTTTTTATTAATATTTTTATTTTTTCTTTCTGGCATTGGCACTAAGGCAAAATCCTGGCATTGAGTTTCGCCACTCAACACGCATTTCCTCAATAAATTCGGCGGAAAGTGGAAGTTCGAATGACGAAATACTGTAATTTTCTGCTTATCCTGTTAATTGCAATAATCTAAAAATGTTTACTAAGGATAAAAAAATAAGGAAAGTGGGGAGTGGAGTGTCTTAACACTATGTGTGTGTGATGTGTGAGGAATACAGCGTGAAGCTGCTTTAATTTAATTTTAATTTAGTTTTGCTCATAACTTTTACAGTTTTGGTGTCAGGTCAATCGACCCGATAAAGATAAAGCCCTAACATTTCGCGTTCTAATATCTCATACAGTTATTTGATGAGATCGAAATTTCGCGTAAATATAATTATCATATAATGACGTGTGTGACTAATGTCTGTTTGTGATACGGTCAAAGACCCACGATTAGTTTTGCCAACCGGATTAAACGTTTCGAGAAATAAAATTTTTATTAAAGTAAAATTGCTTGAAAACGATATAAAAAATACTAATAAAATAACAAATGAATGTTTTAATTTTTTTGTATAAAAAGTAAGCATTGGTGCATTGAACGAATTTGAGCATGTTTAAGTTTTTTGAAATTAATATACATATGTATAAGAAACTATTTATTATATAGTTTGAGAGTGTTTTCTCACTAAAGTTCTCATAAAACAATAAAAAAATATATAATCGATATCAGAAAATATGTCAATAATCCATTCAATACTATAATACTATAGATATATTTAATGAAAATACAATAAAACAGTTAACAGGCGATTAAAAAACAATAAAAAAAAGTCTAATTGAATGTGAACGATTTAGTTCTCATGATTCTTATTTCTCATTAAAATCAGAATATAGTAATATTATGTATGTTTGGATTTAGGCCGTTACACTCAGTTGAACGAGGTAAAACATAATTTTATCACGCTACGTCGGTTGTTCGAGATATTATACTATAGCTAAGAAACTAGCATAATAAAATCTGACCTAGATAATTAGATTAAAAAGCAATAAAAGTTAATTATTAAATTTAAATTTAAAATGTTTTTAATAATTCATTGATTGTTAAATAGTTATATAAGTCTAAGTTCTTTTTACATTGCAGAATATCTTTATAAAGATATGTTTAGAATAATAAACACAAATTTTAAGTTAATTTTAAGTAATTTTAATATTAATTCAGCTTCACGCTGTATCCCGCACACGACAGAGGGAACCTTGTGTTAAGACACTCCGTTCCCCACTTGCCGCCGAATTCTGGAGGCGGAACTTAACGCCACAATTTGCCTTGACACCAGAGCGAAGAAATGAAAATATAAATTTAGATAAATATTCCCCTTCGCCACGACTGTCCTAGTCTTTGTTATCTTTGTTATTTTATAGGAATTAATTAATATTTGTTAGGTGTTTTTCAATTTTGTGTTACTTGTAATGAAGTCGTTTTACATAATAATTATCATTAAAAATTAATAAATAAGCAAACAGTTTTTTTTATGAATTTAAATCTATTAATAATTGATTAATTAATATTCATGATTTAATTATTCTATAATTAAATAAACGCCATTACAGTTTAATGAAACAGAATCAATGGATTCAGTAAGCGTTCTCTTTATCACTAAATAATTCTCCTTTTGCTGAAAACCTTGAATAACAATGTGACAACGTTATTGGGTAATTAGTACTTCCATAGAATTTAAATACGAATATTTAGAATATGACCATGAATTTAAATCACTTTACACAAATTTACAGAAATTAATTACGATTTCTATGCTAAATAATAATTATAATAAAGAAAAAAATATATTTTTGCAATGGGTTAGTTAGATACAGCAAGAAGTTAAAAAAGTATTAATTGCGTCTTATTCATCATTATTCTTCCTCGTGACTTTTGCACCTGATAACGTAAAAAATACCGGTTAAGTGCGAGCTGGCTGCTACCGAGGTTTCCGTACCAATTTCAGGATTGTAAGGTACAATTAACAAACTTAAGTTTGCGAGCGTACGCATTCATTTCGTATGAAATATCAATATTATTTTTTAATTTTCATTTTACGGATTTTTTTCATTATTTATATTGTAAGTTCTTATTTCGTGCCAAATATCATGGGTATCAGTATTTTAAAGACTATTGATTACTTGTTGAATTTCATACAAAATACAGCAAAATCGATAAATACATAAATGCTCATATCTTTTGATTGCATTGACTTAGAAGTTTAATGTCTCAACGCGATCCCGAGATAAATGGTCTTGATAGACCGACAGACGGACAGCAAAATGGTTCAATAAAGTTTCCGTTTCACCATTTAATATACGGAATCCTACAGAGACTTATTTACGTCGATTACGTATTTGACACTAGAATATTACAGACGATACACTACACGATTAGTAGGGTATTATGCATATTTCACTAACGAAATTTGAAACTGAAACTATAGACGGTATGCCATAGGCCGTTTTAATAAAGAATAGTCTACTTTTTTTATGACTTCATTCACCTTTTTAACTAGGTTTAAAAATAGGAGTTTTTTATTCGACTGTATTGGTTTGTAAGTTTGTTACACGTTTACTCCGTTCCTTATGATTTAATTTTTGATAGCTAAACATTTGTTGTTGATTTTTTTTTAAATAACATTACTGATATTAGACTTATACGAGTATATGTAAATGTTAGCACCTATTCCTATTTCATAGGATTCATTTATACAAGTTGTCATTTTTATTATTCACATTTAATTTCATTTATTTACAAATATATATTTTTTTAATTAATTTGGAGGAAAATAGTGACATTACCGCCGTAATATATAAGTCAAAACGAAGGTAACCTACTAATCTTATCTAGTTTAGTACATCTAATCTTCTAATTAGTAGATTATCCTTATTACAGTTAACATTGAAAATAAGTATAATTTATCATTTTAAAAATATAGTTATCTTATTTCCCTTAATAACTAATGATAATATAATGAGGAATGCGGTAGACGTTAATTGTTTGTCCGTTAACTGTCTCCGAACATACAAACAAAAAACAACAATTCTAGCGATCGAGTTAACTTCTAATCATAATTAAAATTAATTGATGTTTATCAACAACATTAACGTTAAGAATGTTTCAAACAATTGATTTTTAAAATTTTGAATTTATATATGTATTATAATAATTAAAAATATTATTTTTATCATTTGTAAATAATAATTGTTAATAAGACTAATATTTATTGAACTTATTTGTTTGTTCCTAATTAAATGAATTTAAATTTATGTTATCATTTCTCTCTGGGACCAAGGCAAAAATTCCGCCGTTGAATTCCGCGAAAAATGCGACGAAAAGTGGGGAACGGAGTTTCTTAACACTAGGTTCAATCTGCCTATGCTATTACATTCTGCGGGATATCACGTGAAGCTGATTTAATTTTTTTTAATTAACTTTAAACTTCCGTCGACAACAACTTAGAGCAATCTAGGCATGTTGCTTAATAAATACCAACCAGTTACTTGGTCATATATTGCCGTCAATTAGCTTTTAATTATGAATCTGGTCGTGGATGCTATCAAATGATACTAGTTCCGTGATAAGAATTGATAAGTAATAAATATTATGTCAAAAGGAATTATAATCGTAATATAAATTATCCTCGTATAGGAATTGAACCTACAATCTTTATGGTCAGGGAAAAGTGCCTTAACTGTTAATATAAGATTTTTTTGTAGTTTCACAATACACCCATGTATAAAAGGTTAGACAGATGGAACCTAATATACCAGCACGATTGAGGACCACAAGCCTAGGTTCGAATCCCGCAGGGGACGCCCTTGCCGCCAACGGCTTTCCCTCTCGCCTACTCAACCACGGCCGTCGCTGTAAAGATCAGTAGGGCAAATAGAATTGACCTCAAGTTAAAGAATTTAATATATAACATATCTCGTTCTTTAATATATGCCCGATTTCGAGAAATTGCGTGTTATGAGGCGGAATTCAACGCCGCATTTACTAGAATTGAAAATAATTAATTTCACTGAGTGGGCATCGAACCTACAACCATCACGCTTTCAGTCAATCGCCGTTCCATTGTACCACAAAAAATGTATAACAAGCATAAGGAAAGAAATAACAAAAATATATTCTTATTTAATTTTGTCCATGTAGGTACAATACCAGTATAAATGAACATATGGAATGAAATTGAAATATTTTTATTTTAATACCTTTCTTGTAAAGAGGTTCTGTTTTTAAATGTTAATGTGATATTTACATAAATAATATGCTTAAACATTAATACATTTTTAAAAACATATAAAAAATTTAATTATTTTTTTTATGTTTTAAAAAAAATATTTTTCTTTCCTAAATCTGGAATAACGCTTTAAAATTGTAAAAAACAAGGTTATTAAGTTGATATTTTTTGATTAGGCATACTTGAATCGGTACAATTGCAGAGCGTGGTGGTTGTCTACTAAGGAGTCTGTAATTCTTTTATCAGCTTCATACAACATGAAACACCCCTTATATAGCACAGTAGATAGTGCGAGCGTAGTGTTAAGACACTCCGCTCCCAACTTTCCATATTAATTTAAACCTATGAAACTTTTCGGATCGCTTCTTCATTACATTTACATATCCCGTGCATTTAAACAGGATAAGCAGAAAATTTCAGTTATTTCTTTTTTCGAACTTAATTTTTTTTAACTGATCTAAACATTGTATAAATAAAAGCTGTAAATTTTTCAATTCATATTTGAATCTACGATAATCGAAAAGTAGACGTACTCGTACTACGTAAAAACAGTTAGTTAACTCATTAAACATACAAAATAAACATATAAAATAGACAGCTAGTACGAAACTGGTTATATAGCAGGCTATACACTCGTTCCTGTAAGCGGAATAAAATACAAGGTCTTGCAGATCAACTTGTAATGACGACTAAGTAGGTAGGCTACAAAAAAAAATTAAATACTCGAGACCGTAGTAACGCAGTGGTACAGCCTGTAATTGTTAACGCAATGGTTGTGGATTCGATTCTCACTCGAGGGAATTAAATTAGTAATATTAAAATTTGATTTTACTTTTGTAACGACGCTGATGAGGCAGAGGGAACCTAGTGTTAAGATACTCCATTCAACACTTTCTGCCGAATTCTGGAGGCAGAACTCGACACCGCGCTTTGCCTCGACACGAGAGCGAAAAATGGAAATATAAACGTTAATATATATTTCACTTTCTCGAGTGCCCATAACCGTCGCGTTACAGTCACACCCTTATACCGCTGCGCCGCGAAGACCTCAAAATTTAAATCTTATATATTTTATAATAATATTAATTTAACAATATGCCAAGGTTAGATGAATAATAAAGACCATATATAAATACAAAAGTAGATAAGCTATAAAAAATACAAAGTAATATACACAACTTAGTTTTTTTTATTTATTATTTGAATCTGTCGTGAGATATACTTATCTAAGATATCATTAAAAAAGGTACAGCACATATTAAATATACTAAAACTCAGCCTTGGCTTAGTTTAAAAGTTTAGTCTCTTTACTCAGTTTTATATAACCAATTAAAAGTGAAAATAATCTTAATCAAATAGATTTTTAAATCTTGGAATGAACTTAAAACTCTGATGCGTCCAGAATTTGGCGGGAAACCGGGGAATTTGAGGAACGGAGTGTCTCAGCACTACGTTCTCTCTGTCTACTTTGCTGTGTGCATGATACAAGTGAAGCATTTACCTAATGTATCCTTTATTCCTTCCTATAGAGGTATACAAATATTTATACAGATATTTTAATTTATTTTTATTATAAAATAATTTAAGTTTCCTCGACGATAAGTAAATGCTATACATAAAAATACACGTTGAATTCGTTTGGTTTTTGTTTAATTTTTTTCTTATCTTAATTTATGACGTGAAAGTCGTTTGTCGCCTCAGTTTCATTGACATGCTTTTAACATAAGTATTGTTTGGAATTAGTTAAGAAGGAAGTAATTAAGTAGATATTATTTTTCATGTAAGGCCATAGTTATATTTGTATGAAAATTCTAAATATAATTTGTGCCTTCAACTATTATAGCGAATTTAAGTTATATAATCATAAAAATATGTTAACAGATGATTAAATTTTAATTAAAATCAAATATCATTTTTCATCATCGATATTAAATGAAGAATTTAATGAAATCAATTTTATAATAAATTACGATTCTACCCCCTCATTTATTTTGTACTTGTATACAAAGGTTTTATGTTTTTTTCAACTTGTATATATATTTAAAATAAAATATTTATTATATTACCCCTCGCACACAGCAGGGTAGGCAGAGGGAACCTAGTGATAAGACACTCCGTTCCCCACTTTCTGCCTAATTCTGGAAGCATAGCGTGTCAAGTGGCAGAACTCAACAACGCGCTTTACCTCGCTTTACTACCAGAGCGAAGCTTGCCTGAATTTATTTTGATTTATTTATATTAACTATATTCATAAATCCTTTAGTCAAGGTGTCGATACTACTACATGACCAAATTGGACCGAAAAATTTAAACTACTTTCACCAGCCATAAACGAAACGTTCCAAAATTTCGATTTTAATAATATAAGTTTCAAATAATCCGAAATAGTAATATACTGTTTTCAATATAATTGAATATATAAAAAAGAAATGTATGTATGACATGTATAATATATAGTATGTACACTCATTTACATCCAAATTCTGGAGATATCTCTTTGCCTCGTAACCAGAGCGAAAAAAGAGAGACAGTCGAGTGGAAATCGAATCCACAACTGGCCTCAGGGCTATCCTTGTGGCCTATATTAGTCCTAATCTATATTAGTTGTCTCTATTATTAAACTAGCTCGATAATTCCATTATCACCTTCAATAATTGGGTCAAATTCAGTTACATGTCGACCTAATAAAATCGTAATAACAATTCAAGTATCGGAATGGGTCACTTTCGAAGAATTTTCATGTGTGTTAAGAGCTAAGTCTACAAACTAAAACGATAAACCTAGTAATACAAGTAATAAAGGATGACTTTGTCCAACAAGAATTCTATTCTTATTCTTGTTCTGCTTTAATTATGGCGATCCGAGGGTGCCAGTTCAGCACCAATCACTTCGCCAGAATTCTATGTGAACGTGCTGAATGGATTTAGACATATCGAAAACTGTCTTAGATATTGACAATTTTAACATACTAATCGTGGCCAGTTGTGGCACAGAGGTGGTTATCGCCCATTCAGCACGCAATGCTTCTAGAATTTGGCGGAAAGTGGGGATCGGAAGTATCTTAATAGGAACAGAGTGTCATAACACTGGGTGACCAAGTTCCCTATGAATAACCTATGAGCGGAATACAGCTTAAAGCTAAAAAACTAAGCATATAAATATACCTACAATTTTTAAAATAAATATTTTATTTAAAAGAATAAATATTATAAAAACAATATGAATATTATAAAAATAAATATTATATTTAGATGCTTATATAACAATAAATATTAAATATAATACTTATCTTCAGCTTCACGCTGTAACCCGCGCACAGCAGGGTAGGCATAGAGAACCTAGTGTTAAGATACTCCCTTCCCCACTTCCTGCTGAATTCTGGAGGCATTGCGTGTTGAGTTGCAGAGCTCAACGCTACGCTTTACCTCAACATTTGGATTTCCTATATAATGTAAAAAAAATATATGTTGCCCCAATAATAATTCCCGATTATTATTTCCAGGTGATTCGCAAGTAAGCTATTTGTACGCCATAAAAAAGTTCAACTTTAACGAAGTGGAATACAGCATTTACGGAACTATTAACACTGTTCTTGGATTGTGTGGTATGTATGAATTTTATTTATTTATTTTAATTTTTGAGGAGCTATATTGGTGCAATAAAATCTAATTGTTTATGAAGGTAGTGGGTTTGGTTCACACTTAGAGAATAAATTATTATAGATAACCCTTTATCTATTCTGGTGAAAGGACGTTGTGTGGTTTAGGAAATATCCCGGATTGGGACCGCAAGTGCAAAACAGAGTGTTTAGGCAATACTCATTCACTCACTCACTCTCTCTCTCTCTCTCTCTCTGCCTTACCCTGCTATGACGAAAAATAAAATGAGGCTATACAGGTTTGTAATGTTAATTTTACACAACTTTGACGGCACGCGATTGATATCGGTTCAAATTCGATTTGACAGAAAGCTTAATTCTATAGATCAACCGTAGTAAATACCGATAACTTCGTATTTCATACATATGTGTTAAGTAAATAAAATTCATATACCTATATAAATATAAATTTTCCGTACAGAAAATATGGAATGTTATTTTAATTTTTGTTCTTATAATTAATATATTTACATAGTCAACCAAATATTATGAGGTCAAATAAAAGACTTCCTTCGTTTTTTTGCATTCGATAAGTTTTTACGCGTTTACGAAAACCGTTCTTCTTATCTCTCATTGATAAGTAAATACATACTTAATATCACTATTTATGAAATTACTGATAATGACTGTCATCGGGAAAGTGGTATAACTTATATTTTAAAATTAATTTAAGTGAATAAGGCCGTCGTAGCACAGTGGCAGAAGGGTGTGTCTGTAACGCGACGGTTGTGAGTTCGATCCCCACTCGAGGAAGTGAAATATTTATTTACGTTTATATTTTCAATATTCATTTCTTCGCTCTGGAAAGGGCGTTGAGTTCTGCCACTCAACACGCAATACCTTCAGAATTTGGCAGAAAATGGAGAACGGAGTGTATTAACACTAGGTTCCCTCTGCCTACCCTGCTATGTAACACCAAGCTTTGTCTACCAGAGCCACAAAGGGGTAATTATTTAACTAAGTATTTTCATTTCCCCGAATGGGAATCAAACTCAGATCCATTTTGTTTAAACCACTACATTTTAACAAAATAAATTTAAATAATCTTTAAAAAGGAATTCTTTTAGTTACCTTTTTTTAAAGTTTTATATATTTTTATTACTAACTTGCAGCTTACGCAGTATGTCGAGGTCATAGTTCGTTATGTCAGTTTTAGTATTTAGATAGTGGGGTAGGTTAGTTATAAATATGAGCAAAGATTGTGATATGCATGCAAAATTAGTGGAAAAAATATTCTTTTTTACAATTTTAGTGTCACTAGTCATTAAAAATTCTAATATACAAAAATCGATTTTGGGATAATTAACATTTAACTATAGACGTGGGGTCTCAGAGGCCCCTCTAGACAAACCTTTTTTTTTATTTTATCCCGCAAATAACTATATGCACAGACAGACGTATGTATGGATTTTCGTTTTAAATATAACCAATGAAAATAATTTTAATTAAACTTGTCCATTTAAACTCAGAAACCCGTATTTTATTGTTAGTATTTATGGTTTAAAAATCTTAATTTCTTTACACAAAAATTTGCATTTCCAATTTTATAACGAAATGTCAGCATTGGTGGGTCAGGTATCTGTAATAATAAAAATATATTTTTTATTATTAAAGATTTAAATTAGTGTCAACTTTAATTGACTTAAATATATTTTTTATGTATTAGTGCTTATTGCGTCGATGTAAGAGATTTTGATGATAATAATATTGAGATATATTTGAAAGCAGTTCATATTTTCATGACATATACCTACGCTATTATTCTCCTTTTTCTGCATAGCAGGATAGGCAGAGTGCATCTAGTGTTAAAACTTATCGTTCTCTACTTCCCTTGAATTTGAAACATCGTGTGTTGGGTCGCGGCACTCAACGTCGCACTTCATTGTGTCACGGCAACATGAGATGTGTAGGGACGTAAATCAAATCAGCTTCACGCTTTATCCCGCACACAGCAGGGTAGGCAGAGAGAACCTAGTGTTAAAACACTCAATTCCACACTTTCCACCGAATTCTGGAGGCATAACCCTTTGCCTCGACATCAGAGCGAAGTAATGGAAATATAGATTTAAATAAATATTTTATTCTTTCTAATGGGGATCGAACCCACAACCAGTCGCATTTACACTTTGTGCCCCTGCGCCATGACTGGTCTCATGTAAGGACAAAATAAATTAAAATTTAATATATTTTATAATTGGAAACAGTTTTAATTATTATTGAGATTATTAATGAGATAAATGCCCACCACTCTCCAATGCATACAATTAACATTTGAGTTGAAAACTTTTAATAATATTATTTTTGGGATTAAATGGATATAGTGCCGCATTTTTGCAAACCGTTATTTGATTTACAGTTATTGTAAATATACTAAACGTATCATATATAAAATATGTATAATTTAAAAAAATAATGCTAAAAGAACATTATTTCACAATTAGTTGCTTATTTTTACATGTTAATATATAAAAACTTATGTATTCTTCCCACAGGTACGCTATTTTGCATAACAATCCTATGCAAGAAGCTACATGTCCAAGACTGCATCATTGGTGGAATGGCTGGCATCAGTAGAATAGCTGGATGCTTAGTCCTAGCTCTGGCATCAACTAGGCTCTGGTTTTACTCAGCACCTCTTTTTAATATCCTCAGCCCTACTGGTCTAACCGCTGTGAGGTCTCTTGCCACAAAAGTGGTGGATGTAGAAGAAATTGGTAAGCAAATTTTCATGAATATGTGTATATTTGTTAATACAATATATTATATTTTTTTTAGCTTCACGCAGTATCCCGCACGTAGCAGAGTAGGCAAAGGGAATCTGAGATCAAGGCACTTTTGTTCCTCTTTTACCGCCGAGTTTTTGAGACTGCGTGGTTTGTTGTGTTGCAGTGCTTAACGCCGAGTTATCAGAATAAGGAAATTTAAAAAAATAAACGTTTCAATCCCCCAAATAAGGATCAATCCTCCCCCACCCCCCAACGCCGTCATGCCATTCGTGACATATTTCTTGAGTATATATTAGTATATATCTTAAGAAATGTATTGCGATGCTTTACCGTTTTTACTCAGTTTATGGTTAGAATTACGTAAAAGCAGCCGCAATAAGCTACAGCAAATTTAAATGTAAATATATAATTAGTTGACTCAAGAAATGTATGTTACATAGTTTTGCAATGGATGCCATTCCTATAAATGACATAGTTGCTTGACATTTAGGAGTGGTGTTTATTAACTATTTATTTATATTTATACACACACACAACAAAACATAAAAGTGAAATGAGAACCTTCTGATTGGAAAATTTTTATGGGTGCCGATCTATGTTTGCTCGAGAACAGTGTGGAACTGAACAGCACGTTTGTCTCGTTATCAGAACGAGGAAATGAAGATATTATAATATGCATTCATTTTATTATAATAAATAATTCCCTCAAGTAAGAATCGAACTCACGACCGTCGTACCGTAACACCTGGGCCACAGCTCCACAAAACCTCAATTTTAATTATTTAACTAAAAAAACGTTAATTATTATATCAATTAAAGTAATAATTGTGCGTTCCCCATTCGAGGAAGTGAAATATTTATTTACGTATGTATCTTAACACTAGGTTCCCTCTGACTATCCTGCTGCGTGCGGGATACAGAGTGAAACTGATTAATTTTATTTTTATTAAATTAAAATAACATTTTTATAACAAGTTACAATATTCATCCTGAGAATCCTGGCAAGAGAATCCTATACATTAAAGGTTTTATAAACCAAATTACTGTCTGCCTTATCTATCCCGGCATTGTCGAGTGGTCGTTACACCGGATTACGAGACCGAGAGAGTACACCGTCTGGCCAGAAAATGAGATTGTGATATTTTTCTAGAATGTAATAGGTATACTAATGTTTTTATGGTTTCATTTTAAGTTTTTGTTATTGTATTTTTTTTTAATAGAAAAAATCTTTAAAATAAATATAGTTTATTATAGCGTAAGGTTGGATTTGATTGTAAGTGCCGTGGTTGTGGATTCGATCTCCATTTGGGTGGGTCGGCGTAGTTGCGTTTATCAATATGGAATTGGAAAGAAAAGCGGACACCTGAGAGCTGTAGTCAGAGCCTGAGAATGAGAGCCTGAGAATTTATTACCACTATAAATGATAAACTCGATACTGTGAAGAGGCAGAAGCTCATTTACAATCTGGCACGTGTCAGGGATAAAGCGACGCAAGATATCGCAAAATCTCTTCGCGTCAGAGATTCCCAAGGCAGGTTGCTTTGTACTCATTCCTCTGTGAAGCAGAGATGGAGAAGCTACTTCCAGGAGTTGCTCAGCAGAACACTTAGCATCTCCAGCAAAGACGTCTTCGCTTTATTACGCCTATTTACAAGGGTTAAGGCAGTGTTCAAGATTGTGATAGTTATTGAGCTTATTGGCTAATAGGCTCAGCAGACCTCGGCAGACCTCAAGGTCCACCGAGATTGGACTGTGTGAGTCTCAGTGTGGATTTCAAGAATCGAAAGATTCGGCGGAAAGTGGAAAACAGAGTTTTAACACTAGTTTCGCGGGATTTGCGGGATATAGAGTGAAGCTGAAAAAGAAAATACATTCTTCTATTGGTTTAGAAGTATTTTCTTTTGCCTTTATTAGAAGGCGCATTCATTACAAGCAACCGCTTCTATATACTCGTAAGTTTACGCAATAGTAGCTTACATACTAGGTTAGTGTGAATTATGCTACTATGTTATACAAACTCAGTTGCTTCCTTTATAAACTGGATTGCAGAATATATTTTTTAATCTATAAATATAGTCTGGCGCAGCGGCTCAAGGGTGTGACTGTAACGCGACGGTCGTGGGTTCGATCCCCACTCGAGGAAGTGAAATATTTATTTACGTTTATATTTCCATTTCTTCGCTCTGGTGTCGAGGCAAAGCGCGGCGTTTAGTTATGTCACTCAATACGCAATGCTTTCAGAATTCGGCAGAATTCTAACGGAGTGTCTTAACACTAGGTTCCCTCTGCCTACACTGCTGTGTGCGGGATAAAGCGTGAAGCTGATTTTTAATCTATGTTTCGTCCTATTACATGTAATTTATAGATAAATTTATTTTATGCTGTATTTTGATATTAACAGCTTAAAATAAGATTTGACCTTTTTACATCTTGGTTCTATAATTAATGTTGAACTTTAAATGCGATGTCAGAAGATATTTATTTACAATGTTATGTCTATATATTAAAAATAGTGAAATATATAGGTACACAATTCTATTAAACAATAATTTCAAATTCTGTTTTTAATGTTAAATTTCATTTGAAAATATAAAAACAGAGTTTAAAGAATAATTCATAGCTTTAGATATAATTCTTAAAATAATTTACTATTATTAAGGCCGTCATTCTGTAGCGTTACGTCGCTTGAATGAAAACGTGATGAGTGTGGGTTCATTTTCCATTCTCGGAAAATATATTAATTTTGGTAACAAGACAAACCGTGGCTGGAAGTCGTTGAGTTCCATAACTTAACAGGCACTGTCTCGAAAGTTGGTAAAAGGAGTATCTTAACACTAAGTTTAGACCACGTATCATGCTGTAGAAAATAGATTAAAGATTTTGATTTTATGTTTTATAAAATCCAAAATAATTTTATTATATATATAAAAATTACAATTAATAATCCTTGTTTCAGCGAAACTCAACTCAGTAATGGGTGTGATGGAAGCTTTGGCCCCAATCATATACATGCCTACGTCCAGCTTCATTTACGTCCACACCATCGAGACATTTCCAGGGGCCTTTTATTTGTTCGACGCAGCCCTAACCGTAGTTGCTATATTATTTTTTGTGTAAGTATTTTTTAATTTCCAGTTTATTGTTAAAATGAAATTATCGAGGCTGATTGTAAACTCGATGGTTCTAGGTTGTATTCCCGATCGGGGTGATTATGATGATATTATTTGACATAGTTAAACTATTTTAATTTTCACGCTTGAACTTAGTGTTTGAACACTACACTCTCTCTGTGTATCTTAATATGCATTAATCTATTTAAAATTCTACGCACGATAGCCTACCCTAATATACAGAGGGTAAAACGTTTGTAATTATTAATTTCTTTTTACATTTTAATTGAAAACTAACGAGAAACAGTTCAGACTAACTAAGAACCTGTCCTGAATATTTTAATATTTCAACGCTCAAGTTAGATAAAGAACAATAATTATTTAAAATAGTTGGAAATTCACAGTGACTCATCTCTACGCAATTATCACGTATTATACGCGAAGAAAATGTAAAGTAATAAAAATACAAAAATTTTTGATACTAAATTTATATACTGCACACAGCAGGGGGCTAACTCGCACACCAAGCAAAATTGTTTTTTTATTATTAGACAATATTTGTTAATAGACATTATTTTTATTGTCGTGTCTTTAATATATTCTAATTTTATAAGATATTTATATTGTTATTTTATTCAGAATATATCACCGATCCCTATTTACATTGTCGGATGTGAAAATTTCCCACTTTAAAGGAGACCCCTCAAACTTTAAAACGTCATTAATTTTTTTTATATACAGTCGTGGTTAATGAAAATCTACAGAGCTCTAATATTAAAGCTTTTTAGATTTTCATTAACCAATACCGTATATATAAAAAATATTAACATTTTAAACTTTGAGAGGTTTCCATATATTGTTGCTATATTTCCCGCTGATGACATTGCATAAGTGTGATCCGATATTCGTGCTCATCACCAGGTGTCTCCACGAGCACATAATATGTGCATTCCATAAGAAATTAGTCCTTGGAATTTAAAATTCAAAAATTCTAAATATTCTTTATCCAAATAGGCAATTATTATAAGCACTTTTGAATCGTCGAATGAACATATGAACAAAAAGCTACCACCGGTTCGGAAGGCAGTTCTGCTGAGAAGAGCCGGCAAGAAACTCAACAGTTGCTCTTTTCAAAGTCAATGGTACAATCTATTACATTTGCTGGTAGCTATCCTGCATTACATTCAATGGACATTGAGTTAAACGAAAGAGGAAAATTTACAAAGGCCACGTTTTAATGCATATATTTGAATTTTACCATTTTACATATTGTTATCAGAAATGAAAACTTGAAATATGTATTTAATTTCCTCGAGTGGGAATCGAACCCACAATCTACCGCGCTTACACGACTGCCCTCAAATGATATAAATGTTATCTTTATGTTACATTAAAAAGAAAAAAGGCCTATAATTTTTAATATAAACATACTTAATATGAAATCAGATAAAAACATAACTGGAATCGGCCGAGAGGTTTCACTTTTACCAATGACTTATTAAAATGAACATAAAATTATTTATGAGAGACAAGTGAAAGCGATGCTCTCAGCAAATTAAGATGTAGCTGATGAAAAAAATGCGAACATATTTAATTATGTTGTCAATCATTTGTTTACATTGCAAAGTTATATATTAATAAATTCGTACTGTTTCACTCATGTAGCAGAGAAGACAGAAAGAACCTTGTGCTGAGACACTCTGTCAGTCTGTTAGGTAGCAGAACTCAACGCCGCGTTTTGTTTTGTTACCAGAGCTAGAAATGTAATTAGTTCTCTCATTTCAACCATAGGAAGGTTACCAAAATATGTTTATAATTGAGCTTATATGTTTATATTAGCTTAAAAACTAAATATTGTTTCATTAGACTATCTATACACAGACATAATTTAAAATTTATTCGTTCAATAAATGAGCTGAATCACAGCTCATTTATTACACCAAATTTATTCATTGCAAATAATTCATTCAACGCTTAGCAATATTTAAAAAATAGCTATTATTAAAGCTATAGTCACAAAAACCTAATTAAATTCACAGAATTGATGAATAGACCTGCACTCGTATATGAACTATTAAGAATGTGGTATATCTACATTCATCAAACAAAGATATAGATGCCAGGGTAAAGACACATCTATTTAATATAAGGAATGGACGTATTTTAGACTAAGTACGGATACAATTGTATACCAATTAATGCATTTTGGTCGTTGGGTTTCTAATATTCGGTATAGTGTATTCATTTGTTCTTAGTATAAAAGGAGGATATAAAAAAAATATAAAAGAAAACAATATAAATTATTTACCGGCTTATAAATTAATTACTTTCAATTTATTATTATGGAAATTAATTTCAAAATGCTAAAAATATTTACTTTTGTTCTGAGGCCGTTGTGGCGCAGAGAAATGACGGTATGACTGTAATCCAATGATTTTGAGTCAGATATTAACTAGAGGGAATGAATTATTATTTTTTAATATTTTCGAAAGCGAAAGCCCGGCGTTGAGTTCCGCCACTCTATACACAATGCTTCGAAAAATTCAGCGGAAATTTGGAAATGTATTGTCTTAACACTAGGTTCTCTCTGCCTACCCTGCATGCGGGATACAGCGTAAAGCTAATTTAATTTTTGATTTATTTCTATTTATGATAGTAAAAAGAAATAACAAATAAGTAAAATAGAAAAAAATATATATCAACCACATTTTCCCAAAGTAAAATCTAGTTGCCAAGTTATTAAACTAACATGAACTGAGATGCCGATATTGAGAAATATCTCAATATATCTAAGCTTTATGTGACAAGAATGCGTGAAAATGATTTTGAAACGAAAGAGGCATGCCTAGCTAATGTGCACTATATATCATCGCGAGCCAAGAACCTCGATCAAGGTTGTATGGAGGAAAACAAATTGTAAAAAGTTTAAATGATATCCAGTCTTTTTATATTGTTGCCAAGTTAGTCAAGACTATTAATTATGCCTAAAAAACTAAAATGTGATCTTGCTGACATATCTATATATGTATATCATTGAGGAAAGTCGTGGCGCATAGGCAGGTGGGCGTAAGCGCGACTGGTTGTAAATTCGATTCCCATTCGTGAAAATGTTTTTTTTGTTTAATTTTATATTTTCATTTTTTCGCTGTGGTGTCGAGGCAAAACACAGCGTTAAGTTCCATCGCTCAGCACGCCTTATTTCCTTGCCTATATTAGATAGTAGGTTCCCTTTGCCTACCCTGCCAGTTCTAGCACTGCATATATAAAACTAGTGGACCCGGACGCGGCTACGCCTGCTTCAACTATAAGAATATTTATTAAATATATTCATGAAATTATTTTCAATTCTAAATAGAATTAGTAAGAAAATATAAGCTCAAATAATCAAAAAGAATAATAAGTAGATACACATTATTAGAAAAAATTATCTGAGTTATTGAAATGAACCAACAAAAGGATTAAAAGTAACTAAAGGATAGGTATTCTTAATATTAGAAATAGTACCTAAAGTTTTACGTACGTGCGTACATAGATATCGACTCTACGAAATAACTAAACATTTCTCTCTATTAAGTATGATAATTTTAGCGGGCAATATCAAATAAAATAAGAAGAGAATCAAAGTGTATTTTAAATTAATTATAAACAACAATTAAACTTCGAAAATGAATGAAAATTTATAAAACCGTCAACGTCATCTGCCCGTTCGCGTCGGTCATACTGTGCCGCCCGCTAGGTGGCTAGGTCATTTGGAATCAGTGACATCTCCTTAATTATTTATTAGAATGTTATACAGTAAACTATAATTTCAATCTAGATAAAATGCTAAAAAGTGACTATTATATTTATTTTCATAAGGATGAATATCAAAACGTCGCGGTAGCGGTCGCGTAGCAACGACGGTTGTTATTAACATGGCAGAATAAATTGCATGTCAAATTAGAATGTACTTTAAAATATATTAGTATATATGTGTAATGTAATGTTATATAGCCTATAGCACTTCTGAAGAATGCAGCTTTCATACAAAACAAAAACAATGAAAATCGGACCAGTAGATCCAGAGATCTTAGCGTTCAAACAAACAAACAAACAAACAAACAAACAAACAAACAAACTCTTCCGCTTTATTATATTACTATAGATTGTCACTGGTCGCTGTCAGTACATGAAAAGTATATGAAAAAATCAACAATTGGAGACATTTATCCATGAAATAGAACCCAAAACAATGATTTCCAAATTTTTTATTGTTTTTTAATTTTTAGGAATCAACTTGGAGTCGGTTTTTTTAAAAAACTTTAAAACAAATGTTGAAATAATTGTTTCCTAAATATGTACATTTATTCCTTACAGATATATCTACACATTGGAAAGGAGAAGGCAGAGAGACATGGTCACCGATCCACAGAGAAAAGAGGAGTACGCGAGGTCCAATGAAGTATCAAGATTTTAATATAATAATAATATTAAATATCCTCGTAATAATTTATATTACCGAATTTATAAAAATACCAGAGTGTATTCGCTTTAAAATGTTAATGTTTTTAGAATTTATTTAATTCACCTATTCATACAATAAATACATATTTTTGTATCTATCTATATATTATAGTATAGTATTATAATTTAATCTACATATGTATGTATATAAATCGAGACCCTAGTGGCGCAGTGACACACGTGCGTGATTGTAAGGGCGACGATTATGGGTTTGATCCTCACTCGGGGGAATTTCGTATTATTAATAATATTTTAATTTCTTCTCATCGGTAAAGATAATTGTCTGTAAAGCAAAGCCTCGATAACTTGGCGGAAAGTAGAAGACGGAGGACCTTAATGCTAGGTTTCCTCTGCCTAACTTGTTACATGCGGGATACGGCGTGAAGCTGATAATAACATATTTATGTAAGTAAAAGGTACATAATTATTATTTCTTGTACCTAAAAACATCATATTTCTATGTATTTGGTGCCCTAATTATTGAATATTTTTATTAATAAAAAAACGAAAATAAAATATTTATGTATCTTAGAATAATTTATATAATAGTACACCTGCATGTATAAAGTTAGAAGAAATTTTATTATGAAACCTTTTAATTTATAAATGTTAAATAACTAGAGGAGAGATGAGTGATTTTTATTTTTTAACTATGGTTGTAATTATGAATAAGTATACTATAAGTTTTAACCATACCTTCATTTCTCGTTGTTAGTTTAACAATTAAGATATTTAAATTAGTTTTATTTAGGGCCATGAGGGCGCAATTGAAGAGAGTCTGCCTGTAATTACAATGATTATGGGTTCGATTCTCATTCGGGGGGGATAATTAATAATTAATTAATTATATTAGTTTGCCCGCTCAGAAAGTTGAGCGCAGAGTGCAGTATCAAACATATTAACATATTTTGAAGAAAAAATATATTTCTAGTGCTTAGTTCGTTCTATCTATTTCTTCATTTATATCTACATTGGTACATAATTATACACAAAGGTAAATAAATGAAAGGGGGTTTCTTAATCGTAAGAAAGAAAGAAAGAAATTGTGATGTTTTTATGTAAAGACTGCTAAAAAATAATATTTTTATATATATACATATATTTATTGTTATTGTTTGTTATAAAGATTTATTTTAAATATTCTATTATCAATCGTTTAAAATTATTATTATTAGTAAAGAAATTTTGTAAACAATAAATTTATTGTTTTTTTAAATATACATTATTCAATAACAGTTTTCGTGTATTTATTTTATACCATAAAACGATTAAATTAAACCCAAAATGTAGAATATTACCATATCAGAATTGGAAAAAAATGTATTATTTTAAAAAAATAAGGTAGTAAAAATTTCTGGTTTCGTCTGGCCAGAGCTACTCATAACTTAGTGAGTTATCTTATCTTATTTTTCTTATAACTCCAATTACTAACAAATAAATAGTAATACTGGCACAATTACTTAAAGCCAATCTTAGGGTCAGTGTTTTTGAATTTAATAATAAACATTGGACGATTATAATTTTAATGAGTCATAAAATGTTCTAAAAACTTACTGCAAAGTGTAAGTTGTGAGTTCTTTCCTGTAATGGCACCATATTTCAAAAAATGGGGAACAGAAAATTGGGGGACAAAAGGGGAACGGAGTGTCTTAACAAATAAGTTCCTACGCTTTGCCTACTTCACTATGAATGGGATATAGCGTGAACCTAAAAAATACTAAAAAACTTTAACTAATTTGCATGTATCTAGTTACTTTCACAATAACGCATTGTTCTATTTGCGGATAACCCAACAATTGGTCCTAATAAGTTCAATGTTCCATTATCAATAGCAAATAAAATCGTTTAAGTGTTTTGATCCCTATTAATCTATTTACTGTTATAGAAATGATGAATTCTAAATAAATATTTCATATCTGTTAAATCAATTAAGAAAGTACTCTAGGACTGCACGAATGTCTATCATTATTTTTTAAATGTATAATTAAACAATTTAAATTAAAATAAACTGTTTATTAAAGTAATTAATTATACATAAAATAAATGTATAAGTTAATTAATAATTTACATTGTTTTAACTTCAATTTATAAACAAGAGGACATTAATATTAAATAGGTATTTATATTTTAGAATTGATGTAAATAATACAAGGTTTGGTTAAGTAATAAGATTTAATAGATAATTGAGGCTAGTCGTGGCGCAGTCTTCGATTGTAAGCACGTTAGGTTAGGCGGGTTCGATTCCCACTCGAGATAATTAAATATTTATTATTTTCCATTTCCTGCCTCTGGTAACCTAAACCTGATTGAATATTACAGAATTAAAAGCTTTCCATTCCCATTCCGCAAAATTCCTCTCTCACTATCTCTCTTTGGAAATAAATTTAAATAATTATACTGTATGTGATTTTATACTGCAGATTTTACTTAGCATCTATATATATAAAATCGAAAGGTCACTCACTCATCACGAAATCTCAGAAACTGCATGTGCTAGGAATCTCAAATTTTGCATAGGAGTTACTTATAGGACGTAGGTGCTGGCTAAGATCCTAGATCCTAAGGTGCAGGAATTTGCAATATTCGACTTCTAAGGGGTTGTTTTTGGGGTTGAATGTTTGTATGAAACTTCGTTACTACAAATGCTAGGAGTCTCAAATTTTGCATGGACGTCACTAGGACGTAGTCACGGAGACAGAAATTAATAATAACATAGTTCACGCAAGTGAAACCGCGAGCGGTCCGCTAGTAGATTATAAAACTAAAAGTAACTTTTTAAACTGAGTTTATAGCGCATGTTAAAAATCCATAAGATCATTTAATGGGAAAAGCCCATACTTTAAAATTTTAACAACGTACAAAAAACAAGACTAATAATCAAAAATCTAAAAATCTTTTTTACAAGTTTATTTTTCTCAAGCAAAAGAAGAAAGAAAATTAATGTTGGTAGTTGGAATTTTGCCTCTGTTTAGCGTTCCCAAAGTATTTACAAAGAGTACAAAGGAGCATTAAGGGTTTCGTATTATGATATATGTATACGAGGCATTACAGGAGCTTGGGAAAGTTTGAAATATCATTTTTTTATTATTTTCTTTAATATAAATTATGCTTATTTTATTCTCCTTTATAATATTTTTTAATTTTTACCATCAAACGCTAAAAGTTTTTAGTATACGAAGTCAAATAATTCTTCGTTCTGCACTATAGATTGATTAACACGTAATGCCTCCAGAATTCGGCGAAAAGTGGGGTGCGGAGTGTCTTAACACTAGGCCCCCTCTGCCTATCCTGCTACATGCGGGATACAGCGGGAAGCTAGTAACGTTTCACAACCCAAAAGGTATATAATGTTAAAAATGTATGAATCATGCCAGGTATGTATTATTTGATGGATGATGGAAACTTCGACACGAGTTTGATGAATTGCTTTACTTAGAAGATTTGGTGCGCTCCTAGTTTAATATTCCTGCAATATATTCTCTCAGTGACTTAATAAGATAATTGTGAGATATTTATTGCTTAAAGTTTGACTTATATGGAATAAGTGAGATTTGAAATTGATGAAATTTCGTCCGTTTCACGCTGTATCCCGCATATAGAAGGGTAAGCAGAGGGAACCTAGAGTTGATACATTTCGTTCCCCATTTTCAACCGAATTTTCAAGGTATTGCGTGTTGATTGGCAGAACTCCTAAGCAAGAGCCCGGCGTAGCGTAGAGTAGCGTCCTGTACTCATTTTTTTAGTCTAGATTTTTTTTTTGCTACTATAATCAAAAGAAAACTGTCAGCTTACGCTGTATCCTGCATATATCAGGGTAGGCAAAAAGAACTTAATGTTGACAGTCAATTGCCACAATTTTAAATTTTATCAAAATCATATAAAAAAAATCATATCTGGAGTTAGTTTCTGTAAATGATAAATAACGAAACGAAAGTAAAAAAAACTTCCATGCAGACAAACTTGCCAGCGCTTCTAGTGCCTAATATTTTTTATTAGCAATCTTAATACAAAGAAATTTTAATATGTATAAATATATCTTGGAAAACTGTTTTTATGACATAATTGAAGATCTTTGACCTGGCCTGATCTTGTAAGTAT
>HE671433.1:23827-57820 GCA_000313835.2 Heliconius melpomene melpomene | reverse complement strand
GAGTCATTGTAAACGAATTTACTTACATGAATAAATCGAATAAAGTGCTAAAGTCAAAAAATACGACTTATGCTTCTTGCTTAAGGTTTCTTAATATCATTTTTGGTTCATTTCGTATGAAAACGGTATAAAATTTAGGAATAAGTAAGATCTTACAATACAAATAAAGGAAAAAACGAAAAACATTATATTTATAGTTTACAAAATAAATTTATTTATTTTACTCGCCAAACAATTTAATTAAATTAATTCAGTAAGCTTAAATTTACATTAGTTCTTATAATAATGCAAGTCTAATAAATGAAATTTGCTAAATATTTAAAGAAAAGAAGTGCCTGGTGTTTGTTTTAATCTATCTTATTAATATGAATCTCGTCAGGCGCTTTGGTTACGAACTTACTTGAAACCTTACACAATATGAACTTAATTTATATCAGGTAAATTAAGAAAAATTATGTTAAACCAAATCATTATTACTATTATAAGAATAACTCTGCCTGTACAAAAATCTGTGAAAAATTAGTCGTGAAATAATTTTAATACAGCCTGTAAAGGCCTGTGGTAGTTAATCATCCAAGAACGTAAGACAATTCACAGGTGCTAAAATAATTTTACAATATAATAATAAATCAGTTTCACGCTATATCCCGCACACAGCAGGTTTGGCAGAGGTAACCTAGTGTCAAAACACTCCGTTCCCCATTTTCCACCGATTTCTGGAAATTAATACAATTTATACTTGTAGTCAAATATCACCAATACCTCCAGAATATCCTTATTGGAAACTTGTTAAAAGTTGCTCATAAAAAATAACAAGAAATATATATATTTAAAAAATATAAGGGAAACGAGCTTTGAGGTAGGCGTTGAAGGACATTCTTTTTGAGATAAAGTTTCAAAATGATAACGATCTTTAGAAAATACGCTTCCATTAAGATAAAATTACAAGAGCACTCCCTGAAAAATGCAAAGGAGATCCCTGAAAAACATGGAGAAATATTTTTTAATTTACTTCATTTATTTTGTTTTTTTACTATAATAGTGCATATTTCTTAAACGAATTCTATATCTTTTTTCATATAAAAAGTGGATGTATGTAATTTTTTTGTACTAAGTGGCGTTAGTACAAAAAAAAGGATTGTTATTCTTTAATCAGTTTTTTTTATAAATTAGTAGCTAAAACGCGTAGAGAATGAAGGCTTAAAATCATTCTAACATTTACTTTCACTAAAATTTTTATGACTTAGGTGTATACATTTTTAAGGGAACCCGTTTTGTGTAGACTAATGGATTTTTGGGATTTAGCCTATTGTGTTGAGGAACGGAATTCAATAATGGACGTTTTATTGAACGCTCGAAGGGTTACACTTGTATAAGTCCTTTTTATCGACTTCAATGTCATTGAAAGCTAAATCACGAGTGACATTTCCACTCTATTTGCCTCCAGAATTCGGCGGAAAGTGGGGAATGGAGTGTCTTAACACTAGGTTCCCTCTGCCTACCATGCTGTATGTGAGATCTTTATTGGGTCAAATAACTCCAACAAAAAATATCTACAATAATTTACTAAAAATTATATTATACCTATATATTGAAAAAGTAAAAAGAACACTTTACGTAAGCTTTGAAATCATTTAGGCTTCGACCGCTCAGACCGGAAGCAGCCGTAATCTCTGGAAGCGTAAATAAATGACTTCTATGGAAATAAACAAATTTCACAAACGAAAACAGTGTCGGGCGATTCACGCGAACATTTGTAATACTCCAAGGATTTTCATGAATCCATATCTCTATATCAATATTAACATCGCTACGAATACGTAACAAACTACTATTGAAAACTTTATTCTTATTTATTCAGAAATACGATATAGATTTTGTTTTTGGAAAGATAATGGATATATTTCAATATCAAAATTTGTTTTATGTAGGAACCTGAGAACCTAGTGTTAACACTTCCGTTTCCAACTTTCCGTGAAATTTGTGCAGTGCGTTTAGGAAGGCGAAATTTGACGCCGCACCTTGCCTCGACACCAGAGCGTAGAAATTAAAATATTTAATTTCCTCGAGTGGAAATCGAACCCAAAACCTATCGTATTTACGTTCACACGCTGTGTGCCTTGCACCACGACTGGCCTTAGATATTGACGCCATATAATATGTAGCTGGATATTAATTAGTTTCGCCGCTTATTTGTTGCCCTAATTTTGATATATTTTTAGTAATATAAGTATTACAATAAATCTTTTCATAGAATTGGATAATATTAATTAATATTAAGAAATTTCTAAGTGAAAATTTGTTTTACATTTTATTACAGAAAATTTTCAAAGAAATCTCTTATAGATAGATTCGAATAACGGAAGATACGAACGATAACAACATAATTCTTTATGATGTCCAGGAAATTGAATGTCACAGGTGATATATTGCTAACCAAATCTTGGGGGAAATGTTCCCTATTTATATTTTACTAATTTTTATGGAGATTTTTGGCTTTATGGGTTTTCATCTTTTCATTTTTGTGGTAGCTAGGTGGGTATATATTATTAACTTGCTATTTTTAACCGACTTCTGTAAGAAAAGGAGGTTATCAATTCGACTGTATTTTTTTAAATCTAATTTAAGCTTTAATAATTAAGTTATTCGTGATAGTGTATATATCATACAGGAGAACATAAATATGTACTAATCGTTATTTATCACATCATCATATTGAGGGCGTCGTGGCGCAGCGGCACAAGGGTGTGACTGTAACGCGACGGTTGTGAGTTCGATCCCCACTCGAGGAAGTGAAATATTTATTTACGTTTATATTTCCATTTCTTAGCTCTGGTGTCGAGGCAAAGTGCGGCGTTAAGTTCTGCTATTCAACACGCAATGCTTCCAGAATTCGGCAGAAATTGGGGAACGGGGTGTGAACTTAATACTAGGTAACTTAATACTGCCTACCCTGATGTTTGTGGGATACAGGATAATTCACTTTTCACTTTTTAATGTGTGTATAAGAAAATTCCTCCATTTACCCTGCAAAATGCGAGACGCGAATAAAGGCAAAGAAATTCAAAAGAAATGTGCTATAATTGAATAAGCAAGCATTTTTTCCCTTTCAAACGTAAGCGATTGTGCTTTAATCAAATATGTTTGTCTGGGGTTTTGTGGAGTATGAGATTAAATTTATTAAATTATATCGTTTAATATTCTTTTCATTTTTTATTTTTCTATTATAACATACTAGCGCACGCGCGCAGCTTCGCTTGCTTATTTAGGGGTGAATTCTAATAAACCCAGTGGCGTAGCTAGGGTATTTGCTGCCCGGTGCGGCTTGGGCACTTGATGCCCCTTTCTTTGACTTCTAAAAAAAAAAAAAACGTGATCGTCGACGTTGAGTTCTAAAATAATAATCTGTGGTGTTTTAAAGATTTTTCCATACAAACTTTCAATTCCTATTTCTTCCATTTAGGGTCAAAATTTTTCAAAATCCCTTCTTAGTGGATGTCCAGATTACAAAAGTAAACATCTGTCCAAATTCCACGTTTCTACGCACAGCGGTTACGGCTGTGCGTGCGTCTTACCTCAGTCAGTGAGGACAAGTCCTTTTATATATATAGATTATGTATATTATAAATGTTATTATAGAATAAGAAAAAGTATCGTATAATCTATTGTTATAATTTATTGAGGCCAGTCGTGAAGCAGGGGCACAAACGTATGAGTGCAAACACGACAAGTTGTGAATTCGATTCCGACTCGAGGAAATACACATATTTAATGTTTTAATTTCTTCGGTCCGTTGTCGAACAAAGTACAGCGTTGAGTTACGCCACTCAACACGCAATAATCTATTGTTATATTGTTAAAATTCGGAAGTTTAAAATAAAACGATAAAAATTCATACCGTCTATATGTTTCCAACGTACTCGCACAGAGGTTCCACGTAATTACAATAAGAGACATGTATCACTCAATAACAACACTACACACTAGATACCTTCCAATCAGGGCTCCTACAAGCAACTGTTCCCGTTTGACACAATTCCATTGCTTTTATTGTCTTTTTCACCTAAATCTACCCACATTTACACGAATATGCTAACAATATGTATATTTTTGAGCTAAAATTCATAGGATACGTTTTTTACGATGAACGACTTTGAAATATTGCAAAATGAAAAACTACTATGAAAAGGGACGCGAAATATTTGAAAAAGAAACACACAACCGACTATGAAATTCATACGTTAAATTAAAAATTCCTGAGACTTTCCTGAAACTGATTGAAATATTTTTAATTTGAAAAATTTGTTTGTTTTTAATAAAACACACATTTATGGAATATTTTATTAAATATATAAACATTTACATACATTTAATAAATATACATACGAGTACACACTGATTTATTTGAGAGGATACCAGCAAAAACTATGTGTGTGTAAAACACATAAGTGACATCAAAAAACACATAATTATTGATTTCTCATATACCATTTATTTACATTTAACATAGTAATATATTATTTATCTATAGTAGAAAATACACAAGCAATGCTCCTTTATTCTATTATAAATAATATTGTAATAAAATTATTACGATTTACTATACAAATAGCGTTTTTTTTCCCAATTCAGTTACTTAATTAACTTATGTTTATGTATTTCTAAGTATAAATGTAACAAAGCTTTGGCAACGTTAAGGTAGATTGGGCTTATTTTAAATAATTGTGGCAAAAAATATTATTTAATTAATAATATTGATTTTGATAATAAATATTCACAGTTCTCTAATTATTACCCGTTTTTTTAATAATATAATAAATATATTTTTTTATGTTTATATTTTGTACTGAGATTTCATAGATTTAGCGAATGTATGGAATATTTGTTGAGGTATAAAGGTTTGATGCAAGTTAATGATTATTTACAAAGTTTAATTATAATTTTTTGTTTGTATGACAATTAAACCTAGACCTAAAAACCTAAAAACGGTATCTCAGGATCCATCGCAAACTTGAAACCAGTTTATAAATACGTATCCATAATATCTTTAAAAGCTTAAATCCATAAAATATAATTACTAGTGCTATTATTACGAATTATTATTACTATAACAGTTTTCCTCTAAAATTTACAATCATACCAGATATTATTGTATTTTTATATATATTTTTTAATTTCGTCTATAAGTTGGTTTTACTCTTATATACTTTTACTTACCTATATATATACAAAAACTTTAATTTCTTATTAATCAGGAAAACTATAAAAAAATACATTTTTTAAATCAAAAACTTACAACTAAAGTAGGAGATATATAAAGGAAATGATTCAGTACGATATGTTACAGGACACTTGCAGGAGGAAACAGGCTACTAGTGTTTTTCCTTATTTTATATTAATCTTATTTACAAAAATATCTAAAGCAAACGCTTAACAATTGCAAGATCTTAAAGATAAGAGTGAGTGATCATGTGAGTTATGGAAAGTTAGGGAGGTGTACGAATGGTGACTATTGGAAGATGTAGGAAAGTTGGTAGAGTTAGGAGATATAGGAGATTGGGCTGACTTAGGAGTTTTTAGTTGTTAAGAAACAACTATGAAAATTAGGTATGTTATTATAAAAAATTAAAATATAATTATTAAGCTTATTTGATCTAATAGAAAGCTTAATAAATATGTACTTATATAAACATTTACATACAATTAATTGCAAAATATACCCACTTGTCACATTTAATAAAAAATCTAGAATACAAGTAATTATACTCTTTTACATCATTACAAAGCGTATATTTTAAATAAAATATTAAAAACTTTACTAATTACTTGCAAATATTTACATTAATAATAAAATTTTATACAATGAAATTATGTAATATAATATGTATAACTGTATATTATGCTTTTTAGTAATATTATACTTGACTTTGGCGAGCTCATTCTTGTCAAAACGTTGTTTTTTCGTTTCCACATTTCTAAAGTGTTTTTTATATGATATTTCTACTTTGTGGATAGAAAGATATTTTAGGAAACATACAAAAACCTTACGTCTTCTTCCATAACGATTATTTTCCCGTTACGTTGGATGAAATTTATAATATATTTCTTAAAAAAATCCTCGATGAAATTTCTCTTCAAGGTGATAATAATGATTAAATTATCCATTTCAGTCAATTCAGCCATCTCCAAATTAAGAATTAATAGACGAAAACCTATCATTTCCTATATCATTGAAACCATGAAAATCTGCATGTGAGTTATGGAAAGTTAGGGAGGCGTACGAATGGTGACTATTGGAAGATGTAGGAAGATTGGTAGAGTTAGGAGATATGGGAGATTGGGCTGACTTAGGAGTTTTCGGTTGGTTCGCAAAGGCGGGGGAGGGTGTAGCGTCCTCCTCGTGGAGTGTGTTCAGGCGCGAGGTTCTCCCCCGCCCCCGCCTCACACCGGAGACTGGTCCCCACTCGCGCTCCCGCTTGTTATGTAGTCCTGCGCATAGGTTGATAATTGGTATGATTATATTTTACAAAAGCTTTTTTTAAATATTTCTGTTAAAACTATTTTTTTTATTTTAATATGGAAAATAAATTAAAAAATGCTTTTAGAACAACCTTTTACAACGAAATTATAAAATCAACATTAGTAATTAGTATCGTATAAAATACTATCGGGAAAAATTCGAACATGAAAAGTGATTTCCACGAAGAAAATAACCAGCTCATCATAAAAGAAAATCATTAATTCAAAAGACAGAGAGACGTTAAGTAATAATAAAATGAGTGTCATGGTTGGGGTATGGGCACAACGTGTGACTGTAAATGTAATGATTGTGAATTCGATTCTCACTCGGGGAATGAATTATTTCATATTTAATTTCCCCACTCTGATAACAAAGTATTCAATATACAATATCCCGAAAATTCGGTGGAAAATGTGGAAAAAAGTGTTTTAACATTAGGTTCCCTCAGCCTACTCTTCTCTATATGGGTTACAGCTAAAGCTAAAAATATCTCACAGCATGAAGGTGTCTCCCATCGTAGTGCGGCGCGAGCGACATGCGCGGCACCAGCAGCGTTGTGGTCGTCGTCTCCGATGCTGCTGACTCCCGCTTCGAAGGATGGCTGTATAACCTAACCCATAGTCATGGTATAAGAATAATTGTTGTTTTATTATATTTTTCCATTATTATACTATGTAAGAAAAATCTGAACATGTACATTGGGTGGAAAATGGGGAATGGAATGTCTGGACACTTCTCTCTCTGCCTTCTCTGATGTGTGCGGTATATCTACAGCGTAAAACAAATTTATTTAATTATTTTTATCTATTTTTTTACTTAGATATTAAAAATCGAAATTTTTTGGCTTCCTAAAATATTTTGAAAGTATGTTGTTTGATTTATAGGGACAGAGCCATTTTCGTTATTTTATAAAGTACTGGTAAGTATTATCAAGAAAAATAGAGTTTGGGTGGTAGTTATTTTGGCAGTTATTAGGTAACTAAGATGCAAAAAATAGTACCTAACTTTCGTTAAATTATAAAGTTCAATATTATAATTTTCATGGGAATAATATAAGGAATTACGTTTTCCATACTTAGCATGGTTTTTATTTGTATAATTTAGGTATTTTATACAATACCTGGGCAATTTATACAATATCCAAAACGTCTAGGGTAATATATGAAATGCTATTTATTTAAACTTACCTAGGTATTCTATATAATACCGATTGCATTGCATGCATTGTATGGAATACCAAATTATACTGATTGCCCGTGAGATATACATACATATATAATATACCTAACATTAATGTTAATCTGTTTAAGAATCCACTATAACCGCTTTTAAAATAATGCAATTATTTTAACTCAAAGTGCTACAAAAACACTCCACACTTCACTTCATTGCATATCTTACCAAAATTTAATTATCTTAATGCTTTTACGAGTATGCTTATAATTTCAACAAACAACCCCAAGCCAAATAAGAGAAATATTTCCCGACTTCCTCATGCAATATATTATATTAAGATAGCAGCGAATTACGAATAAAAATGTACAAAGCTTCGTAGTTGAGTGATTCACAGGTCCTTTGAAAACCGACTTATTTTATTTTAAGAAAGAAATAGTCTTATGTCAGATTTCTTTTGTGAAAGTTGTTTAATATTTTTACTTCTTCGTTCTGGAGTCGAAGCAAAGCTCGGCTCGGTGGAGTTCCGCCAATCAATATCTCAATATCTCAATATCTCCAGCATCCGGCGGAAAATGGGGAACGGAGTGCCTTAACACTATGCCCTTCTCCCTACCTTGTTGTGTAAGCTAAAAAATTAAAAATAATTTCTAAGACTTAATCAAAACATGCTTACCTCAAGCATAAATCTTGCATGCAAATTTCCAAATCGAAGATGCACAGGCGGAAAAAAAAGGAAGACATAAAAGCGTATAACATCGATTTATTATGTATAAGTAATATATGAACAACAAAAATAAAAATAATAGAAAAATTTTCACTCCAAATCCACATTATGTCCACCTCAAAACATCTTCTTAAATGCAAAAAGCCCGTTTTCGTAAGCATCATCGTTATCCGGGGATGGTCCATGAATCTTCATACAGTGAGCCTAATGAGAAAAAATGGCTAATCAAATATGGATTTGGTAATGGAGGCCAGATCTTCGCAACTGTTAGCGTAATTGTAAATAATATTCTGTTACAAGTGACACATTAATGATAAATAGAAGAACACTTCAGGAGTAACAGTTACGGAGAGTCCTGATCGTAGAAAGAATGAGGCAAGCAGTTCTTTCAGTGAAAAATAAAGATAGAAGCTGTGTTATTAAAACATGCTGTAACCTTATATAACGTCAGCGTCAGTGTAGCTCTATTTTTGGAAAAAAGCGAAAATGATTAATATAAATTATTTTTTAACAAAAAGAAAAACCGACTTCTAACAACGAACTAAAAAGTGTCCTTTTAAATAAAAAAAGAATTATCAAAATCGGTTGGCGCGACATTGAGTTATTCGTCTATTTGTCGCGCACATGCCTAATGCAAATTTAAGACTTATGTGATTTTCTCATGGAGACCATTGTCAGACATGGACCAAAAAAAATGGGACCATTCGGGAAGCTTTCAAATACAAAAAAAATATCAAAATCGGTTCACCCAGTTAAAAGTTATGAGGTAACAAACAAAAAAAAAATACAGTCGAATTCATAACCTCCTTTTCTTACAGAAGTCGGTTAAAAAGTAATTATCTATTGTAAAAAATGTATTTTTGCATTTAAAACGTCCTGCACTCACGCCAACGATTAATTGATATTATAATTCATAAAAAAAAATTGTAAATATAACATAAGTCATGCAAATTTCCTCATCTAACAAGTAGTTCTCACCGAATGCTCTCGGTCCTAGACCTTGGAGACCAGTCCTTGGAGTAAGACGCTCCTCTCCTTCTCCCACCTCCGATATTACGACCGGTTTTCCATCGCTCCACGTGATATCTTATCGCGTGACGCACTTCTGTGTTCATGAAGCAGTAGAACAGTGCTACCGTGAAACCCTGAGGAGATGATATTATAGGTTAAAACTTGTAAGAGTTTAATATAAAGAATAACAATACTAAGACAAGGTACAATTTAACTGTGTGGATTTTGATAGTAATTATAGTAGTAAATATGTTAAAAGTTATTTGGGGCCAGTCGTGGTGCAGAGGCTCAAGCTTGTTACTGTAAAGGTGACAGGTAGTGGGTTCGATTACCACTCGAGAAAATTTATCTATATATATAAAATCGAAAGGTCACTCACTCATCACGAAATCTCAGAAACTACATGTGCTAGGAATCTCAAATTTTGCATAGGAGTTATTTATAGGACGTAGGTGCTCGCTAAGACGGGAATTTGCAATATTCGACTTCTAAGGGGTTGTTTTGGGGGTTGAAAGTTTGTATGAAACTTCGTTACTACAAATGCTAGGAGTCTCAAATTTTGCATGGACGCCACTTATAGGACGTAGGTACTCATGGAGACAGAAATTAATAATAACGTAGTTCACGCAGGGGAAGCCGCGGGCGGACCGCTAGTATATAATATTTTCAATTCAAGTCTTAACGTTTTTTTTAAATATCAAAACAGCACTATTGTCTATCACTATTCAATAAAAACATTCCATTTGTTCACTTCAAAACCCTTGAACTGTAGCCAACGAAATATTTAATACTTCCACTCGCGAAGAGTCCTCAACACTCTCGCAGTTCAAAGAATGCCTACGAAAATCTTTTGGGAAAACAAATCCCATTGTAATTCTTGGCTCGAAAATGTAAGCGTAAATATTTTAGACGTTTTTATTCTTAGAAATGGCACAGTGGCAGAGGTGTGTGAGTGGGAAAGTAACTGATTGAGGGTTCGATTTCCACTAGAGGAAATTAAATAATTATCTAAATTAATATTTTCATAAGGCAAAGCGCGGTGTTGAGTTACGCCACTCAACACACACTGCCTCCAGAATTCAGTGAATAATGGGGAATGGAGTGTCGTGAGCGTGAAGCTGATTTCTTCTTGCAAAACAATAAGAATATATTATAAACAATGTTCATTTTGACAACAGCTGTAAAACTGTTTTTATACACTTCTAAAGAACTTTCGATACAATATTTGGAACATAAATTGTAGGCGAACCACCGTATTGTTTTTGCAATATCAGTTGGAACTTCTGTTGTATTGTTAGAGCTTTTTACATGCGGGTTGTATAAATTAATTAAATATCTGTTAGCTATATTATTTACTTTTATTAATTCATTTTTTTTCAATTTGCCTCAAATTGCCTCAAAATGCCTCGAGTATTGGGCGGAAACTGGAGAACGGAGTGTCTTATCACTAGGTTCCCTCTGCCTAGACTGCTATGTGCGGGATACAGCGTGAAGCTGATTTTATTTGATTTTTACATATCACTAATATGACACAAAAAATGAAAATATTAATAATATTCTTTAAAACATTAAGAAAAGTCTTAAAATATACAAATCCCTTTGAAAATACATTCTAACATATTGTATAGCAGCATGGGGAGGAGCTTCCAAATCTACTATTACATTAGGCTTATGGAATTAATGGTAATAAAATAAATAATACATATATGATTGTTATCATAAATAATGTTTTGTAATTGACATTTGACACTTGTCATTGATTTGGCGTTTAAAATATCCGTCTATGATTTGGTAGTTAAGTAATGGATTACTATAGAATTATGATTATATTTAATAGATTTATAAAGGTAATAGTAATTAAATAATAAATAATACATATATGATAATTACAATAAATAATATATTACAATTGATAATTGACACTTGTCTAGGATTTGTAGTTTGATACATCTGCCTATGATTTGCTGGCTGGTGATAGAAAACAATGGAATTACGATAATATTTGACTGGTGACTTTTGTCACGGTGACAATAATTTTTTTGTCACTGACATGTCACCATACTTTTCGCCACTGCGCGCCCTTGCGATGACAGTGACGAAATTTTTTACATTTGATAAAATGGATCTCGAAGAGATGGTTGTCTGTGCACTTATATTAAGAAATAGAAAAAAAAGCAAATGTAGAAAATATTGGCTTTCAACTTTTCATTTGTCATAGAGCAATGGCCTCAACTCAATTTCGTCAATCAGTATTGTCATTGTCTATTTTATCTTCGTGAAAACACACGTTTTGCCTTGGTGATGAACTTGACGCCATTCTTGAAATAAAAATTCGGTGCTGCAATGCAACATGCTGCTGTTTCATGTTTATGCGGAAGACGACTAGTATGGAAATCGCAAGGGGGAGGGGGAACGAAGTGACATTTAGTTGAATGCGCGCTCGGGCATACAAATCTATGGACGCGGTGACAGTTGCGTCACGGGCGTGTTGCCGTCCTCCGCGGACAAAAAGTCACCCAATTGTCACATATCCAAATGCGCGCACCTTCATTACGTGTAATGTACACGGTGACAGTGACGCAACAGTCACGGTGACAAAAATCACTATACCTTATAGTATTATTGTAAATGTATTTTATATCCTCGGCTACATCAATTATAAATGTTAATAGATTTATCATCAATATAATCAAATATTACTGTGATTGCAAATGTGGTAAGTACAGCACAGGTGAGTTATATGTAATTACACTGGGCTGGAGCAGTGAAAGGCGAGTGTTAGTACTGTAAAGGGATCCCTTAAGCCTAAAGATGTGGTCACTAGTCCACGGCACTGCTCCAAGCTTCAGATCATTTAAAAGGTAGAATAACATTACTTATAGCTACCAACCGCTTCTGATGTTTATTCGATACGACAATCCTCCAATTATTCTAATTTATCTTTATTTATTATATCTACTATCATGATTCTAACAAACTCAAAGTGGCTACACACACTGACCGTTCAACAATTTTCTATAAGTAAATGTATTTTAAGATATCATTGCCTTTACCAAAACCCCAACAACACCAAAGACAATAAATATGAATTTCCTAGAGTAAAATCTATTTTGGCACATCATAGCTATGAATTTACACCCGCGATATTATACAGTATTGCTGTATTGAATCCAATAAATACTCTGCCAGATAGATGAACATTATAGAATGGCTAATGAATCTAGATTACATTAGAACTGAAGATTTGATGATGATGCAAAGAAATATATAATATATACTTGAGCTTACACATCAACACACACATACGCGCATACAAACAAACACACAGGCACAGACACACACAAAAACCCACACACGGCGGCACACACATATTTCAACGGTAACTTATTTAAAATTTATCAAAACGTCCATGTTCTAATTTAAAAAAAATCTTAGTTAAGAGTTACTCGAATAAATTTTTCTCTGAACTCAACAAAACAAAAACAAACTTTGTATAAAACGAGCTCGCGCCCTCTTAAGACGATTTTAAGCAACTAAAAGAGGGATTAGACTCTAAGTTTCGGTAAAGTCAATTTGTTTTTCGAAGGACTTTTACTTTAGAATAACTTATTCGATAGAGACAACACAAAAACAACATGTTATTCTGAGATCTTTAAGACAATGGGTATGAATATATTTTTAACCGACTTCTGTAAAAAGAGGAGGATCTCGATTGTATTTTTTTTTTTAATTCTATTCATTCTTATTTTTATAAAATACTTATATTTTTTCCACTGCCATTAATAATATACCCGGTAGCAAAATGTCCAACTGTACATTCGTTAGTTGTGAGTTCGAGGCATGTTTCAAAAGATCTTTAAATAAAATCAAAATCAGCTTCACGCTTTATCCCGCACACAGAGGGACTCCGTTCTCCACTTTCCGTTGAATTCTGGAAATATTACGTGTTGAGTGGTGGAAATCAACGCCATAAAAGATCTTTAAATTTAAATATAATATGTTCATTTCCATGGCATGATTAGACATAAGACAAAGCTTGTTTGTCTTCTTCTTCTTCTTCTTCTTTTAACCATGCGAAGAGGTCTCTAGTTTTACATATAAATATCTACTAAATTTACTTTAAATCTAACGATTTTACTTGGTCAAAATTTTCATCTTCAACATAAACAGTATAATGGAGTTGCAAATAGATTACAAATCAGAAGGCGTTGGGTGAAGGATTGACTTACTTTTGCTATTTACTATGAAATCGGAGATAAATGATCCGATTTAGTTTATTTATAGGATCTCCCCCACTATTTATCATGGAAGGGTATTTGTATTTCATCTGGTTAGGGTGTCGATTGCGTACTCGCTTAGTGATGCTATCAAATGGTATTTAGGGGTGTATTGGTCTTTTTTTGGGGGTTAATGTCTTTGTAGCTTTATTTGAGTTGTTCTTGTAAATCGTATTATTATTAAGCTGTAGTATATAATTATATTGTATATTTTAATTATATAACGCTTCTATATGTACTATATATAAGTTAAAAAATGTACAAATATTAATCATATATTTTAAAAACCTCCAAAAAAATGATGTAATTGCCAAAGCATAAACTTTTTATAATATTTTTTTTATAAAATTATCCTTTCTTATACCTTTAAAAAGTTGTGTACAAAGTTTCATGATAATCAATTGAGTAGTTTTGGCATTAAAGCGTAACAAACAAACGTATATTCACAATTTATAATATTAGTATGATAGCAGTAGTACCAAAAATAAAACTGACCTGTGTAGAAAGCATCAACGCGCGTATATAATTGAAGGCGTGGGCAAACCACGAGTCGTCGCTCGGCCCGCACAGCACCAGCAGGTTTGTGATGCCCAGCAGTGGGATCAGCACGAGCAACGCCTTCGTCGCTTTCCTGTATTGCTCTGTTTCTAATGTGTTTGCTGAACGTAATTTTGTTATTAGTACCTGTTTTATAGAGAAATGGAGTTAAATTAGGTCTTTTTTTAAATTTTTTACTTTTAGTAAATAATTTAGACAGAACTTTGAACACTCTTAGATTACCGTTGAAAATTTCTAGTTAACTAAGAATTGCAAGAATTTAATTAAATTTCAAGAATGCAATTTTCTGTAGCTGATTAATTTTTCTTTCGTAATATATACCTACTTTTCGGAAGAATCTTCCTGTAGAGTGATTATTAATAATATTTATAAATAACTATTTTTATGTATATTTTTTCAAATTGATATAATTTTATCAATAAATAAATATATTATAAAAAGTTTCAAATAATAATTGTTACATATTTACATATATGGTATAAAATAATTGCGTAGAATTACAAATAAAATATTTTAATAATTATTAGAATTAAATTAATTAAAACTTTCCTAAATTAAGTATAATTCAATAAACAATACCCACTTACCCACATAATCCTGATGAGGAAAAACAAGTTGAGTGCAAGACCGGCGAGCGCGGGCGCTTTGTGTATCCAGTCCACCGCGTGCTCATGGATCCATTGGCACATCTTAGTGTCCCCACTCAACGTTAACTGATAGAGTAAATTAAGATTTTTTTAATTAAGAAATTTTAATTTATATTTGAGGCCCCCAAATCTTGTTTTGGGGTCGTGTTGTGGGTTTGATCCTCCCTCGAGGAGAATATTTATTTAAATTTATATTTCCACTTCTTAGCTCTGGTGTCGAAGCAAAGCGCAGCGTTGAGTTCTGCCAGTCAAAATGCAATGCCTCCAGAATTCGACAGCAAGTGGGAAACGGAGTGTCCTAACACTAGGTTCTTTCTGCCTACCCTGCTCTGTGCGGGATACAGCGTGAAGCTGATTTAATTTAATTTTAATTTAGATTTGGATTTGAGTCCATTATGGACAGTATTTCAGTGAAGATGGTAGTGGGTTTGATCGCTGCTCGAGGCGATGATAATAATGACGATAAAGAAAACCATTCTTTATAATTCCGCCATTTTACACGCAATGTTTCGTAATTATAAGAAAATGAAGAATGGGGCTTTACGTTAGGTTCTCGAGATCTACCCTTTTATATGTGGAAAATGAGTTAAGTTTAACAAATTTATAAAAGACAGCATTTTTCCTTACATATCCGATATTAACCTAAAACTTGTCACGAGCTGATGGATCTCACAAACCGTTACGTTCGTTCTGATACCATATTTCCGTTTTGTTGTTCGGAGGTTTATAGTCCAGATAAAAGACAATGATGCGAGAAATGCCGCTTTCTTCCTATGTTATCTTCATCACATTTTTTACACTTTACTTTGTAGCCAGAATAAAGTCCAAAACATATATCATTTCACTGTCTTTTTTATTGAATATCCTTAATTAACCATTTGAACTTACCATGTGAATTTCTATATAATATATATGTCGTGGCCATATATACTCGTATAGTAAAATGGACGATTTCTTGATATGCCCGAGCATTTCATGAATTAGTGAGATTTCGTGAAATAACCAACCAATAAAGATTTGGTTAATAATCTTAATAAAATATTTTTCCCCAATAAACAAAAGAAAAAGCACGAAAAATTTAGTGTTAAGACGCTTCGTTCCCATTAAGACAATTTCTTTGCTCACTTTCCATCAAATTCTGTATGTATTGCGTGGTTGAGCGACAGAATTCAACGCCGTGCTTCGCCTCGACGCTAGAGCGAAGAAATATTAAATATTTCATATCCTCGAGTGAACTGGCCTCATCCAGTACTTACTTTAACGATTAAAAATTTCACATGTAAAATATAAAAAACAAAACCGATTACCAGTGTTTTTAAGTGCAGTACATACTATACAATTCATATAAACCCTCAATTATTACTAAACAGAATTTAAAATGTCTCTTATTCGTTATGAAATAAAAAAATGAAACATTTCCAAAAGAGACTTTCGTAAAACAACAAAATGCTGATCCGTACTCAAAATGGAGTTAAAATTGGTCAGATTTCGACAAAACTCTTAATTTAGTTAGCGTTTTATGAAACTGATATTGCTCTCAAAGCACGGTTCTATAATTTAATTGGACGATCGTTTAGGGAGCACACGAAAAAAAATGCATTTAATTGAGAATTTATTAATAGTATTGAAAATAATGGCCAGTCGTAGCTCAGGGGCACAGTGTGACTGTAAAATCGACTGGTAGTAGGTTCGATCCTCACTCGAGGAGATGAAATTTTTATTTAAATTTATATTTCCATTTCTTCGCTCTGGTGGCGAGGCCATTAGTTTTTGTTTTTTTGTACTGTAAATTCTTGCCAAGTTTCATGTTTTTAGATCAGCGAGAAGTATTCTATACATTTTGATTACACGATAAATTACTAAAATAAACGCGGCAAAAAATAAGCGTAAATGTATTGTGTTGACAGAAAAGTAAACCTCTAAATTTTACTTTTTTCTTAAAAGTATAGAGATCGATATTCGATAATTTAATTAATTTTAGCTAATGATCTCCACGTGTCTTTATTAAAAATGGACTCAATAGGCTAACAGACAGAAAGGCGAACTAACCTCATAATGGTGTACGTAGAATCTATATCCGTTTTTTATTCTTAGGTACGGAACCCTAAAAATAATGAAACGTAGAAATCACGACAAACTTTTTATATAATCCAACGTTTCAAAGAAAAGTGTAAAGTTATACAAATAAAAAGTGAGTCTTTGATAAAAAAATCTATTTCAACGTTAATTGCAAGCTTGGTAAAGTTTTAGAGGTCTCGGTGGCGGTCGTGGTCGGAGAAACATTCCCATTAAAATTTGTTCCTTTCTTCGACTTCGAATTTTTTATTTTGAAAGAATTCGACTTTTTTATATGTTAAGTCCGGTAAAAAGTAAAATTATTGAAGTTTTAATTTATATTTGAATAAAATTTAAGCATCGTTTTGTAAAGATCGAATTTAATTAAATTAAAAGCTTACAAGCATAAAATAAGAATAGAAATTAAGTATAAAAAGATTTTATTTTAAAGTTACTTTTATTCTGTCAACTGGCAGCTGCCATTTGAAAATTAGAATGAATTCATTTCTCCCAAGCAAGAAACGATCCCACACCCGTCTAGTTCACATCCACATACTGTACCACGGTGCCATAATGACTTCAACGAATATATTAAATATTAGTATGTTTAATACAAATTTCCTAGAGTGTTTTTTTAATTTCCAATATAGAATATATTATAATAATCTACTTACTCCATCAGGCCCTGTTGACGGTACTATGGAAACGAAGCAGCGACATATCACCCATATTGTGATGAAAATGGCTGGAGCACCTATACAAAAAAATATTATAAAGTTTTTGTCAATAATACGAGTATTTACAGCATTATAAAGAGGCGCGACTGGTTGTGGGTTCGATCCCCACTTGAGGAAATGAAATATTTATTTCAATTTATTCGAAACTTTATTTTTAATAAAGACATAGTTTTTGTTTTAAAGTGATATTATTATTAGAAAACGAAAGTAATGCAGATTAATAAATTAATAATCAAGTAGTTCAAGCGGGCGAAGCCGCGATCGGGTCGCTAGTAATATCATAAAATAATCCTCTTATATTTGTAATAAATAGGAGTACCTTAAAAGCTTTATTTAAGCAATAAATAATTAATGCTTGATATAAAAAAATAAAAAATATTTTGTTGAATTTAATATACTAAAGCAAGCTTTAGCTCTGGTCATAAAATATTCAACTTAAATTTCAACCCTTTCGAGTTTCCAGTCAAAGAGCTGATGTTGCCTAACGGAATTTCATTATTTCATAAGCGCCCGTCGGTAAAGTAATTATTTATGGAGATATATTATATTATAGTATATTTTTAGGAATATTTTATGTGGTTCGATGGAGACGTTCTTTGATTGGCTGCAATGGTTTAGGGTTCAAATTCTATAACGTGTGGAACTACAACCTATTGACGTAATATTTTTCTTTCAATATTAAAGTACGTATTTAAATTGTGTAAATAGAATAACAAAAAGCCATTCTAAGGACTTATATTATTTTAATTTATATTTTTTTAAAAATAATATATATTTTTGAAGTGAAATATATAAAGTAGAAATTTGTAATATATTGTTAACGTGTTAAATACTCGTACTTGCGCAGAAATGATAGGGGTTGAGAGATTTATAGTCCATTAAAATTCCGTTATTGAAGCGAATATGATAGATATGAAGAAACACGTCTAATAAAAAATAATAAATTATTTTTTTATTTAAATATATATTACTTACCCCAACCGATTGTTGTATAAACTTTTAACTTGATATTTTCAGCTGTAAATGTTTCTACCACTAACATGTATAAGTATAGACCTGGAAACAAAACAAATATTAGATATCGTTAATAGATTTTGCCAGTCGTAGCGCAGGGGCCCAAGTTTGTGTATGGGGCTAGTTATGGGTTCGATCCCCAGTTGAGAAAATGAAACATTTATTGGGTTGGCATTGGGTTCTGCCACTCAACATGCAATGCTTCCAGAATTCAGCCAAAAATGGTGAACGAAGTGTTTTAATCTCTCTCTTTTAGACTCTCTCTGCCTACTCTGTTAAGCTGATATGACTAATTCAAATATGATTTACATATGTTTATTAAGTTAGGTTTTATTTAAGAATTCTGAACGAACGAAAAGGAATTAAGTGTTTTTAACAATCAAATTCAAAAACTTTTTACTTGTCTATAAACCTCATCTGAAATATTATGTTTATTTAATGTGTGTAATAAATTGTCTTTAATTAACCAAACGTTCAGTTCTCGTATAAGATACTTTATTTACACACCACTAAAGATTGTCTTAAATTAAAATAATATTTATATAAGAAGTAAGAAATAAGATTTGAATATATTAAAATATATAATATTTAATAAATTTCACCTTAAGGAAAAATATTTGCTATAAAATATTCGGGTTAATCGACTAACTAAGGAGCGGAAGTTTGGAAGCAAAAATGGAATATGTTTAAATAGGGATCAGTCTCAGGGTATACGTTACTCAACAGGGGATTTGGAAAAATATATCGTTGCTATGGAATATTTAGGAGGAATGTTTCCTATATTTTTTTTTGTTAAGAATTATAAATATATATGTGAATCTACGTTGGATATATCGTATTTATTTTATTGGATATAATCCTATTTAATCATGAGATGAGAAAAAAAAATAAAGAAAAAATTATTGCTTTTGATTCATTATATTTTACTTTTTTTCTATTATTTTTTATATTTTTAATTTATTTTAAAAAAAACATCGTTGTCCTTCAGGGACTTTTTTTATAATCTCTGTAAGATGACATAAGAGGATGACGCCACCTATTATCTTAACATTTGTACTTATTAATTATTATTTTCTTTTCCAACAATATTTTGTTCTTAGTTTATACTACAAATATGTAAATTTATATGTATAATATATTACGAAGTTTTGTTTCTGTTCAAGCTTAGACCATGTTAATTCAGGTATGTTCGGCCATGATATATGCTTAAACTTAGAATTTAATCTAACTTGATGGTGTATGTACTTACATTATTCTATACATTTCTGAAATATGAGGTATTATTATTAATTAATTAAATAATTAATTAAATCTTAATTGTTATTAATATCTAACTGAAAGCTAAATACTTACTTACGGTACTTACGGTATTTTATGATATGATGAAAATTTGTTACGAATTATATTAGAATGAATTAATTTACCTTCAACTAGCATCCAAAAGAAATTCGTTAAATAGAAATAATGCATGCATATCACCAGGATCATGCACGACGTTTGATCTTGTTGGGCCTCATCTGACCAATTCTGAAAAAAATATACTTATTTTATATAAGCTATTGTGTACATATTTATTATTATATTTTTCATAGTTTTTGTTGCCATAATAAACTAAGTTTTTCTCAAAATGGAAATTATTTATTAAAGAATGTCTATATAAAAATTATAACAGTGATATTTTGTTCCTATTTAAAATTAAAATCAAAATTAAATCACTTTCACGCTGTATCCCGCACACAGCAGGGTAGGCAGAGGGAACCTAGTGTTAAGACACTCCGTTCCCCACTTTTTACCGAATTCTGGAGGCATTGCATGTTGAGTACCAGAACTCAACGTCGCGCTTTGCCTCAACACCAGAGCGAAGAAATGGAAATATAAACGTAAATAAATATTTCACTTCCTGGACTGGGAATGGAAACCACAACCGTCGCGTTACAGTCACACCCTTGTGCCGCTGCGCTACGACGGCCTATTATTCCTATTTAAATATGTTATTAAAAAAAAACTTTCTACATATGTAAATAAATACTTACTTGCAAAGCTAAATTTAACATCCAACTACAAGCCGATAGCATATAAGTGGACATTAGATTAGTATGTATTGTATTCCGAAGACATCTCAGGTCTCTGGAACAAAAGATACATAAATGACTTCCATTTCTCTGATATTTCTTTTATCACTTCTCTCTGCCTATTTTTTTATAGTTCTGTTTGTTTGTTCTTTTATTAATCTTTTAACTATATATAACATACAATTTATGTTTGGTTTATTCTTTTACTTATAAGGAACTCTAAAAGTATGAACGTTTAAAAATTCACATGTACCAATTTTTTTTCTTAACTCTACAGTGTATCCCACATACAACAGAGTAGGCAGAGGTTAAGTTAAGACTTAGTGCTAAAACACTCTGTTTTTATTAAAACTTAGGATTTAAACACACCAAAAAATCTATTACACACTTCATAAAAACAATAAAAGTAATATAATCTAATAGCTGTGTAATAAACAGAAAACCTCACATTGAAAACATAATAATATTAGCATTAACTTAATTGTTATGCTGATGGGAAGCTGGAACAGCTAAAATGTTAGTCGAGATATCCCTTTTGCCATCTCACGTGTAATAATAGTTAAAACTTAACGAGGCTTGCAATGTGCTCGTTTTATTCTATTTAAATAAGATAATAGCATTTGTTGTGTCTAATAGCGTTGATTTACTTAAATTATATATAGTTAAAAATGTATTGTAATATTTATAATTTTTTATATTCCCGCTTTGATAAAGAATTAAATCGCGGATTTAAGTTACGCCACTCAACGTACAATGCCTTTAGAATTCGGCAGAAAGTGGGGAACGGAGTGCCTACCCTGCTGTGTGCGGGATACAACGTGAAGTTGATTGATTCATTCATAATAATATAGCATAAAAGATGCTGCAATTTTAATGCTCGATCCCTTTTGTTTGTGGAACTGCAGTCTGGTTTGTCATTATCTGCCGCATTACGTACTTTTTAACCTTTCCATATTTTGGATGCTTATATTTTACTAATATTTTAATTTTAAAGAGAAGAGAGAATTTAGTGTTAATATTCTACTATATTAATGCTATTAAATATTAATACTATTAAATTATAATACATAGACCGTCTCTCACTGAGAATCCCATTTTATAGTCCGAAAAATATTATTCATTATTAAAAACAACTTTTGTTTAATTTTTAATTTTAATTGAATATACAGACAAAGAATATCATAAACAAATTAAAGTACTTAACTAATTATTATACTTACTTGAAATATAAAAATACGAATACAGCAAGCGACAGTACACCTAGGCTTAGAGAATATCCAGCTAAATATATGAGACTAGTGACGTCCGTCGGCGATACACTCGCGATCCGCTCAGTGCAGTTCGCGTAGTCCGAGTAGTTGTGCCATGCGCCTTCGAGACAATGACGTGATGCGTTTTCTGCAAATATAAGATGTTTTTTAAGCTTCTTGCTGTATCACGGATAGAGGGAACCTGGGAACCTAGTGTTAAGACACTCTGTTACCGTTAAGACATTTCTGTTCCCAGTTTACGCTGAATTGTTGAGGTATAGTGTAGTGGTCTGAACGCCTCGCTCGCATATATTAAATATTCCATTACTTCTAGAGTGGGAATCGAACCTATAACCATCGCTTTACAGTCACACGCTTGTGTACCTGCGCCACGATTCAAATTATGTATTATCATACCATCAATAATAATTATAGAGATATATGACTTTCATATTATTAAAATCTTTAGAATGTATAAATATAATTTAAATTTAAAAAAAAAAAACTAAAAATAAAAAAAATGAACAAAATACTAATATGAATCACAGTGGGACCCTGATTCCACCCAGTTTCAATGTAAGCACGACGGTTGTGGAAAAGTACGGCGTTGTGTTCCGTTATGCAACACTCTATACGAGTATATCATCAATCAAGTATCTACTTAATTTTTTTGCGTAGCGATTTTGTAAGTTCAATTCTTATGTAACATTTTAAATAATATTTGAATTTGTGAACTTTTGACACTGAATGATGGATTATAGTCATCCAATTTATTTCATTTTGCACTCTGACATCAGTTAACAATATTTTTTTAAAAGGTATTTAATATTAAAGACTGAAGAGAACTGTTCGGAGACTTTTTCCGGATATTATCCTATATCTTATAAAACAAAGTCGCTTTTTGTGTCTGTCTGAACTTTCTAACTCTTCTTCTTCTAAACCACCCAACGAATTTGGATGCGGTTTTCACCATTAGGTCGAGTATTTCTCAGGGAAGGTTTATATATAGTTTATTATTTGTACATTCTTATGTAAATTAACATAAATACGATAAATATGTATAAAGTCCTACCCGGTGAGACACTTTGGCGCATGCGCTGCTTTAATGGTAAATACTACATGAAAAAAATGTACTAGAGTATTGTTCCTCTTAATAAGATCTACAAAAAAGTCCGCGAGAGCATATTTTTATCTTTTAAGGATAACGTGTAGTGAACATATTTCTGTCTAAAAATAGTAATTTCAATATATTTTTTATTGTGAGGGATATTTCTCCATAATGGTATTAATCCTTATCCTTTAAAATACTTTATTAAACTTCTACGTTAAACGAAGATAAAATTTGCTTTTTAAACTATTTCGAAATAGCGAATAGTTTTAGAGAAAAACGCATTTAATTATTGACACATCACGCCGTTCACACATCAACTGTATCGAGTCAAGTTTCACTTATCCCTTACTCTCAGCATATAAATAAGTATATTAGTTACGTTGGCCATTTAATGTAGATCAAAACTGTCTTTTCTGTTTTTCATTTTAATAAGTACTTTAGAAGTTGTTACAATATCAAAAAATCCTTGCTGCGAAACGCGCCTCGCGACGTTATGCTTATACAAGCGAGTCCGCCGCGCCCGCCTGCCTTACACGCATCGGTGGTTCAGTGGTAGAATGCTCGCCTGCCACGCGGGCAGCCCGGGTTCAATTCCCGGCCGATGCATTCTATTTAATTTTCGTCACAGGCAGGCACGTAGTGCTTGCTTTTCATCAGGGACAGAATACCCTCTTCAGCATTAACCACAAGCTCGAAAAAAAAAACCCGCCTGCCTCTATAGCAACGAAGATTTAGGTGCGTTTGCACGTATTGGATAATTCGAGTTGAATGTATTATTTAATGTCATTTAACTATCTAAAAATAGTAATTTAAATATATTTTAATAAGTACTTGAAAAGATTAGTAGCACAGATTTAAAATTACGGTACCTACTAAAAAATCCTTGCTGTGTAAAACAATTGGAAAATCCTTATTGAAACTACGAAAATGTGGGTTGCATTAGGGTTTAATTAATTTTCACATTATCTTAAGTGATTTGCAAACTTACATTATATGAATAATCCAGTAGTAAAAGCGGGCGAAGCCGCAATAGGGTCGCTAGTATCTATATATATAAAAGGACTTGTCCTCACTGACTGAGGTAAGACGCACGCACAGCCGTAACCGCTGATGGTAGAAACTTGAAATTTGGACAGGTATTTACTTTTGCAATCTGGACATCCACTAAGAAGGGATTTTGAAAAATTTTAACCCTAAAGGGGTGAAATAGGGGTGGAAAGTTTGTATGGAAAAAAAAATTAATCTGCACCGATTTTTATAAAATTTGAAATATAGATTTTTAAAAGTATTTAATTGAACACGTGATTCATCGTTTTCTAGAGTTCTCCCCCTAAGGGTGCAAATATGGGGTTGAAAGTTTGTATGGAAAAATCTTTAAAACGCCACCGATTATTATAAAATTTGAAATTTAGACTCTTAAAAATATTTAATTGAACATGTGTTTCATGGTTTATTAGAATTTACCCCCAAACTGAAAAAAAAATCATAAATATATTTAATAAATATTCGTATGATTCAAGCGGGTGAAGCCGCGCCGGTCCACTAGTCGTTATATAATAGCGGCCTGCCAGCGGCTTCGCTTGCTTGAACTACACGATTATTCATTTAATAAACAAAATTGACTGACAGTCATATTTGTTGATGACTAATTTGATTTACTCGTTCAGAAACAGGCAGGCAGGACAGAAACAGACAGAGAGACAGGTAAGAAATTCAAAAAAAATTTTTACTTTCTATTATTCTTTTTCATTGTCCCTCTATCCATTTCTTAATAATAAACCTTACTAACTTAATATATAATACCTTCATAATTAAAAAAACTACAATAATAATTATGCTATAGGTAGTTATTAGGCTAATTTAATATTTAGTATTTAGATATAAATAATTCCCATATTAATAGTTTAAAGTAGTATAATTCTATAATATTATTTATTGTCTGTACAAAACGAAACGTAATTTTGTTTTTATTTAATAATTTTATTTATTAAGCAACTACCTTTGAGTTAAATCTAAAATATGTAATGAATATAAGATAAATGATCTCAGCAATGTACAATAAAATACACAATTTTACAAAAGATAAAAGAAATAACTCGTTTATTATAATAATAGTACTCAAAAAGCTAAAATCCTTTAGTTTCTACTATTTCTTACACTATCTTTTCAGGTTAACTTCTTTAATGCACATTTGCCTAATTCCTCAGGTTTAATGGCAAAGATAATTGCATTCATGTGACATGAACCTTGACTTAAAAAGATAGTATGGAAATAAAGATAATCTTATATTGAAATAGCATCTAAATGGTAATTAACAATTTTAAAATTATAGGACTCGATAGATATTAGTATGGCTGGAATTAAATTGTAATTGTTATTAATATATTTTATTTTTGAAAATATGATTAAGACACTTCCGTTTCCCACTTAACGCCGATTTCTGGACGTGTTGCGTGTTGAATGGCGGAGCTAAACAATGCGCTTTGCCTCGTTACCAGAACGAGGATATGAAAATTTTAAATATTTCATTTCCTCGAGTAGGAATCGAACCCACTATCTGTCGCGTTTATAATCGTATGCTTCTTTCCTTCGCTATGACTGGTCTCTAAAATATTAGTAAAACGAGAAACGGAAGTGTACAATGAGAACTGAGTGTCTGAACATTAGGTTCCCATATTCCCTCTCTCTATTCTAGTGTAGGAGACATTACGAGTTGATTAGCGAAACTCTCCGTCTTATTTTAAATATTTCAAATTGTATAAAATGTTAAATTAATATAATTTCCGTATCGGTAGCCGCGTATCAGGGGAATGCAAATAATTATTCTTCTCCATCATAACTGATGCTATAATTTAAGTATTTTTTTATAATATAAATAAGAAGCACTTCAAGATTCGTTATCTGTTTTGTGAAACATTTCTTACCTAATGATTTTATATCTGAGATTAAATTTATATTCAACAAAAATATATTTATAAAAAGTATTTTAAAATTAAAAATAAATATAAATAAATAGGCTTAAACAAAGACTTGACTGTAAATTCGACAGGTTGTGGGTTTGATTCCCACTCGAAGAAATTAAATATTTCATAATATTATTTCTATCGGAGTATTTATTGTCGAGGCAAGACGCGGCTCATTTGGTGTCGACTCGATGGGAACGGAGTGACTTAACACTACGTTCCCTCTACCTACCCTACTATGTGAGGAATACACTAAAAATAGGTTTAAATTAAGCGAGACGATTTCGCAATTTCACGCAAGATTATGTCCGCTCATTATAAACATTTACTGACGTCATGAAAATAACTCCGCACTAATCTCTCCAAACAAACAATAATACAGGCCATTATAAATTTAATTCACTATATGTTCAATATGGCTAAATCTTATAATTTCTATAATATATTTATTATATAAAATGAAAATGTATAAATACAGGCCAGTCATGGCCCAGGGCCATAAGTGTCTGACTGTACACTCGACAGGTTGTGTGTTCGATTCCCACTCGAGGAAATGGAATATTTAATATTTTTATTTCTTCGCTCTGGTGTAGAGGCAAAACGCCATGCGTCTAGAATTGGGCGGAAATTGGTGTGTGGAAATGTCTTAAAACAAGGCTACCTCTGTTAAGAGTCTCTTCTCGAGAGAGTTGTCTCTCTCTCCGCTCCAATAGTGGAAGCTAATCATTATGTTTATATTTAATGTATAAAACTGAAATATAATCATTTAAATTGCACTTTACATACATATCACTACATTATTTATTTATATGAAATGTTTGCAAAGATAAATATCTAATTTATTAAAATTTATGATACTTTCATACATCCTATATAATATATATATATAAAGATAATAAATAACTTACGCGTATCATCGTACTGTACACCATGGAACTCGCTAAAGCACTTCTGTATGGCCAGCGTGTTCCATGGGGTCGGATCCCAGCATAGCAGCCCATCGAAGTAGGCGGGACAATAATTCTGGGACACGTTAATATTCCTCGCCAGGCACTCCTCACTCGCGTCGTCTCCCACCTCATCGTGGATCAAGGTCTGTAGATCCTCCAGCTTGACTACTATTATTTAACTTCCGACTAGAAATTATTTGCTTTGGTTTGTAATGTTTAAACTAATTCACATTTATCTGTTGTTTCGCGTATTTAGTCCATTCCTTCCTTCCATCGCGGAGAGTTCTAGTTTTTTGCGCACCACGCCTTACTGGACTGGATTCTGCAGAGCTGTTTAGTGTCAGCAGTGAGAACGTTACCATGATAAGGCTTGTTTGATCGCGGCTTGTGTTCTAACTTATCAAATGATAAGGCGAGGAAAGTAAACATTGGCAGTCTATAAGAGTATTTATGGATCGTGCAAGGAACTCTAAAAAATTTTCTTCAACTGGTTTTTCTCCATACGTCCGTTTCACCTGCAAGGAAAAGTCACTGATAACATTCGTATGATAAACTAATGTAAACATAATTTATTTGTTTTACTACCACAGTGTTCTATCAAAGGCGTATTCAAAGATAAAGATATTTTTTTGTATAATGGAATGGTTAACTAATGTTATGTTATCTTTTCTATCTAATACGTTAAAATATCAATATATCTTTTTTGTTTTGAGCAGGGTGACAAGCGTGAGACAGGTTGTGGACTCGATTTCCACCCGAGGAAATGAAATATTTATTATGATTATTTTATTTTTTTTCGCTCTGGTGTAGAGGCCTTCGTGCAGCAGCATCAAATTCCGCCACTCCATACCCAATGGTTTCAAAATTTGAAGGAAAATGAGAAGCAGAGTGTCTTAACACTGCTACATGTACGCTGTACGTACAGCAAAAAACTGAAAAAAAAAAATGTCTCTAAATATATCTTTTATTTCCTAGATATGACTTTTAAATAGTCAAACTCGCTTTTAGTCGTGGTCGGTTCCATTTTTATATTTAAAATTTATGCCATATTTTATCTGAATTTCAACCTCCCTGCCAATTCGTCTGTTTATTTGGAACTTAGCATGTTTATTCTTTACTTGACTGATCATCATACTTAAGCCTCAACAGGATTTGGGGTCAGCGACGAGGGAATTGTTCAAAGATATTTATTTTAGTACCCAAGTTAAATTCAATAGACATTTTTATATATTGTTTCTTGTTTTCCAAATAAATCAAAACATAGTGTACTCGAGGGAGAAATATCAAAAGCCGGTTCTGCTATTTCGCATAATAATGTATCAGTACTACAAACATAGAAAAGAAGTCCACAATTCGTTATTTTTGGCTTCATCCGTATTTGTTCATTTACATGACCTAAAAATACAAAGAATATTATTATGAAACTTTGCATCTCTTAATATGAAAAAGCCCTAAATAATAAAATAGCTGAACTTTTATATTGTCTATTTATATTTAAAACAAAATCTCTTGTACAGTTTGCTCTACGGTGTTTTGTCTGCTGACTTCATTCTCTCTGAAAGTAATTCATGCATTGAAATTATACAGCCATTGTGTTAAATACACACATATAGTGCAGCTAATGAGTCGTGGCCACTATTATGTTAGATTTTCTGAGGAAAATCTGAGCAGTAAATTAAATATAGGGCGGCCAAAACTTGACGACCGTACTGTACATATCCGTAAAGTAGGTATATGTATAGAAATATATTTTTCTTGTATCTCTGTTATCCAATGCCTAAATACTAGGTCTCAGTACATCGCGAACGAAACAAAAGATAATAACAGTGATGTAATTACTAGGTATATATTTAATGCTAGTTACAAACATAGGTAGGAAAGAATAATTAAAAAAAAGGAAAGTTCCAGAAAACTTACAGTAATTTTTATTGAAATTAATAATAAAAATCCACATATTAAATTGTAGCGTAGTTGGAATATGTTGACTGCAATGGCTGTAGCTTCAAATCCCGATAGTGGGAAAGTTTATATTTGCTAAATAATAAATAAATAAATATATTATAGTTTTCCAAAGCCTTCACTTCGTTAATGTCACGTTGTTTGGAGAAAACACGAAGGTTTTACGGTAATCTTTAAGTAGAAGAGAGGATATTGGAGAGACTTGCCACTGTCATGTCATGTTAGTGATAAAAAAAAAACTGTATTCAATTGGCACGCCTAAATACTATAAAACAAGAAACACAATGAAACAAAAAAAAGAACAAACAAAATATACTGATGATATTAAAAGAATGCTAACAATGTACAACCGGTGTTATTTAGTCGTTCTATTGACTTTCCTTAACCTATAAAAAACGATAACATTAGGAAACAAATAAAGCCGAACACCGTACTATTTACTATTCAATAGTAGAAAATCGAGGCCAGAGGAGGCCCAGAGGTGCAGGGGCACAAAGTATGACCGTAAAGACTAGTTGTGGATTCGATTCCCACTCGAGAACATGAAATATTTATTTTAATTTTCTCCGCTCTGGTGTTGAGACAAAGCGCGGCGTTGAGTTTCGCCACACATCACGCAATGCCTCCAGATTTTGGCGAAAGATGGGGAACGGAGTGTCTTAGCACTATGTTCCCTCTGTCTAACCTGCTCTGTGCGGGATAGGCGTGAAGCTGATGTTATCATATTTACATGTACAATTATATAATAAGTGACATTGGTTTTATTAGTAACTTTTATCATTTAATGAGATTAAAATTTCATTCTAGTGACGTTTTGCTATTTTATGTTTGCATTGCAAAGAATTAATATAGACAATAATTAACTGATTAAATTAATTTATATTTATTGTAATATTCATAAATATGTAAATAAAGAAATAGCTCTGAAATTATAGTAATATTTTTCACTAGTTTTTTCTCTGTTTTGCTTGCTTTAGCGAAGTAGAGTATGTTTTACAGACCGAGACTACTGTAAGATAAATATTGTGTAAGTTTATATTCAATTATAACTTTGATTTTTTCTCCATATTTTATTACCCTACCTAAAGAAGTAATGTCTGAAGACTACAGCTAAAAACTTTACTTCCAAAAAAAATACAAAAAAGAATAAAAGAACAATAAATATATAAAAATCCATCGAATAATTTTAACGAATGACAAAGGTCATTTCTAACTAACAAGCGGTGAAAAATCGATGCCAGCAATATTTCATTGGCATTTGTACTATAAATACATGCTAGATCTAATATTTCTAGAATGTTAGTAAAAATATTTTTATGATTATTTTAATCGAGCGGGCTATGCTCGGTGTATCTCTTAAGGATAGAATCCGAAATGAGGAAATCTGGAGGAGAACCAGAGTTACCGATATAGCTCAAAGAATTGGTGAAGGCATATCTGTCGTAGAGTCAACGGCCGCTGGAGCAAACGTGTCTTATAGTGGAGACCCCGTACAAAACGACCGGTGGGACGACCTCCTGCTAGATGGGCCGACGACATAGAGGTTGGCGGGAAGCGGATGGATCCGAAGAGCTGAGGATCGAGTGTGGTGGCGAGAATTGGGGAAGGCCTATGTCCAGCAGTGGACAAAAGATGGCTGTTGATGATGATGATGATGATTTTAGTAGTTTTTAGGATTCCATATCTAAAAGGGTAAAATGGTAAAACAGGACCTTATTAATAAGACGCCGCTGTCCGTCCGTCTGTCTATCTGTCCGTCTGTCAATAGGCTATTTCTCAAGAACCTTGGTAGTTACAATTGAAATATTCACAAATTATTTATTTCTGTTGCCGCCCAACAACAAAAAACAGATTTATATATGGCATATAGCATAATATGTAGCAGTGTAGGCAGAGGGAACCCAGTGTTAAAACACTCTGTTCCTTTCTTATCGCCGAATTTTTCGACACTTTTTTTTTGTGTTGTTTATTCAGTTAAATTTAGATATCCAGTGTCTTACAATAAGCAATATCTTTAATGGAAAGAAAAGAACAGAAAATAAAGAATAGTGTCTTTGTTTCTGTTTACTCTCAAATTGTGGAAGACATGTGAAGAAACAGTTATTGACATGTATTGGAAAACCACGTTTGAAGTCGTAAGATATTTTTTATGTATATAGTTTTTATATGTAAGAGGAACCTAATACAATAACACATATTTCATTTGATAAAAAAAACATAGTATGTCACCAAATATAAACCCAGTAATATTATCGGAATACAAATGCGTGTATTATAACGAAAACGTGACTTTGAATGAATTTCATATAGTTAGTGTTGTTTACCTGGATTTACAAAGCGAAAGCTTACTAATTAATAATATTATGAACATAAAAGATAATCTTAATATGTAATAATTGTTAGAGCTTAAAAATTACAATTCTAATTGCTAAAAAGGTCGAGAAATGTATGTTTCTTTGATTCTTCTTCTGTAATATCCTCGTTTCTCTGCCCTATAGCAGCATCAGTACCAACATTTAACACAAAAAACAAAAACACCAATTCAGCTAAAGCATCGTTAACTCTGTTACCGGCAGCAATACGCCTTTCCGCATCCACCTCGTATCTTCCATCTCTACTGAACATACTTCCCAAAAATAAAAATATAACATATTTAAATAAAACTATATATTTAATAATATATAAAAAATATATGCATTTTATACAAGCAAAAGGCTTCTTTACTTTAATATTAGATGCCTACACTGACTTATATATTTTACAGCTGAATGGTTCTTTTGATCATTTTATTTTAGACATGGGTTTGGTCAGACATTCTCTTATGTATGTATCGATTAGGGCTAAGTACAGATTTACAAAAAGAATTTGAATTTCATATTTATTAATAGATAGAAATATTTTTTTTTAAGTATATTTGCGTTAGAGTTGTTTATAATGGAACCACATTAGGAACCCTCCAAACATTATATAACATCCTTAATGTCTTCTGTTCTATCTTCTTCTCTTGGTTCTCAATAACCGATTGCTTACAGATAAGTTACTTAGATCCGAATTATAGATTTAGAAGAAAAAATCAGAAGTAGCAATACAAGCCTATTACAGTGCTTCCATATGTGAAATATCGATATGAAGCAAATTTAGAACTAGAAATAATTTGCCACAGTGGAAAGACTTTAAGATGTATAAAGATATATAGGGAAAGATAGAGACTAGTCACTACAACTTAATTTGCTTCGAAACTAGAAAAATGTGATAAAAATATTACAAGGTCGAAAGTACGATCCTAAACGTCGAATATATCATACGAAAATATTTCAGTTCTTAATAAAACTTTCGAATATTTCTCTATAAGCAACATTGTTTCACATACATTGTTTCAGCCAGATTTCAATATGAAGGATGGTTAAGCCTGGGATAGTGACTAAAGATTTAAGAGAAATAAGGCAATAGCTTATGAAATATTCTAATTGTGTTTAATATATAAATATATATTAAACACAATTCCTACTACTACAGGTATTTTTATTTTTATGTCTGCTATATTAAAATTAAAATTAGTCAAATTATTGCAATTTTTCGTGTTATTACTAAAATATCTGGAACATAGTTAAGATTTGTACTAGTTTTCATTTAAATAGAAAGTTTCAGATTTAGGTTAAGGATGAGTTAGAATTTTGAATTCAGTTTTAAAGTTTAGAGGCACAAAGTTAAATTGGCCACCTTTGTGTTGGGTGAAAGTTGAAACGGTAGAGTAGGATAAGTTAAAGCTCTCTCTGGTCGTATTGTCATTAATAAACGTCACTAAGAGACTTTGCTATATTTTTTTAATTTGAATATTATATTTTTTTGATACAAATAAAGAACTGACTAAATGATAATTATTTGTTACTTTAAATGGGCATGCTATTCAGTTTTTACTATATACTGAACTAGTGGACCCGAACACGGCTACGCCCGCTGGAACTATAGGAATATTTATTAAATGTATTTATGAAATTATTTTCAGTGTTCAACAGAGAGATGCGTTAAGCAAGCTCATTTTGGGTGACGTTTTCTAACATTAAACTTTGCAAATCGTTGCTTAGCAACGACGATTGTTATTAACATACACAGTATTTTAATATATTGCTATATATCGAAAATATTACAAATATGAAAAAAAAAGTATCCTATGTTCATCCCGAGACCCTCAAGTATCTCTGTATGAGTATTTTATCACAATTAAATTAGCGGTTTGGCCCTGATTGCGTAAATGACAGACAGACAGACAGAGTTACTTTCGAATTTATAATATAGGTATGGATGGATTGTATTTTGTAAAAACAAATTTCTCTAAATAATATGTACTCAACTTATCAATAATATGAGTACGTGTTATTTTGTAACATTTTTTTATTGTTATATTTTTTTTCAGCTTCACGCTGTATCCCTCATTGAGCAAGGTAGGCAGACGAAGCCTACTGTTAAGACACTCCGCTCTCTATTTTCCGCCAAAGTATATAAAAATACTAAATACTCGTATATCATTTCGTCGAATGGGAACTGAACCCATAACCTGTCCTTTGCGCTACGACTGTCCTTTATATTTTCTTCCTCTTCTATAATTTTAATATAAATCGCTTAAATTCTTAGCTTTTCAATTTGAACATAATATAAGAATGTTATACTTTCAAGTGGTATTTCCAAGCTTAGAAGCATATTAAATTTCTGCAGCAAAATTTTAACATAGCATCTGGCTACCTTGAACACGAGCCCCTTGCGTAACTTGAAATGCTTTATCCAAGTTAACTGTAGTATTGTGTCCTCCACAGTTTTAATTGTGTAAAACCTATAGTGAAAGTACTAGAAAAGATAAAAACTTAACGTAAATTAATTTAACTTCACGCTTTATCCCTAGGGGGGTAGTCAGAGAGAACGGAGCGCCAAACTCTACGGTCTCTACATACCTCTTTCGCCTCGTCCACTAGAA
>HE671433.1:9848-23727 GCA_000313835.2 Heliconius melpomene melpomene | reverse complement strand
TTTCTATGATTCGAGTCCCGTAGGGGCCGCCCTTACAGTTGTCGACTTCCTCACAGGCAGCAATTTAGTGCTTGTATTTCTTCAGGACAGAGTACCCTCTTCCCTCCTCAAACTTCCCGTCGCTGTAAAAGCCAATAGGGCTAACAGCATTAACCTCATGTTCGAAAGAAAATGAAAAGTTTCTATGAAGCTGCTTCTATTAATCTCATTACTCTATGTCCTATTAAGGCGAGGTAGCAAATTGAATCAGTAATAATATTAGGGGAAATGGATTGCCATTTCCTGATTGTACTTTATGAAAGTTCGACGTAAGTATTTATTAGTCTGTGGGCTAGGTCGCTAATGTGAAAGTGAAGATTACTTCACACTTAAGTTGATTAATAAAACTAAAGCTGTTCATAGCAATAGTTAAGAAAGTTCATAGTTAGTAAGTTGTAAAAGGGGGAAATTCGGTTGACCTTCGTAAATACAACACTTCGAGGATATTGTAGAAAGGTCACCTAAAAAGCATGAGGATCTCCGGATGGCATGTATGAAAAGGTTGATGGCAGTCGACGAGGTCAAAGAGGTGCAGAGACCGTAACGTTTGGCGCTCCGTTCGTTCTGGCTGTAAATTCCATGTATCACTATTAGACTTAAAAATTAAAATAAAACAATACAATAATATGGTTTTTTTTAAATCGTATTATATTTAAATTGTTTCATTTTTTTAATATATTAAACATTCATTTGTTTCAAATTTTTCCAGAGTTGGGTGCCAATATTACTATGACATCAATGAAAATACTATAGATTTAGAGCATACAAAATTGAATTGTTTTATATATCAACGTAAAATGACAAGAAAACCCTCAAGTAGGCTTATTGGTCTTGTAGTCTTCAAATAAATAAAATACTTGAGTAAGTAAATAAGTTTTTTGACAGTTATGTCATCGTTTGAAGTATAGATTCGATCTTTTTAGTCAAATACATAGTTAGCAAACGGCTAAATAAACAATTTATTTATTAAGATTTAGAACCTGTCAGCGTGAAAATAAATAAAGATATTATTCCGGATACAACATTAGATTTAAATGCCTAGATTAGATGGCTATTGTTCAGAATTAGTCTACTTTAAAGGAGATAAATTAGAATTATCCGTACACTATTTGCAATTCAAAATCTGACCTTATCAACTGAGGGAGAATAACAATTATAATTCATTTAATCTATATCTAATATAACTGGTATGTTTTACTTAAATACGGTAAATTTAGAGTTTGCTAGAAAAATACTATAATGTTTGAATTGGACAGATTTGTTTGATTGGATGGTTAGTTTGGTTGGCCGATGCAAAGAGCATCTCGTGAGATGGGGTTACACACTGAAGGATAAGTCAACCCGTGTTTTTGGCGCCAATCCACAAACGATGGCACACTTACTCTCCTGCCCGAAATGTCCATTCACCTGCTAACATGACGACATGATTGAGGCAACAGATGCCGCAGTCGACGTGGCTAAATACTGACAAAATATGATTTGAATTCTCCAAATATTGACACGAAGAAGAAGGAGAAGATTGGACAGATTTTCTAAGTTAGTTACATTTTGAATATGAAACTTCAAATTTCCATACTATTCTACAAGCAATAACTGTATTTCGGCATAAAGTTGAATACGATTTAATTTTTTACTGTAAATATTGGTTCTCGTATAACCTTAAATTTACACTTTCCTCTTAATTTATTCTAATTCTATATTTCAAAGGATTTAGGCGTACATTGTTATTTAATTTATTATTTTGTATTATAAATTACTTATACTTTTCTATAGACGTCTACAGAGATGAATGTTCGCTATGATCATAGAGCTATTCTGTTTTGCATAGGGTTGTTTGTTGATAATAATAACAATAACTTAAAATTTATTACCAGTTTTATAATAATAAACAACAAGTCAAAATAATATTAAAAGATAAGTTTATGGTAATTATTTTCTCCGTATCACCACTTTTCCGTGGGAATAAAGCGTTATACGATGATAAAATACAGAGAGAGTGACAGGACACTCTGTTTTTTTATTTTTCACACAAATTCCGGGTACTGTGTGGTAAGTAGCAGTGCTTGCAATATCGCTTGATGTCTTATTCAAAAGTAGGGAAATATATGCGATATATAAAGGTGATATATAACTCGAGAAAATGTAGTGCTTATTTTAACGTTGTAAGATTCTTCTTTAAAATGATTGAATGAGCACTTAGACGTTTACACAGTTTAAAAGCTAGCACTTAAAGTATCGAGTTTGATTTAAAATTTATGTTAGAATAGATGGATCGCTTCCTTTATAGCTTCTACTTAGTAGTGAATAAGAAAAGCTATAAAATTGAATTTGTTATTAATTTTATTAAAAACATCTTAGTCATAAATCATGCATTAAAATACTCTAAAATAATATATGATTTAAAATATGATAAAATTTCACTTTCTTAGTTAAGTCACTCAAAATGACTGTTAACAAGACACAGTTACTTTATCGTGTGATGCGTGCCTAAATATATCTTTGAGGCCTTCTTGGCGCAGTGGGACTTGTGCGGTCTGTTCCAAAGCACTGGTAGTGCGTTCACTCGAGTAAGAATTAGTTTTAAATATTTTTATTAGGTAATACAGAGCGCGGCGTTGAGTTACGCCACTTAACACGTTTCGAAAATTGTGCGTGAAATGGGGAACGGGTGTTTTAACACCAGTTTTTCTTCTGTTCTGAAGTTCTGAATACACTGCTATTTGCAGAAAAAAAACGTTCATATTGCGAACAAACCATGTTTTTTTTACCCCCAGTTTTTTTTTGTAAATGTTAGAAGTTATATTTTCGAGTACAAATTTCTGTTATTTCAGTACTTTGATAGCCTCGAGGTATAAAATATAAATTCGACATAATAATTTTAATTTAAATAACTAATGTACGAATAATTAATAAAGATATGTAGTACAAATATTATTATTAATTAGCATATTTTACATGTTAATTTAGTACTAACACAACATTGACGTTTTCTATATGAAATAACTAGCGGCCCGCCCGCGGCTTCGCCTGCGTGAACTACGTTATTATTAATTTCTGTCTCCATGAGTTCCTACGTCCTATAAGTGACGTCCATGCAAAATTTGCGACTCCTAGCAGTTGTAGTAACGAATAACTCCTATGCAAAATTTGACTTTCCTAGCACATGTAGTTTCTGAGATTTCGTGATGAGTGAGTGACCTTTCGATTTTATATATATATAGATAATGTAGACATTCAAATATATATTTGTTATTCTTGTATAAGCACTATTAAAGATCTCTTACAACATTTTTTTTTTAATTTTAGTCGTTATTTCTTTGTTAGCGCTGTGTTAAGTGCCGCCACTCAACACACAATGCTTCCAGAATTCAAAAAAAAAAGGAACGGAATATCTTAACACTAGGTTACCTCTGCCTATCCTGCTGTGTGCGGGATACAGCGTGAAGCCGATTAGATAGATTTACCGTGAATTCTGTCTAATTTATAGATTTATTTAAGCATGTATTGCTTGAGTAGCGGAAAAAGACGACACCAAAAGATATTTTATTGATTGTGTTGACTTAGAAGCTTAATTTATTGTGCTCTAACGGAACTGTGCTAAATAATTGGTATCAATTTTATATATTGAAAATAAATGATCTTGACAGACGGACAGATGGACAATAAAGTGAATAAGGATACCGTTTTTACTTTTTGAAGTACGAAGAACTCTGAAAAAAAGGAAAACGAGGTCTATTATAATTTAGGTTTTCTAAATAGAGAAGGTTTTTACCTAAAGCGTATTAATAGCTTACATAAATTTAAGGACATCTTAATATGTGCTCAAACCATTACAGTCCCTTAATTTTCTCTGAAATTACTTTTACATTAAAACCCCCCCAGAAAGGAAAATTTTGAACATTACGTCTATAATACAACATTTAATATAAAGACGAGAAATATTCAATTTAAATTATTATGTAAATTGTTATATAAACTTTTAAAAAATCATATCTATGTTGAAGTCTTCCTTCCACCTGACACATAACATTTCGAAATTAAGGCTAAAAGTGGGGAACGGAGTGTCTTAACACTAGATTTCCTCTGCCTACCTTGATATATACGTAATACAGCATGAAGCCAAAGAAAAAAATCAAAATTTTGAATAAATATTTAATTCTATTCATAATTTTTGTCAACATACACTATAATTTAATTCTAAAATCACATATGTTACCCTTCTTTTACCCCCATTTTACCTTTCGCTTAATATCAAATATACATATAATAATATGTCCCTATAACCCTAAATTCGTGAATAAGTTAATTCCAAACGTGAACTTTCAATTTCCCCGTTGAATAGGCCCCTTTTTGGCAATAAACTCTACTTATACACGAAATTCTAAAGGAAATGTTCATCATTTACATTTTAAAACTCCAAAGTTAATCTGTTATTTAAATTACGTAAGTATTATGTAAAAACGAAAGCTGTCAGTCAAGCATATTTAAAAAGGGTATAAATGTTTATAATCCCTCTAAGTGTGATCGACATGGGCTTTATTTATAAAATAAGATAGTAGTTGATGCTTATTTAGCGTGTCGAGGCTAAACGCGGCGTTTAGTTACGCCATTCAACATGCAATGCTTCCAAAATTCGGCGGAAAAAAGAAACGGAATATCTTAACACTAGGTTCCCTCTGCCTACCCTGCTGTGTGCGGGAAACAGCGTGAAGCTGATTAGATAGATTTACTCTAAATATTGTCTAATTCGGTGATTTATGTCATAAGTTCTAAGAGCTTATTAAATGATAATAATATAAAACGAAAAACTGTTAAAAAGAAAATAATAAACATTTTCATATAACGGTACGAAAAATTGTAAGCAGTATTCCAATTTTTCCCCCTACAGCTTAAATAAATAAGTAAAAACAAATATATAAATTTACAACAAAAATAAAACAGGTATTTAATTTCTATAAAAAGGTATTTCTTTATAAAAGGTAATAAAGTGCGGACCCATTGTTGTCGGCTTCGAGGGTAAAAGCTACTTATACTCTATAAAGGAAAGAAACATGGCTATTTCATTATACAATTATACCGTCTACTTAAACGTAGCTTATAATGACGAAATTGTAAATGGACCTTTGATTTCTCTCTTCTCTCTCTCTCTTGATGTCTTAGTGTAAATTAAATAACAAGCGGTAGGCGAATAATTAAAATGTATGGATTCGAATCAGGAAATGTAATTGCAAAATGTTTTAAAGTTACGGTTTTTCCCATACATAGCAGAATAATCAGAGAGAACATAGTGTTATGATTCTCCATTCTAATCTTTCCGCTTTGCATTTCGAGTGGTGGAGCTTAACCCCGCTATTCAACTTGCCTTTAGAGCGCTTAAGGTAAAGTAATAAATTTTCATGAAAGGGAATCCAAAACACAACCATTTTTATTTAGATGCCATCCCACTTCATCATGAGCTCTTCATATAAATGTGTTTTTTTTTTTGCTTCGTATCCCATACATATCAGTGTACGCGGAGGGAACCTGGGAACCTAGAATTAAGACACTTCCGTTCCCCACACAAAATCTTCGTACAACAAAACAAAAACAAGTTGTAAACAAACAAATATGAATTTCGACGTAGGTCCATGAGAACCAATGGCTTAGTTTATCAGAGCTCTTGGACGGTTTCCTAGAAGATTTCAGGGACGGGTTCAAATCCTGCTTTGTTGAATTTTTAAAATGTTTTCTAAAAAAGTATATTTGTTTCCTAGGTGCGGAATAACACTTTAAAAATGTAAAAAAAGGAGAAAAAAGTTTTTCAGTCTTAGATTCGCTTTGAAAATCATGGAAAATACCGGATCCATTTGAAGCTAAAATATGAAATAACAAAATAAAAAGATAATACCCACAAAAATAAAGAAAATAATATACCCCTTTAGGGTTCCCTAGAGTTAAACCTTTATGTAAATTTATTGTATAAACCTATACACTGTCCACTGGACATTTAATTCCATTAGGATAACACGAGTGGCGATGGCGATAAAGGCGATAAAGGCTTTAGGCCCAAAAATAACTAAAGTGATAAAACATTAGTGTTATGTTGTTTTCATTGTTAAGCAATTTTAAGCTGTGTTTACCAAAGCTTTTTAGCTGAATTTGTTAAAAGAATATTTAAAATAATTTTTTTGCTATTTTTTTTAGAAAAAAATTTAAAATATATAGAGACTTTCTTACTGTTTTACATTAGAGATAATAATAAATAGTAGCAGCCTAGGCAGAGGCAGCCTAGTGTTAAGGCACTCCGCTCCCCAATTTTCATCGAAATCTGGAAGCATTGTGAGTTGAGTGGCGGAACTCAACACCTCAATTTGCTTTGACACCAGAGCGATAATAATTAATTCCTTCGAAGAATTCTCGGTAATCAAGCCCGGAACCTGTCGCGTTTACATTCTTATAAAAACAAAAACACTTAATTTACTATAAACTTAATAAACATGTTTAATTAAGTAATTAATGGAGAAACAACAGAGTTAAACAATCACAGTTGATTTATTAATATCCAGGAGTAACAATCGAAATTAAATATTTGAGTTACGAATCAACTGGGATTTCTAAACCCAATATAGAAACTTTAACTTGTTCAATGTGTGTCTGTGAAGATTGATTCAAGTGTAACCATACACCTATATACTCTTACGTGTTTACGTTTACGTGTTTATTTTTTTTCAGTTTCACGCTGTTTCCTGCAAATAGCAGGATAGATATACGGAAGGTAGTGTTAAGATTGTTCCCCATTTTCCGCCCAATTCTGGAGGTATTCCGTGTTGATTGGCGGAATTTAACACCAGTATAGATGGAGAAAACTAGATATAATTCCAATTTTTTTTAACATTTTAAAAATATTATTTTACACTTAGAAAAGATGAATATTTATTTATCAATCGTATGAAAAAAATAACGTAGCGGAATTTGAACCCGCGCCTTCAAGGCTTACCTTCCAAGTAAATTAGTAAATTCTTGTTATTTTAACGAAGAAATGATTGAGAATTGCAAATAAGCGTTTACACATCCTCCTACGTAATTTCACTTTGCGTAAACTGTATGGTAATCATTTAGAACAATATAGCCCAAGGGCCGTTTTTGTTAGCTTGCTTAGAAAAATATATCCAAGCATCAAAGGTAGAAGATACTGTGGAGCAATGATTGTGAGTGAATGGTCGTAGCCAGTTCGAATCTTACTTTACATAAAAAAAATAATACCGACAAAACGAGAAGGATATGATAAATATATATGAGGCCGGTAGTGTAAACGCGACTGGTTGTTATGTGAATTTATATTTCCATTTCTTCGCTGTAGTGTCGAGACAAAGCACGGCGTTGAGTTACGCCACTCAGCACGCAATGTCTATTTCGCTACGCAACTTTCTTCCCTCTTCCTACCCTGCTGTGTGCGGGATACAGCGTGAAGCTAATAAAAAAAAAGGTGATACAACTTATCTTTATTTGACTGTTATTATATACAATTTGATATTATGATAGCTTCACACTTTACAGGGGTTAGGCAAAAGAACCTACCATTAAGATAGCTTATTCTCCATTTCTTCGGCACAGAAGGTAACAATATGAGGATTATGGAGGTATTAATATTTCTACTGTTTATAACTTACTTCTGATTCCTATTTATAGCAAGAGTAACAGTGGGTTGGGAACCTATTAAAAAACCTAGCGTGGGTTGTTATGTCAATAAAACCTCGTCACTTCATAAATTCAAATTCAAAATATTCTTTATTCAAATAGGCAATTATTATAAGCACTTTTGAATCGTCGAATGAACATATGAACAAAAAGCTACCACCGGTTCGGAAGGCAGTTCTACTGAGAAGAGCCAGCAAGAAACTCAACAGTTGCTCTTTTCAAAATCAATTACATTTGCTGGCAGCTAAATAACAAAATATATTTTTTTTTAAATAAAATTAACTTCTCGTTAAAGGAAAACCATTTTGAATAATATTTTAATTCGATTTTCACCAAGAGCTAAAAAAGGAGCTCTCTACTTAATTGAGATGAATATGCGACGCAATAAATGGGGCGCGAAGATTGATCTTTATTAACGGTTTTTATTTTAAAGGAATTTTAAATGTCTATTTTAAGGGAAGTCTTTAAATGTTTCCCTAGCCTTAACTGTTTTCTTTTCTATTTAATTTACAAAATAAATCAAGACTTCTTAGATTCTTTCCTGATGAAAACAGAGGGGTTTATAAATTTGATTTGATTTTTTAACTCACTTTCAAATAAAAAAAAATCATCAAAATCGGCTCACCCAGTCAAAAGTTCTGAGGTAACAAACAAACAAAACAAAATACGGCCGAATCAATTACCTCCGTTTCTTACAGAAGTCGGTTGAAAAGTATGAATAATAGTGTATTTTCCACACTATTAATAATATAAATCGACATAGCAAAACATATGAAATATATACAGTTGACAAACAGAAAAAGGTAGTTCAAAAATAACACATTTTAATTATTTTAAGTCAAAGAAAACTAAAGTAAACTTACCTTACAATGTTAACAAGGTTCAGTGAGGCACTGTGCCATTTTCCTTCCCAAGACCAATGGAATATACAACCCCTATTTATTTTAATCCCGTGTTTTGTACTTCTTTGTAATTATAAAAAAGCTTACCCCAAGATTTATTTATTTGTTTTGTGTAGGTTTTCAAAAAACATAACTTCGTTACTTTTTTAGCAAAGATATTTTTAGGATATAATAAGAAATAATAAATAGTGTACACGGCAGAAAAATACTTCAAAGTCGCAGTAATAGCCATTAGTGTATACATAGATTCGCCTAAAGAAAAATTTACTTTTTAGTATTTCAGCCAAGTCAACGAGCTCGCCCACTAAGGGTTCGGTACTAATTTCGGGATTGTGGATCAACTGGAAGTACAGGCGGAAAACAAAGAACGGAACCCCAAAAATATATATAAAAATAGTATACAACATTTTAACTATCTTTATTTAAATTTAATAGGTGATAGAGAATCACTTTGAAAATCAATCGGACACTCAGTGGCAAATCACTTGTTTTCTTGTTTTTTTTATTATTATTAAAAGTATAAAATTATAATTAACTGGAAAGTTAAACGTTTCATACTTATTCTTATCTTTATATATAAAATCGAAAGGTCACTCACTCATCTCGAAATCTCAGAAACTACATGTGCTAGGTATCTGAAATTTTGCATAGGAGTTACTTATAGGACGTAGGTGCTCGCTAAGGCGGGAATTTGCAATATTCGATTTCTAAGGGGTTGTTTTTGGGGTCGAAAGTTTGTGTGAAACTTGGTTACTACAAATGCTAGGAGTCTCAAATTTTGCATAGACGTCACTAGGACGTAGTCATGGAGACAGAAATTAATAATAACATAGTTCACGCGAGTGAAACCGCGAGCGGGCCACTAGTTATTAAATATATGTATCATTTGAATTCAAAATCTTAACCCTCGATGTTGCCTTAAATAAATTATAATTATAAACCTGTACATTTTAAAACGTACAAACCTATTCTTTTAAGACCTGGCTTGGACATGGTTTTGGACGTTTTTCAAATTTTCATTTTCTAAGATTTTTTTTCATTCCCAAGTGTGAAATAACATTTTAAAAATGTCAAATAGTATATAAATCGAATTATTTTAGTGATCTCATGTTTAAAATATTAAGGAACTCTTCAAATTATAATTATAATATCTTATGCCTCCAGCCCATAAGTATCTACATCAGCGTTTCATCACGTTCACTGAACGAGCAAAGTTTCATTTCTTCTTGTAATTCCCACTAAGCTTGTGGAAAAATTAATTTATTAAATCTGAAACATCATGTTCTTAAGCTGATGACTATTTTTCTTTGACCTAATTTTATCCTGCGTGAAATTTACTAGGTTTCCAGGATTCCTTCTGCCTGCCCGTGCGGGATACAGCACGCTATTAGCTTCACGAAGCCAAAAAAATAAAATAACGTGTTTGTAATGATAACTATTTAATATTAAAATTGTTTAAGCGATAGAAAAGCTTTTAAAAAAGCTTAGGTTATAAAATACTAAAATTTTATATACACTTGTATATATTAATAAAAAGGAAAGAAAGGGTTATGTATTAATAAAATCTTTTATTAATTATAAAATATGTTTATTTTATTCTTAAGTAAGTAATAAGTAAATAAATCAAAACGACCGGATTTCCTTTAGACCATGTTTGGAAAATCCTAATTATTTTTAATACTCTCCTCATACTATAAAAATTCCGTCACGAGTTTTAATAGTCCGCAAGCTCATAAAATACGTGACGGAGTGCTGGTTGGGTTGTTATTACCAAAATCTTATAACTTTCAAGCTCTTAGTACAATAAGACTTACAATTTATGTGGATAGTTAATGTTTTTTTTTTGCCAAAAAACCCTGCCATGGCACCAGATACTTATTTATTTATTCAAATAAAATGTAAAAAATATATTTTGTTTTTTTTTTATTCTTTATGTCTCCTTGTATGTTTTAAAATTAAAATTAAATCTGCTTCACGCTGTATCCCGCACACAGCAGGGTAGGCAGAGGAAACCTAATATTAAGATACTCCATTCCCCAATTTCGGCCGAATTCCGGAAACATTCACTCATCACACAAGTGGCAGAACTGTATTTATAGCTATTCAGTAATGTATACTTATAATAAAATCGTAAGAGCGTCGATGTCTGTACTTCGAAGATATTTAAAAAAAATTTTAGGTATTGGGAACCTTTATTAACCTAATAGAACCCAAAACAATGATTTTTCAATTTTTTTTAATATATCCAGTAATAATAGCAATATTGAAAAATAAAACCTAATGATGAAAATGTAATATTAGATTGGTTCAAGAAAACATACTTATTTTTACTTTTCCATTTCGTTTTAAACGTTTAACACTTTATATCCTTCATCCATGTAAGGAAGGTACTCTAATGATAAATTGACAGATGAATAGCTCCCAGCTTAAGGTGAATGCTGAGAAGAAAATTTCTACGTGATCACTTTCAAAAGGTAGAGGTATAGCTTAGGAATGGTAATAAAGGAGATGCAGTGTACCTAATATGTTTTATTCATGAGGGAGATTTCTGTGATAGCTAGAAATTCAAATATATTAAAAGTTTGACTCGAGTTACTTTAAAGTTTGTGGATGTATTTATACTATCTTTTATCTAGCTTTTATCATTCATTCGTCTATATTGTTGTAGACTGCGAAAAGATAGAAAAGAACTTGAGTCTTAAAATAATATTTAAATAAAAGGTTAAATAAAAGAATATGGTGTTTTTTTTATAGCCTAATATCGTAAGTTAAATAGATATATTTTTTCAAATTCTTAAAAAAACTGCTCAAATACGAGTCGGTCTCGCCCACCAAGTGTTCCGTATCAATTTCATGATTGTAGGCAAGTGGATTTCTAAAGAATAGTTTGAGAGAGGAAGATTTTATATGTAACATTAATTTCGTATGAAATGAATTACAAGAGAAAAATCATACTGTTTATTCGTACGTCTATTCTTTTAGATGTTTAATAACTGGAGATATACATCGGCTAAAGCTTTTACTATGAACATGAAAGCATACCTTTTTTCCTTAATTTTGTTATCCAATTTTTATTATTCATAAAACTGAATCGTGTAGTTTTAAGCTATGCTAGTTTATCTATGAAAAACACCATACATGTAGCCATATACAACATAACTAAAAAAAATTAACGTTAAGGGTTGATGACAAAAGTTAGAGACAAAAAAATTGGTGCCGCTATTTCAGATAAAAAGCAATACAATCATATTAAATATCGAGCTAGAATCTTTAAGAACTCAATGGGAAATAAACAATTTTAATAAAGAATTTATACTTAACTGTGAATCACATTACAATTCAAAAACTTTTTTCATCAACCTGTCAGTCAGTCAACAGTTGATATATTGAAACCAATTCATATGTTTCATGTAAATACAAACAAGTAAACTTTCATACAATCGCATAAGGCGGATCCCTTTCGAACTTCATTTAGCAAAAGATAGCTGTTTGCCAACCCTTTGTGACAATCGGCATATTATTTTATCTTATGCGGGCATGCGGGTGATAATATATGCCTAAATACTTCCTTCAAGTTGTTGTCCTTTGTTTTCTTAGCTTATATTTACCATATATATCTATTATCTTTTACTATTATTATGAGTCAGTAATAATATGCTACTAAATCTGTTAATACTTTCAAATTACATAATGGTTTTAATGCGGTTTTCACTAAAAAAGAGTGTTACGTGAGGAAATTTAATATGTGTTACCCATACGAAAAAGAAGTAATCTTACTAATATTATAAATGTGAAAGTTTGTGAGGATGGATATTTGTTCCCCCTTCACGCAAAAACTACTGGATCGATTTAGATGAAACTTTACAATAATGCATAATTTTTTATATAATTTGGCTATATAACAACAATAAACTTGAACGCGTGAAGCCACCTTTGAATTTAATTTAAAATGAATCTGAATTTTATGTAAGAAATAAGTGACTGACAATCTACATTTTTATTCTCACAACAATAAACATGAGGCATGTCCTCATTTTCGATTGTCATTTTCTTTGCCTGCAATTTATATGAAAGATAACGATAATACGACGCCTGTACAGAATATTATTTCCATTTGGAAAAACGATTTTCTTAAACGATTTGTACGGTGCGGAGTACTAACGTAATAAGAATAGTAAACATAGTGACAATCATACGATAGGAACGAGAAATAAAGATAAGATTGTTACTCTAAGTTTTCGCCTCCAAAAAGTTAATAAATCTTTTATGGGTCTGAGCATACGTGTATATAATAAAATTCCGCAGTGTATTCTAGATTTGCCACTTCCAAAATTTAAAATATCAGTAAAAAAAATTCTGACGAGTAAAGCTTATTACACTGTTCAAGAATACTTAGAGGACAAACATGTATGGAATTAATGTCTATTGAATCTAATGCAGGATAGCTGCCAACTAATGTAACAGATTGTGATTGTACCATTGATTTTGAAAAGAGCAACTGTTGAGTTTGTTGCCGGCTCTTCTCAGCAGAACTGCCTTCAGAACCGGTGGTAGCTTTTTGTTCATATGTTCATTCGACGATTCAAAAGTGCTTATTATAAGTTTATTTGAATAAAGAATATTTTGAATTTGAATTTGAATTTGAATAAATAAGCCTGTGCCAGCTTTACGCATGGTTACTCCTCGAAATTTCCATAAGTAAAAAAAAGCAGCATCACACATTTTTCCACATATCATTAGACAGAGGGAACCTTTTGTTAAGACACCGTTAGTTTTCGAGATGTTGTGTGTTGAGAGGTGGCGGTGGAGTTGGACATTTTTGAAGTGATAGAAATATCCGTTTAAAAGGCAAACTCGTGTTGTGGATGCATTTGAGTGAATGTCAGTATTGTTGGATGAAATTTCGCTTTGAAAGCGAAAAACTCTGCAGAAATGGATATGTGCAGAAAAATAGAAAATGAATATATAACTGTTATTATTAGTGACCTATAAAAACTCAATCGTATCTACTCTATATATATTTTATTATGAACGAATGTAAATATTTTTTGAATCAATTACTTGGAAAAGAGTGATGCGTCACTATATTTTCCGTCAAATTTTTTGATCTTAAGAACATTTTGAGTATTATGAAAATGACTTTTAAACTACATTTAACTGCTTAACTGGAGGGTTCTAAAGACAATTATGTCAATTATAAATAACTGAAAGGCTAAAGTAAGCCCGGAAACAATATTTGTGTAATAATTTATCGGCGCTTT
>HE671432.1:118668-135669 GCA_000313835.2 Heliconius melpomene melpomene | reverse complement strand
CTAAAACGTTTGTTTTCCTTAACACGTAATGCCTTCAGAATTCGGCAGAAAGTGGGTAACGGAGTGTCTTAACACTAGGTTAACTTAACAACGTATTTTGAGACACTAGATACGTTAATAATATTAAAATATTTTTTTAAGTATCTGATAAGCATTTAGTTCCTGGGATTCCACTGCTGCTAGTATTTACGTTAGCCAATGTCGTTAGCACACTAAATACTAACATACTACTTATGTATTGACAGTAAGTTGGTAATGAATAAAGAGGTATGTTGGGACATCAATATGTCGAGGTTGACTAGAATTTTGATAGCACTAAAATAGTAAATTTAATAAAATAAATTATAGAGATTTTAAATTATAATTTCATTATAATTTCTTTCTGTTATAATTTCATTATAATTTTTTTTTGTTATATAATATTCTTTACTGCACATATAATGCTAATGAATGAATGATGAATGTATAAATTTGTTTATTGACATTTCTTTCATTTCATTCGCCACAATTTTTGTACTATAAACCAGTAAAAGAGCTATAAGCAAATATAATAGCAATCCTACTTCTTCAAGAAAAAATATGACTAATTAAAAATGCTGAATTAACAGATTTGCAACCTTATTGTTCCATGACGACCCTTAGGTTTGGTATTTATAAAAACCCATTGCTTGCAATGACCTCAATGTAATATTTACTTAAAATTTGCAAAAATGTTTTTCCTATTTCAAAAATGAGCAAGCATTTCAATTTGTTTTTAGGTATGTGTTTACTTTATTTATATTACAGTTTTATAATTTCAATACACGACAATATATGTAGTCATTATTAGACTGTATAATAATGTTGGAAACAGCAGGACGTAAAACCTCGCCACCTTGGATATTTTATTCAACTAAGTGTCAAGTTGTAGGTATATTAGTAATTTAAACATAAATCTGATGTTCACTAAAATTAATTGTTTAAATAATATTTCTCATTAAGTAAAAATTCTTTAAAAATATTTGACCTTTAGATTATGTGATAAAACACACTGTGACGAAGATAGATAGTGGAAATATTTTAAAGTCTTAGAAAATGTAAATTTAACAATTTTATTACAAATATAAATAGCGAGCAGTATTATTAAAGTTTTAGTTTAAAAAACTAGAAAATTTGAAATAAGATAATTTAAATTAAAATTCTTTACCTACTCGTATACTTGTTTGAAAAGCCGCACGGTGGCTTCTTCGAGCTTACGTCATTGTACAGACCGATGTACCGTGTTTATGCCTGTCAGAGGTGAGCTAGTCGCACCCTCAACCTTTAAACTATTCTAATCTCATATTTACATGCCGTTACCATATAACGAATTCGACTCCTATACGTGCAACCGGATCGGTTTGAGAGTCGACAGTTTTACAAAAATAGAGATGACTCATTCAAGTTATTTTAAATTATTATTTCAAGTCATCACTTGGAAAATTTAAATATTTAATAATATGTTTTTCATTAATTAATTACGTCGGTAGTGACAGATTTAAAATTTGATATTTTGATTTACTACAAAAATAACAAATGTACTGAAAAACACTGACAACTACGACTGAGTGACGTATAACTATTTTCGTCATAATCAAAGATCAGAACGGTGCCACTATTTTTTTGTTTTCCGTCGTAAGAGAAAGTGTATAAGATAAAAAAATATATTTATTTATTTATGCTTGCAAAACCAACAACAGGTCAGTAAGTTATTGTTAAACTCTCAGAAGATATTTCAAAAGAATATCCGAATAATATTAAAATTTACCCAATTACAAAACTTAATGTAGTTTACCGATATAGTAAAGAATTATAAATATTTTATGAGATATTTGTCCGAGAGCTGGTTAGGTAATCGACCAAAATATGGTCACAGGTCATATCAAAGTTTAACTATTGCTCTTGTATATGTATATTTATTTGTAAGATATTTAAAATAAAGAAATACTTGAGAACATTACATTTTAAGAAAATCTAATTTAGTCATATTTTGTGTATACTAAAAGGGACATAAAAAATCTAAACACGTATCTTTGACAATGTACATAACGGACAACGGACTCTTAACTGTGAGTTTTGAGTTGAGATAGTTCATTGTCAAGTTCGGCAAATTTTATTTTTTCCGCCCACTATATTTCCGATTTACATCACTAGCGAGATGAAATGATTGATTGACAGTACAATGAGCGAAAGAACCAAAGGCTCGTCCGTCAAAACCATTGACAGATCCGATGTCATTGTCCTATTATGTTCATCCTTGCATCACGAACGGTCAACAGGTTGCAATATTAATACACAAACGGTGTCGATAAGAAATATTAAAAGTTTCATAATTCACAATCGCTTTTTCAACTTTAATAAGTTGACTATTGTTACCTTTCTTAATGAGGCGTCCATTGGTGCGTTATATAACTGTGCTATAAGTTATGAAAATAAACACGGACAACTTTTATTATGTCATAAATCGGCCGCTCAATATTGCTCAATAATTATTTCATTTTTATAACTTTCTTAAATAATATTTTGCCCCTAATACAATAGATTTGACTACTGTAATAATTGTGACATTTTTTATGATATTCAATTGTTTTAATAACATTTCTATTTAAAAATACGCTGGACAAACTTTTTTATAGGACCCGTCTCTCGGAGACATGTTCCTAACGGTCTTATTGCATTCTAAACTGTATTATCCTTCTAAACAATGTATGAACTGATTTTATTTATTATGTCTCTATTGTTAAGACGACCTGGATTTCTCTATCAAGTAATTCGCTATCCATCAATGTTTGTATCATTTCAAAGAAAAAAAAAACCGTATATTCCCCTTCTTCAAGAAAAGAAACGATTTTCCTGATTTATATTTAAATATATTTATAACGTTTATAAATGCGTGGGAAGCTTTAGCCTTTTTTGGATTCATCAAAACATTTATAACAGTATTTAATATACCTTTTAATAATAAACGAGGTCGTTCAACTTTAAATTAATACAACAATAAATGAATGTTATGCTCAATGAAATATTGAGTTGATTTACTAAATTATTTTATATAAGTATTCGTTTTTTTTTATGTTGTAAAGTCAGGAAATATGACACCGCGGTTTAACCTTTGACAAGTTGCTTAAATTAGTTCATAACTTAGTTAACATTTAAATTGTATTCTTAGAAATCAAGAAGCCATAATTAATAGTCAAGTCCAAGGATTTCGTGTCTCTACATTATTAAAATACTTTGATTCTTGTTAGAATTTTTCTTAAACATCGATTATCCTTGTTCGATGTGTATTTTTAAAATAAATAACTATTTAATATATTAAGAAAATTTGTTGTCATAGAAAAGGGATAATTTTTGTTTTAATATTAAAAAGTATTTTAATATTAAGATGAAATATTTTAGTAATGCTGTTCCTATTATCATTTTTATAACATCTTTTTTATTTTAAAAACGTCGACTCCTTAATATAATGCATTATTTATCGAGCGTGGTTAATAGCTTTTATGATATTTATCATGTGCTGTAACTGAGACTAAGCTTTATATTTTACTTATTATTAACTACGATCGTTGAATAATAGATTATCTATGTTTTTGCTTCTATTGCTTTTCCATTTCTTCGCTCTGGCAACAAGGCTAAAGCCTGGCGTTGAATGCCGCCACTCAAACCTCAATTCATCGAAAAATTTGGCAGAATGTGGGAAAAGGAGTGTTTTACTACAAAGTTTCCTCTGCCTACTTTGCTGTAAGAGATACAGCGTGAAGCTAATAAAAACGAAACGAAAATATAAACGATCACTGAAAAACTTATAACATAAACATATATATGTATACGAATTAAGATAAATAATTATTTTAGATCCTTGAAAATATCCATTGTTTTTACTTTTAAGTTGAAATATCTATTTTTAGTAATAAAAACATATAAAAACTATAGACAATCATTTTCACGTCTCTAATACCGAAAATTATTAACAGATTAAGTTGTGACAATTTTAAACGAGGTAAATCTTTATGAGCATTGTGTCAAATAGAAGTTCGATATTCAAATTTAAAATATTCTTATATCTTTACTGAAATGGATTTTGCAGACAAGTTAATCGTAAGCTATCACGGGTTTAGAGGATAGTTATTTAGTTAAGAACTAGCAATGAACTCAAGAGTACAAATATATGTTAATTCAATGTTTAAATTAGTTTAATATATTTTTCGGCTACCTCAAATATATACTTATAGGTTAACCTTACTTAATATGAATAAAATTATTTAACAAGATTACAAAACGACCACAAGGCGTTTTAAATAGTAACCAGAACAAGGAGACAATTTAATTTATCAAAATAAATAATCTATACAAATATATATAGAAGAAAGTCTTATGAAAATCTTATTATTGAGCATATATATAAAGATTTTGAATTTGTTTCGTGAATCTAAAACTCATTTTGTTCTTTGAAGCTTTTACAAGCCTTGGTTATTTCTAGGTAATGCGTCTTTATGCAAACCTTTTTATATTTAGTTTTTATATTAAATTCTTTAATATTTTAAAAGTCATAAGAAGTTTTAAATGTAATCTCAATTATGGGTATGTATATTAATATATTTTTTATACCATTCCAAAGTATAAACTTTAAACTTGGTATGTATCTTCACATGTTATTTTTTGATACTGGTATAACAGGCTTTCGGTCCATTAAATATATTATCTTGCAGGATATACTCTTATTACCTTGTTTAGTAAGAAATAAGTAATGAATTATTCGTATATAAATAATTTAATTGAACGATTTTTAAGACTGGTCTAGTTGATTAGTAAAGCAACGAATTAAAAATAAAAATAAGTGATATTATAAATTTAATAATCGACGCAAGTATGACTCACCCGACGTTAAGCGTGAAGAAAGGTCAAGGTTATTATAGGTAATATCAGTTTTCCATTATATAAATATTTGAAATATTTAACTAATGATTATATGATACCTAATATTATAGCTATAGAAATACAATTAATTTAATTTTTATTAATAGGAAAAAATCAAGGACATTTCGCATGTATATTGTATATTATTTTACATGTAGTTAAGACATACGTATCGATCTTAATTTTTTCATCGATTAAAATATATTTTAATAAAAATAATTTTGAGTATAGGCAGCAATAGCCTCGAAATACAAGATATACGATTACCTACAGTTAACGTTAATGTGTATGTTATTAAATATTATATACATAATAAAATATTACAGATAAAACTTACCAAAAGGTAAAAAAGTATTCCCGGCGCCATGGCACGGGGGATGGCCAGCCGGCCTCTCCTGGGTCCGGTCCAATGATACACCACAAGCCTCACGATACAGCCTCACGCTTAACCCCCAGCTTAATTCGCTAACATGTCCCGCTCCCCAGCGGACGCCTTTTAAAACTAAATTGTGCAAACTCGAAGATGCGCCTCTTATATTACCTCTTACGTTAACGTCGAATACCGCAACGTATTTGGCATATAGGTGTTTTGGCATGTGTGGGTGTATTTTGGACACGCTTTACAGGTATGTGTGTGACTTTGACATGTGATCCTCTCTGTGTGTGTCAAACGTTATCTTGTGTCCTTTTACCATATATCTTTCTAAGCTTTATAAATCTTTATCAAGTATATGTTTTAAAAATCATTTCAGTATATAATTCATCACCGATTCCCATTAAGTTAATCAAAGCTATTTTTTAAGTTATTCTTTTATTTTGTTTCGGGTTTTTCAAATGAAAACAGATTGAATATTTATTAATATAATGTAGCTAACAATTTATTAGGAAGTTTTTTTGTTATATTTACTTGGTTGAGATCTACTAAGTCAAAAGGGTAAGATAGAGTATGATAAGGTAATAAAATAATCGACTCCATAGAAAATCTTTATGTATTCAATTTATTTATATATAGTTTATATTTTTATAATTTTATACTAAGTATAAATAAAATTTTAAAAATAATAAAATTATAAGGCAAAAAGGTATTAAAGGCATAAAGCAGACATATAAAAAACATAAATATAATATTCTTAAATTTAATTTTATCTGTTGAATACTATAATTAAATTTCTTTTGTTTTAGAGTTATTTTGTTTAATGTGAAGATTAAACCAAACTCTTTTTTTATTTTTAAAAACAACGTAGAGTATATTTTATAATGTTTGATGAAGTTTGCACTAAAGTGATGAACAAATGATGTATCTAATATGAAAAATTTACATGTAGTTAGTATTTATTTTGACTAAGTTAGCTTAGATGTATTTTAAAAATCTTAACAAATGCTTATCTATTGCTTATATATTGCAAATGATGATATCCCTCGCATATAGCAAGATAGGCAGAGAGAGCATAGTGGTCAGAAACTGACACTGCCTAACTTCGAGACGTTTTAAATTGAGTTGCGAAACATAACGCCGTTATTAGATTGAAAAATAAAAATATCTTTTTTTTGGGAGTGGAAATTGAATCCACTTTAATATACTTACACTAAGTTACTGATTACTGCGCCACAACGGCGTCACATATTTCTTCTCCTTTTATGTTTCATTCTCATAAGAAACTATTTCAATAATAAATTATTATATTAAAATATTAAAAAAATATTAGATAGATAGATAAATTCTAATGCTGTGTCAGGAGTAGGTTAATAGACCCATTATAATATATTTCGATGGTTAATTTGGTGTTTGGGGTTAATGTTGTTAAAATTCAAATGATACTCGTATCATGATTTTCGCGAGCTTTGCGAATTAAATCATGAAACCAGTCCAACCGTTCATTGTACGCATATGGTAAAGTTCCGTAGCCTCGATTTAAAAGATATAATAAGCTTTTCTTCTAATTGTAAAATAAATAAAATTAAAATAAAATTGATGCATTATATGAGACTGTTGTAGCACAGTGGCACAGCTTGTGACTGTCGACGACAGCTTGTGATATTCGATGATTCTGAGTTCGATTCCCACTCGGGAAAATGAATTATTTAATATTTTAATTTCCTTGCCCTAGTTATGAGACAAAGCGTAGCGTTGAGTTCCGCTACTCTACACGCAAAGTCGAAGCTAAAAAAATCATTCCTTCGAATAGTTATCGAACTCGCAACCATCACGCTTACAGTAAGCCACTGTTTCATTGCGTCACGATAGCCACTATATATAGTTTCAAATTTGTTTAGCTGTTTTGCACATTACTAAAAGGAACTCTAATATTAAAACAATATTATATAAGTTGTCCAACATGGCACCAGATTAATGTTTTCTATGAAAAATGAAACGCATGTTATCTTCTATGTACGATATTTTTTTGTGTCATTAAGTATTTATTACATTTTTGCAGTATTTTAAGTATGAATAAGAAAAAACTTTAGGATTTTATAATTTTCACATATATGCCTAGTGCTCACATATTTATCTTGTTTTTTATTCAATATTCAAATTGATATAGAAATAATTTGCATAGAAATTTTATTGGAATACTTTAAATTAAAGCTTTTAGGGTATTGTTCTAAAAATTTATAGTGTTGTATATATTTCCTCCTCATCTTGTTTTGGTTATTTTATAGAGATGAGGAATTTCATAAAGCGCCTCATATATCCTCTACCGCCATATTGTAGTAAAAAAATATAAATCTTCTCTTTCACAACTCTGGTTCCTTTTCTGAAATTTCACTAAAAGTTGTTCGGGACTTTTCATACGGGGAACTGTATGAAAAGCTGTCTCGTCTATTTTAGCTTTTCGTTTTGATAGAGGAGTACCTAGATATAACAAAGAACTCTCCATTCTAAAAATTGATAAAAAGCTTCACGCTCACTTTCACGCTGTACCCCTAGCGGGGTAGTCAGAGGGAATGGAAGGACAAACGCTTGGGGGTCCAGGATGGAGGCTTGTAGGCAGCGAGCCCTGCCAGCCCTTACGAGAGCTGCAACATTCCATGCGTCACATACATCTCGAGAGAGTGCACTGATAAGGCGTCCCGCCGCGCTCGCAGGCGACGCGCACCAGTGTGCCTCCGCTGGTGTGTCAAGTGGCGAATGCGGCGTTGGAGATCGCCACCCAACACTAGCTAGTTGTTATGGCAACGCTTATTTGCGTGTCAATAATTGGTTCTTTATATATTGAAAATATGTATTGAGATTATTTTTTAGGTTAATTAAGCATAAATATTTTACATGCCCTACTAAGTAAAAAATAAAACACTAGGGGCCATGTTACTTATTCCTTCTTGTTCTAAATTAGCATAGTGGAATAGGGGCAAAGAGCGAAACAGCGGCAGCATTCTAACATTCATCTAACAATTACTAGAGTGTTCTCTATAGCCGGTGAAGTTTCTAATAAAAATATAAATAGGTGTTGAATGTATTGAATTTTTGTCGTTTCATTTGGATATAATTTAGCTTGCAGTGGCAGTAGCTGCCAATAGCACGTTAAATTGTTCATTTTTTGAGACCGTTCCCCACTTTCTGCCGCATTCTGGAGGCATTACGTGTTAAGTGCCAGAACTCAACGCCGCGCTTTCCCTCAATATCAGAGCGAAGAAATGGAAATATAAACGTAAATAAATATTTCACTTCCTCGAGTGGGGATCGAACCCACAACTATTACGTTACAGTCACACCCTTGTGCCGCTGCGCCACGAAGGTCTTTTTTTTGTATAGTAGGTATACATAATATATGAACGTATATTCGAAGGATTTACATTTATATATATTGACGAATTGTTATGATCACAATTAATAGATATTTTAAAGTGGACATTCACCTCGATGAAATGGTCGACGCGTTTCAATTTGGCGATAACAGGATTATAATAAATAGTGATATTGAACTTGGAACGAATGAAAAAGGTAGTCCGTGTCAATGTGAATTTACATCCACTATATAATAACATGTTTAATAAGCTTAGAGCGCTTGTTGCCCACCTCGTTCAGGATATCGATAAAATTTTTAGAAGTAACAATTAAGGCAATAAATTATGAGGTAAAATTTATATATTTTAAGTGCGATCTTAAATCTTGTTCTTGCAGGTTTGTGGTATTCTGTTTAGACGTAATTTAGAATGTATTTTAAGTATACACTTATGTCACTTTATATTTATAAAAGGATTTATATTTATTAAGGAATAAACTTGTAAGAGTTATGCTTAAATAAAAGTTAATCGAATGCCACTCAAGTCCTTTTTTTCCACAAACCTCTTAATAAGATGTTGATTTTGTGTTTTTCCTCATAAAACTAGTTAATTATACTTTTACACATTGTTGCAATTACATATAAGGCAAAAATATTTTCTTACATCAAAGGTAGTATAAGCAATGAGTGAAAGATAACAAAGTAAATCTGAATCAGGTACTAATTACTTATTTCCAACTTGTGCATGTTGTTATAAAATCTATTTATATATTACTAAACATATTTTAGATCTTTTTATTTTTTTTTACTTATTCTCATGTAGTTCAGAAGTCTTTCTCAGCTTCCACTTCTGACTAATTCTATTGTGGCCAGAATTCAAAACTGATGTCGAGTTGAAGTTACAAAAGAGGATTTATTCATTTGAATTGCCTTAAAAAATTTCCAAATTATAAAAATATATTTATACGATTCTTGGGAATCTTGGCCGATGACATAGGTCTAACATGTAAAGATTTCTTAGAGATAATAATTTGTGTTAATGTGACGCATGCACTTCTTCTAACCACAGGTAACTGAATGCAACCGATTGTAGAAAATTAAATTAGGGTTACTGAATTTGGCGTTAGGTTAAGCTGAAAGCTAAGTTATTGAACACGAGTAACGGATATGTCACTAATTGCCTTGCGAGCTTATAACAAACTAGTCGCTTCCTGCAATTTCGATTGCTTTGCATAATGTCTTTTAATATTGGAACGTTGACTTTTTTAAGCCAACATTTTTAATACTTAGATAGTAGTTTATTTATAGAGCCCTACATAAGCCCCCTTTCCTAACTTTCTTCGAGGTCCTACTTTAGGGTGTTACATTCTTCAGAATGTGCTCATCATACTAAACAACACTTTTTTTAAACATTTAGCTGAAGTGCTATGGTTGCACATTAGACCTTCGTTTCTGTGGCAACAGGTGTTTATTTTCATATCTCTTACAGATTGGACGGGCTGCTAGAGTTTTACATGAGATTTTCAAAACCTTGAAATATATTATAGACATTGCAACACATAGACAGACTGATTTAAAAAATATATATTTTTGGCTTTTGATACTTGTAAATAAAATACTCCTAGGAAGATATTTTTTTAATTTTTATATATTAAATGTGCAGAGTTGACCTCATTTACAGTTTTATTTTATTTTTTATAGATTACTACTAACGTAATTGTTTATTTGTAAAGGAACTTTAAATACGTTTTATGTGAGCTTAATAAAAAACTGCTTTGCTTTAACGCAATGGGCGAAGTATTTATTTATCTTCATATATAGTAATTGGATGCAGTCAACATGCCTGATAAGGAAGCTCTTTTTCGTGTACAGATTTTTCTTTTATTACATTTAATTAATTAATTATTTATGGAAACAATGTTTTAAGTATAGTACCTATATACATTTGCTGGGACAGAGATGTGTAATGTTTATTTTCGGTGTAAGTGATAAAGATAGCGGTATTGGAAAAAGTCGATTCGTGTTGCTTTCCATTCTTTGAAGGCAACGGGAGGCAGGAATTGCGAGAGCGTGGATATTAAGTGGAATTTTTTTCCTTGTAATCCATGGGTTCATTGACCGCGCCACCGAACAAGCTCGATCGCTTTACTGCTTACAAACTGACGTTAACATGATATATATATCTTGTGCTAAAAATATATTTATTGGATATTTTAAATTTCGTTTTCAAGAATTAAGAGTAGGTTACATTCGATTACACGCTAACAGGTCGTTAAAGGCTTTGTCTCTGCCATTTTATGTCAGCAGCTATGGATTAATTCGCCTTGCTTTAGGAAACAAGTTTTTACTTAACTTGAAAGTGGGATCAACGTTAATTTGCTGCATAATTTTAATTAAGCCACAATTTTGGTAACGAGTTTTATTTAACGCAGGGTAGGCAAAACTTCCGACGTTTTATTATGCAAAATATATTCGTACTGACAAACATACAATATAAGCTGTGATAAATACGAGTCCTTTATTTTTTTATCGATGCATAAAAAAAATTCCAACTCTCATTTTGTGACAGACCACCCACAGTTGAAAGTACAAGGCGTAGAAACCTGAAATTTCATATATAGGTGTTATTGGGTAGTGTTTCCTGAAATTCCTATAGAAATGGGAAAACCTAATTATAAACATATAATTTCGCATTATTTTAAGATAGAATATTTCTTCGTTGTAATGCTACTCCTCCTAGACCGCTAAACCTACAGCTGAAATTGAAATTTTGGACGGTACGTTGTGATCCCAGCGAAGTAGTTTGGTGATAATTGTAATTGTAAATTTTGAATAAACGGTCAAAATGTGTCCCATAGAGTTAAGCTGCGTTTTGAAATTCACGCAAAATTGAACTTTAACTAAACTAACTACTACAAAATAGAAAATTTCCCAAAATTTTCGCTCAGCTACCTACCCACCACATGCACGGCACATTTGAATCACGTTTCTGTTTGCTTGCGTCGTAATGTGTATACTCTCACAAGTCTCTTAAAAAATTAAAATTTTCGTTCAACATCTCTATGAAGAATATTTTACAGTTCAGGCAGCGCGCAACCCATCCCTAAACACCTTTAGGAATTTATATACTTGTATATTATTTAACACTTATATTTATGAAAGTTGTTTGCGTTTTACATAATGTTTTAAAAAATATACATTAGAAAACGTCACAGATATGAAATTACTGGGAAATGAATGAAATATTACTCATACGTTTAGGTTAAGGATCTTATGTAAAAAAATCTAGTCACACCCGGATGAAGCTAGGGAAGGTAGATTGTATATTTAGTTCTTCAAACATAACAGAATGATTCACATGGTTATGATGTTAATTAAATATTTAAATAAAACATTTTCTAATCATTCGTTTATAACAGTGTCTACAAGTGTTGAGAGAATAATGGAAAATAACAAGAATTGCTTAATATGATTTTGTGTATAATTTGGCTATGGATATTATGCAGGTAATCAAACTGTCAAATTAATAGCTAGTTATTTGCATACAAATGCAAATACAAATATTGCACAAGCTGTCGTATATCCCTACAGTGACATTTTAAGTGATGTGAAGGCTAGTCTTTAGGCTAGCATAACGTTTTTAGGCTTCTGATGAAATTAAAAAGACTAGAGGACCTGTTGACGCGTATATGCAATAATGCGAGTTGCCATAGCAACGTGTATGTCAATTTACAACTACAAAAGCGTATACTATATCGTTAAATGTATGTACTATGTTTTATACTTATTTTAATAATTATTTAATGTATCTTTTATGAGTTTTTTTAGTGTCACGCTGTATCCCGTAGGTTACGCAGAGGGAGCCTTGTGTTAAGACACTCTGTTCTCCACATTTTGCCGTCTTATGCGAGTTACGTATAAGTTCAGTTGGATATAAATTAAATTTAGAATTGTGTGTTTGTGTAGACAAATATTTACCTAACTTCACATAGAAAAGTATGTTTTAGAGCTTGAATAATATAATTATCAATAATATTTCAATTTAGTTATTACCAAATGTGTATTGTAGAAACCCGATAACGTACTATTTATTGTTATTATGTAATAAATATGTTGTGATTCTGACTTCTTTGTGCTAAAATTGTCTTTAAATTAGTAGCCTTCTAATATATTTGTATTGTTTGACTTGTTGTAAAAACAATAGATACGTGTAAGAATTAGGAAACAACGTATGATAATAACATTACATACATATAAAACAAAGTAAGGAAGAAAATAAATATTGCTAACAAATAATATACTTGTAGTAGAAATTAGGCACTATATAAATTTAAGTTTTTTGGTCAGAGCTTACGACAAAGTTATAAGAAAAAAAAATGCTCATTTTCGAAAAAATAGTATTTAATAATAATAATGTTGTAATATATAAAATGTTGTAAATAACTACTGATTGTAGCATCTTTTCTAACTGTAATATATCATCATCATCATCATCATCATCAGCCTGTTCTCGTCCACTACTGGACATAGGCCTCTCCAATGGCACGCCACTGAGCTCGATCTAATATACTGTAATATATACTATTCCTATATTTATCGATATAGGAAAAAAATATATATGGGGTCGGTTTGTCAAAACACGCCTGTATTTTATAGGTTATCCAGCCTTGCCGGATAAGGAGGGAGGTGTCATAAAATACAAGTACTATAATTTTATAAGATATGATAAAAAACTAGACATATAATTTAAGGGAATCTACAAACTTGATAGAATTTTAATAGGTTCCATAGTGGTATTTTGTAGGTACGAGCCGAAAGCTCAACGAGAATTTCACGAAAATTCTACTCTATTCTAAAGGAGGTAAATTGGAATTCTACGAAAGTCTACGTTATATGAAAGTCTATGTTTATAAGGTGTGAATTCTTAATATTGAGACAAAAATATTTGAGCAGTAAAAAAACCATTAAAATTTAATATTATAAAAATATTACGAGTATAGTAAGTACGTATAAAATGCACTTGTTTTATATTTAACTTGTATTTTACTTACGTTACGTACTTTAATTTTATACAATACATATATTTTTTTCTTTTATAATTTCTGCCATTTCAGCTGCACTGTCAAATGGAAACATCCAAGAACTGTTTATTGAATTGTGTGTGGCAGGTGAAGGTCAGGGTCAGGGACCACTCACTGTTGGACTGTGGCCTGGGCGTCGGCTCCCCTCACATCCATTTTACTTGTCCTAAGTTAATCCGTCCCTCATATGATATCTTTACTCATAAAGTTCCCCGTCCCCTTAATGTTCAATGTTTGTTAAGATTTAATTTTTTGGTTTAATATATTAGATTTATCCATATAAAATTATAAGCTCAACAACATCATTGTATTGTGTATTTTTTAATTACTAAACCTGTAAGCTATGTATATATTATATTGATTTTAATTGTATTTTTTGTAAGTGAAGGCAGTTTTTGCAGAGCTTCTTTTTCCACAACACAATCTCCTTCGTGTGTTCTCGATACAACCAAATACCGACGAAGTGATTATTCTCAACTAGCACGTTCAGTAAGTCATAATCAAAGGACAGAATAGAACTTTGGCCGCCATGTGGGTACTTCAGGTAGAGTTATTTAAAAACAATTATTACAATGTAATAATAGAGGCTATTTGCTAAGCCATACTTGATTCGAACCAGAGTTCTTGAGATTAACGTTTAACCGAACGGACTGTTCTATTTTATTATATTAGTATATACTATACTCTTGCATTACTTTTTTTGAATTTAATTTAAAAGTGAAATTGTATTGCCATGTGATTTTATTATGGACGAACGTTATAAAGAGGGGTACTTAAGATAAACTAACTACGTTAAACTAGACCGATTTAAAATAAGAATAAAATGAAAGATTAAGAGAATGATATTATGCAGTCAGATATAATAATTATTAACCTTGTTACGTAACTGTGGTCGTTACGCTTTTTATTGTTTTGTTAAATTTATTTTGTGATTCTGTGCAAGATTTAGTATTTTTTTAAAATTAATAAATTTAATTTTATTAAAGTCTGTGGTCTTCATCATTATTGTGTTATATGGATAAGTGCTATTCAATCGTGTGTGAAGTACCATAACCACAAAACATTTGGTTGAACTTCGCAGTTGTTTGTATTGGAATTAAATTCCTCTGCCATTCGATACAGTACTAAAAGCTTTCAAATTCATTAATAGCGATCTATAATTTATGTTTTTAACAATATAGATATTTTTGTATTATATTATTTGAGCTTAATTAGTCAAATTCTAATTATTATGATAATTCATTTATTGTAGGATAAATGAATTGTAAAAAAAATAAAATAATAGGTATGTGATCTTTAACGTCTATAATGTCATCACTAAAAATAGGGTTATGCATTGATTTTAAAATATTAAGATTTTTAATCAAAATAGATATGACATCGTCATATCTAGCATTTAAATAAATGATACTTAATTAATACGAATATAATTCACACGAAAAACATATTTAGCATAAAAATATTGCTTTCGACGGTGTTGATTTTTTTGTTTCTATAGAATAACCGATGTACGAGTATATACATAAAACAAAGTAATCATAATTGAATTAATTTTATTACACAAATTGAATCTTAATTAAGTCGATATACGACATACGACGACGAAAGAGAGGAGAGCTAAGAAATTCTCTGGGAAGCAAGTTATTTTCAAATTTACACAGTGTCCTTTATATCGCTATAAATACGGGCAGGATACGCAATTAAAAAAAATAAATCGTTCCTCGTTAATTTTCCGGACGTAATTGAGATATTGCGTGTTGAATGGCGGAACTTTATGCTGCATTTTGGGTTACTAAAATGAGGAAATAAAAATAATTAATTCCCTCCAATGGGGGACCAAGCAGCAATGGACTTTTAGGTAGAAGTCCATTGGACTCTTACTTACAGTCCACCACCACTTGCAGTCGGACGCTGTCGCACCAAGCCACGACGACCTCGTACATTAATTAAAAAATAAAAATATAATAAAGATTTATTATATTTCTTGAAACAGTCTTATTTCATTTATATATTGAGCTTAATTAAAAATAGTTACATTATCACTCATTATGTGTCTATCGTTATCTTATTATTTTTATTAAAAATTTAAATGTATTTTTTTAGTGCAATACAAAAATATGTATGATCCAGTTTAATTTAAAATAAAAATAAAACTCTTACCGGTATTCAATTCATTAATTCAATTACCAGTTTTGAAGTCATTAAAATCGGACTTGGTTTATTAATTGTAATTTATAAGTTCACTTCACGTAATTGTTCAGTTCATAAAGGAAATGGAGATCATAAAATCATATATGTAGATTTAATTTTAAATAATACTATATTTACATATATTTGTTAACAGATACATTCAAAATAGGTACTCTTATACGTATGATTTAAATACGAGTGTAAAGTTAGTATAGCGTAGTCTTTGTTTTTTCTGCAGTGTTAGGCTTATATAAAAATATTTAAAGCTCCTTGAAGATTGAGATATATTTTCTTATGGGTTTCTCATAAAGTTTCCTATTTTTGTATATAATAGTAAAAATACCAGAAAGTTTATGCCTATGTTACATTTACCCCATAAAGTCTGTCTAACAAAATCTCCTGGGAAATTTTATGTTTTTACGTATAGATTTATAGGAAATATAACATCTTCGGAAATGTAAAAGCTTTTTATATGCAAGGCAAAAAGATCGATATACGCATATTTCGTATAATACATATTAGGTTACGCAGGTAAGATATGATAAAAGGCTTATCTAAATCATACCCTTTTAAATTATGGCTGTATAAGGCTTTAAAAGTTGGTTTCTCTTAATAAAACATTGTAGTTTGTTTTATATCATTTTTTATAAAACTCGTGACTAACCGTAAGTCTTTAAAGCATAATATGATAATTAATAAAACGAGTTTGTCTACTGTTCGTCAGTCATTTTATATATTAAATGATTACAATAACGACTTCGTTGCCGTGGATGCAATATCAATAAAAATAACTCGAATGACAAATTCATGACGTAACGACGTGAACAATTAATAATATATTTTTTTTAAATAATGGGACCTGTACCAAAAGATACAGGATACACGTGTGTTTATTTAAAAATTGAATATATTTTTAAGATTTATATGTATGGTTCTTGTTGTAGAAAAAAGTTCGGGAGGTTTAGCGTCTTTAAGTTGAATTTTGGATACACTAAATATCCCAGCGCTTCTCGGGACAAGTAAGAATATTTCACAGTTATTTATTTCATTTTATTTAAAAAATATTTTTG
>HE671432.1:107954-118568 GCA_000313835.2 Heliconius melpomene melpomene | reverse complement strand
AAAAAAGTGGTTTTTAATTTTTTATTTATTTGGCTCTTTTTTTTTGGTCGACTTTATTTGCAAAGGTTGCATGAATAAGGAAATAATAAATTTAATTGTGATCGCTTAGATCCGTTGTAATAAATATATATGATTATAGATATTTGTAGGTAAAATAAATGAAGGACATTTTAATTAAATTTCTGTAATTTAAATGTCAAACGGATCGAAGGTGTATTTGTTTTTTCATAAATTATGTATTTGTCCTAAGTAACAGTAAAAATTTGTTTTTCTTAAAGATTATTTAGTTTAAAAGGAGATTTGTTATAATAGAATTAGTTATTTTTTTAGGAATTTGTGAAATTCACGTTGTACCTTCAAAGAGTTTTATTTTTGTAACATTGCAACATTAACAAGCGCTTAATTACTACGTACAAACGTACTCGTATACGTTTCATTCTTCTAGATTTATTTAAAATTCATGGAAATATTATTCAGTTCAACTTTACTGAAATTATTTTTATAGTGTAGATTATGTCCACGAAAAAGCACTTTAGGAAAAAGGGTTAAATTGCATAGGGATATATGACGACGATAGTTTGAATGATAGAACCATCATTTTTTGTGTTTGGGACGTGTGAATTTTTATTCAAATGCTGCTTAGTCTAACTTGGTTAGTTCACGTTCATCTTTTCACAATATATTTCTTAATTGTAGTATTAGATTAAATTATAACTGTGATGATTTTTATTTTATAGAAGAAATATTACCCAAGAAAAGAATCAGCCAAAAATTTATAAATTGAGGTAAACGACCTAAAATGTGACAATCATAAAGAGGTTAGTCCACCCACATTAAATTTTGCATTTTAAAACTAGTTAGTAGTTTTGCTATGGATATTCTTATTTATGACAGTGTTAGAATCTAACGAAAATTCAAATTAAATTATATGCTGAATTAGATTTCTTCATTTATTGGCTTATACGACGATGATGAAACTTTTACCAATCGTTTTTGTTTAAAAATTAAGTTAAAAAGTAAGCTTAAATTGAATGTGCCTTTTAAAAATTTAGACAGTACTTTTTACAAAATATTTATAATAATGAAATGATAAAAAAATCATATTACATTAATATGTAATATGCAATTGATTTTAATTAAGATATATATTAAGGAGAATTATAATAGAAGTTATATTTGCCGCATTACCAGAATGAGGAAATGAAAATATTAAATATTTAATTTCGTCAAGTGGGAATACAACCCACAAACTGTCGTGTATAGATAGACGCACGCTTGTGCCCTTACGACATGAGCCTCTAGTTTAATTTTTTAGATATAACTAATCTAATGGAAGAAAAAAAATATTACGGTGTTCCTACAATACGCAGTGCTTAGATGAAAAGTAAAGACGCGCTATATGCTGACAGCTGACACAATCCTAAATAATACGTATATTGTTATGGAATTGAACATCGTACACACACTTCGCAAAAGTGGCTGGCAACGGCTGGATGCGGAGAGCTGCCTATGCCTATGTCCAGCAGTGGACGACGACAGGATGATGATGAAGATGATGATGACACAAAATTTTAAATGAAAATGAAAATAATTAATTCCCCCGAGAGTTGATCGTACCTAAGATCATTGACGTTGTTAATGCCGCTGTACACGCTGCCATTGTGCGACAACGGCCTTTATGTATAAAATACATAATAAATGTACCTCATCTAATCAATGACAATATTACCATTTTATCTATATTCACATAAATCTTAATAAAAAAACGCTATCTTTCTAAAGTGACAAATAATGTTCTGCTATTTTGAATATTTAGCACATATATCTATCTAGTAATTTCAATTTTTAGTTTTAAATGATAATTTCATGTTAAATTCTTAATATAAAACATAATTGAATTAATTATTTTATTTGTATTTACACTATGTTACGAAAGGTATTATTAAGGATTATTGTAATAAATGCAACTAGTCTTAGGCATTTATTTAAGCTGCATCTATATACAGATTATTAATATATAAAATAATAATGATTAAAAAATGAAAAATAATCGAGAACGTTTTAAATTACTTTTTGAACATAATTTATTAATAATTTGAGTAATTTAATAGACCTTTTAAAAACAACAATGCATTGTAACAGGATACACTTGTATCTCTCAAAATAACTAAGCGGAACTATGATGGAATAATATTTATTTATTAATATTGCTTGGCCTCGTCTATACTTGTAGAGATGTGGCAATTTAATTATCACATTTTCGTCATTTCCATGTCAAAAATTTAGTGTTACCTTTATATTATATGTGGAGTGCAAATTTATTTACTAGGAAATTGTTCTTTGTAATCTTCTTACCTACTTGCTAACTTAAACACACAAGTATTATACAATTATACGTTTTTTTTTGCACTAGAATGTATAATTTTATGAAATTGTAATGTAAATCTATATATATAAAATCGAAAGGTCACTCACTCATCACGAAATCTCAGAAACTACAAGTGCTAGGAATCTCAAATTTTGCATAGGAGTTACTTACAGGACGTAGGTGCTCGCTATGACGGGAATTTGCAATATACGACTTCTAAGGGGTTGTTTTTGGGGTCGAAAGTTTGTATGAAACTTCGTTACTGCAAATGCTAGGAAAAGAAATGTCTCAAATTTTGCATAGACGTCACTAGGACGTAGTCATGGAGACAGAAATTAATAATAACATAGTTCACGCGGGTGAAACCGCGAGCGGGCCGCTAGTATTTTTATAAAGCACATGTTGAGTGGCGTTGAGCCCCGCCACTCCACACTGAATGCCATCAGAATTGGGCGGAAATTGGGGAGCGGAGTGTCTTAACACTAAGCTTTCTATGCCTACTCTACTACATGCGGGATTTAGCTTGAAGCTGAAAAAAAATGCCCAAACTTGAAGCCCATTATAATGAGGTTCGTAAATTTGATACAAATTACAATTTTACGACAAGCAAAATAAAATTAGTTGTAAATTATGTCAGAAGCGTGACTATTAATATTTTATGTGACCATATACTCATAATTTGTTATTTAATTGCTATTTAGCGGTCGAATGGATTTCAAGCCTGCAAATCCTGCGGAGCATCATCGAACTTATACTTGATCTCTATACCTGGATATTCTTTTATCCGATTTTAAGAAGTTTCCTACGTAAAGATAAAAGATGTTGCCCAAAATATCTAAAAAAATGGAGACATTTTATACCGATATTTTAAATTTTATATGAACCCAGTGAGCCTGAATAATCATATTAGACAAAATTGGCCTTAAATATTTAATTTTCTTACAGAGCCTAGTGAAAACAAGTCTCAAGTGGATTGTGCGAGCAAATCTTATTTAGGTCCTAATGTTTATGTAAAACGACATCGCGGCACTCATATTCTATACATTGATTTGACAATGAACGTCTCGCAGCACTAAAAATAGTATACAATAACATATTAAAATTCTTCTTATGCTTAAATTGTGCATTCGTTCGTATAAATAATGTAAATGAAGAATTGAATTCGTGATATTTATATACCCGTTAGAGTAATTTATGACTATTAATGGTTAAGTTACAAATTTTCGTTAAAAATGCTTATATTTGCATTTCGTTAAAAATGCTTTGAAAAAATATATAATTATTGTCTATTCATGTGCATATAGGTAGAAAAATCGTCTGGTAGCTCTCTTATATCTACTATCCACTCAAATCCACAATACTGGTAACGTGGCAGAACATAGTAGGTACAATACCGGTATGTCGCTAGACCACAAAAACATATATTAATATATTAACGCTGGTTTTATGTTACTTTTATTAGTATTAGCATAACGCCCCTTTAGCTTTGTGTTACTTGTTAGAAAAACTAATAAAATAGCATAAAAATAACATATTAGACATCCATATCAATATTAATTTTAATAAAAAGGTGTATAATTATTTTATTGCAATGAAGTTTATAATATGATAAAAAAATATATTTTTAATATCCAATTTTATAGCTGAAAACAATGTCGGTACATCGACGAGCATGTCTTGTATTATGACAGTTCGGTACGCGGGGCACGTTTTTTTCTCCGCTGTCTTGTCTTGAAAGTCTTCATTGTCAGATGTGGATGAGCACTGAATTATAAATATGGCACCAAGATATGCTAGCGATGTGGCTTTCACATATTTGCTCTCCTACATAAAAGTAAATACTATATGTGGGTATATAAGGTTAAAAATAACATAAATGATGTAAGGTTGGTAGGTTAATATATCCCAAATAAACATTTTTTTGGTATTTCGTTTTGTTCTTAACAACCAATACCATACCATTCAGCTTTTAATTTCAAGATTTTCATATTGTGTAACTATAAAATTCTATTTTTTATAAAGCTAACGTAATTTTGGGTGAAATTAAAAAGAGCGGATCGTCGCATGCTTATAATTGCTTCGTGAAACGTCTAAAAGTCTTCTACATAATTCGATTATCTACCTCATGATCTATGGAAATTTAACAATTTGGTTGTGTATAACTTTTGTAAATAACTAAGTAAAAAAATTATATTTAAAATATATTAATAAAGAAATATTTAAGATTTTCATTTGTTCGCTCTGGTGTCGAGGAAAACCGTGACGTTAATTTTCATCTCCAGAATTCTGCGCAAAATAGGGGAGGGAGTGTCTTAACACTACGTACCCTCTGCCTAGTCTCCTGTGTAGAGCGTAAAGCTATTAAACAATATATATACATATATTACTAAGTGCATATCACACATTTGTGATTTTTTGTTAGCATTGGAGATAAAATGTATTAACGAGTGAATCAGGACAGCTAAGTGCTTACGTTCTGCATTCGGTCGTAATCACACCATTTATTTTTTATACTCGTATTATCATTTATTATCCCAAGTAAATAACTAATAAATAATGAATTTAAATTCAATAACAGGCCGGTTGTGGCGCAGGGTAAAAGCTACAGGTAGTAGGTTCTCACTTGATGAAATCAAATATTTTCATTACCTCGCTCTGGTAACCGGCGGAAAGTATCGAACGGAAGTGTCGAAGTGGAATGTAGTATCTTAACATTAGGTTCCTAGGTTCCCTTTGCCTACTTTGCTATGTGTAATATACGGTAACCTAGGAACCTAGTGCTAAGACACTCCATACTTATTAAGACACAACCCACGACTAGCCGAAAAATTCTATATATAACATTAATTCAATTTACACTTCTGAAGCTAAGATAAAATTGGAGTAACGAGCTACCAAGAAAGTTACTCACGTCGTTTCATGTGTATAATCTTTTCAAATTTTGATGTTAGCTTTGATGTATCATACACCCGCAAAGCCAAAGCGGGTCGCTGGTTAATAACAAAAGTTTTAATCACAGCTGTAATAAGAGTCACATTACTAAGCTAAGTAATACATACATATAGAAATTTACTTTTATGAAATATTTTTTTTGACTTGTTTCTTCTGTGCCTTTCTGCTGTATGGCCAAGATCGTGAACATCACGAGACATTGTATATTAGGTGGCAGGATATACCTATCACAATTTATTTTACCAAATCGGGGAAACGATATTATGATTTTTTCCCCTTTGTAAAGATTGAACCCAGGACCATTACTTTTGCAGTTAGACGTTGGGCTAATTAGCTGCTATGGGTTAAAATTATATAAAACAGGTCTATATTTTCGACCATATAATCATAGCATATTTATATAATAAAACAAATAAGATTTTATATGTGCAAAAACTTTGTGTAGGCGTCGTCTATAGGATCGTCAGTCATGTCCACCTAAATGTTATCTCCCGCCAATTTGATGTTAATATCTCATTGTTACATTGCGAATGTATCACTAAAATTATTTGGTTATATAGCCATTCTTGCAATAATGAATCGTATTATATAATAATATACTTTTGTATCGAATTATGAAAGTTTCTAAACATCATTTTCAAGTATATTATATAAAAGCTCAAGTTAAGTTCAAACTTATTTTTCTAACGTATATTTTTGCTGAAATTTAGAGATATTGTTAAATATCGAATTCCTATTTTAAAACAGCCACAAAATAACCGTAAAAAACCAGTATGGTCGTAATATTTGCATTTTCCGTGGTATAACGGTATTTATGAAAATTTTAAATACTAATAATGTCTTTATTATTTCTTTTTAAAGTAGTACAAATTTAGAATACGATATGTGAAGAAACCGAAAGATTTTTATGTCACATTCATAAATTTTGACGGATTCATCAGGAATTTTAATGAAGTGACATTCTGTTTGACATGAATGTAAACAAATTTTGCAAGGTGTAACGTCTTAGTTTTTTAAATAAGTGTTTGCAACTACATATGTATGTTTATTGTATAAGAATTTGCTTATATTTAGTTTAGTTTATAAATCACATTAAAGCTCTCTACGCCCACCTTTACGGTTTCGCAAAATATTAGGCGAAACTCATATTTTTTTTGAATACTCGATCTTATCTTAGGGCCGTTCATAAAGAGGACAATGACCTGGAAATTTTACTCATATGTGCTTAAGATTTTATTGAAATAAAGTAACTGATAAACTTACTCTCTTAAACAAAACGATTACATTTACATTGTACGGGATAATGGAATATTCATGTAAGTTTGGAAATAATTGATTATTTAAAATTTAAAAATCTCGTATTCTGGATCGGGGCTGTCTTCAATACCATCTTCTAAATGTATAATTTTTTCTACGTTCTCATTGAATGTTACAACGGATTTTCTTGGCTTTTGTTTTTGTTCTCCAAATTCATCATTGTCGTCTGATTCGTCATTATTGTCCTTTAGTTTATCGATAGACTGTATAACTATAGGCATTTCAGGTGTAGAAAAGTTTACTATTGTTGAGCTTGGAACGGGTGGTGGTTCTTTTTGAATGTTTAAATCCTTTTCGGGTTCCGCTCTAACATCTTGAATCGGTATATCGAGCATTTCTTGCAGTCTCCTTTCGCTTCTTTTCAGTTCTTCTATATTTAGTCTTGGTTTTGTGATGCTTTCAATTTTAGGGCTATCAATTGTGTCTCGAGATGCTAAGCTATTGCGATCACTGAATTGTTCATAGTTTTGTATTCTCCTCCTATAATAAAATAATATATAATTACAAAATAGTTAACAAAATTTTAACAAAATACTTTTAAAAGAATTTTCTCCTTATCTTATCGTCCTGGCGAGTCCATCAGTTTTATGATATGGAAGCGTATTACTTGGAAACATAATGTTATATTTCAGTATGTATCGACGACGATCTAATAGTGTAGGACGTGAGTGAAGATAAAAAATTATAAATATCTATATATCTTACCATTTCAAGAAGAACCATAAAGGTATGGCCAAAATTACAAGAAATAATAAAACTGCAAGGACTATGGTAGCAGCTAAAAGGCCGGTATGTGCATCACATTCTCCAATATTTTCAATATGTTCTTGTAGCGATAGCGCTCTTGCTATGTCAACGCTTGCTATATTACTATTGGTTATATCACTGTAAATAGTAATACATAATTTTTACCTTTATAATTGCTGTTACATTAACGAAATTTAAATAAATTAAAAAAAAAACACTGATAAAATAAAAAAATAATAATTAGTAAATTGTTTATGTCGTACTTAGTCAATTTAGTGACATCAACAGGTTCATTTTCCAACAATCCGTAAACATAAAGCTGCAATGATGCACCAGGTTCAACTATTGCACGTTTTTTCCTTGCTGAATCTTCATCGCTATCAGAAACCACCACAGCTCTTAACACTTTCAAGTTATACCCTATAGCATTACTAATATCAGCCATAACTACATTTTCATCATCTAAGAATGAGTTTCTAATAGTCAATACAGCTATTTGATGTTTATCAAGTAGTTTTACCTGGAAGATGCAAAATAAAAATTATAATTTTCAGTTGTTCTGCGTGTAAATGTTAGCTAGCTAGCGTATATTTATCCCCACTCAGAGGAATATTTAAATTATTTTCATTTCTCTGATCTGGTAAAACAAAGTGAAAGAGAAATGACTCACCAAGCCCACTTTACGCCTACCCGGGAATACACGGGAAGCAACAAAAAATAAAATAGAGGTAAATAATATTTATTTAAGGAACAGTGAGTGTCAAACAATCTGTTAACTCGACAGTAAACAAATATGATATGTAAACAGAGGTCAGCCACGTAAAAGTTGGTAAACAATATTTTTTATTTCTTTTATTCATTATTTTTGTTTAACAAAAAAATACTGCGTTATTAAAATGTGTTCTTGTTTTTAAATATGTTTTTTATAATATTGAAAATTTCTTGTTAAGACTGCACGAATAATTTATTCGAGAGACTTGCAAAACAATTGGCAAAAAATTTTAGGAGAAATAATTTTCATACAATTACATTTTTGTCAATTATCCATTAAGTTAGATATTAACAAATAACTATTTGTAAAACTGACCTTATTTCAAATAAACAAATAAGAATAGGTTCTGCCATCCTTGAACTTAAAATTGCTAAATTCTATTGTGTACCATATAAGATCAATTCAAGCAGGCTTAAAATCTTAAAACAACAGATGCGTTTATATACGTTTTGAATTTCATATAAAATGCAAGACACAGTAGCACTTGACAAGCGAAAAATTAGATTGATCACGCATTTTTAACCTTCAATATATTATTTTTTAAATTACTTAAGTGTATATATAATAATAGATATCATTCACCAATTGATTAATGCAGTTTTGATAAATTATTAAAATATGCGTTTTTAGCCGTCGAATTTTTATCATATTTATAAATTACAAAGACCTCGGTATTTATTATGAATTATGTTTAACAGTAATTTTTTTATCGTGATGAACAGGATATAAGACAATGCTATCGGGCACACCCAGTTAGATCTCATGCGTCTACGTTACATTTTATCTTTTTTTATTACCTTGGTGACATCCATTGTCCACTCCCACAGATGTTAGTTTATACCTAATCACATTTAAGGGGCACAGCCGTGTGGGGTCAAGCTGACGTTCATGGTAAGTCTTTTTTGGCACAAAAACAAGTTTTGTCAACATTTAAAAATGTATAATATTGTCGGTTTAACTGGCTTTACCGCTATTAGAACTGGTTTAGGTTAATGTTGATACAAAATTTGCACGTCGTTAAAGAATTAAGAAGGTAAATTTTGTTGATTTTATTTATTTTATTTACTTTAAGTATTGTATTATTCAAGTATGTACTGGCATTCTAGTATGTAATATACTTTTTTGACGATTAATAATTCAAGTAAGTTAAGTGAATCATGCAGTTAAGTTCTACATAATGATGTAGAACTGAACTGCTGTGTAATAGTAGAACTTCTGTATAATTATTTTTTTTTGAAAAATGAATCTCTGCATCTCTGCATCTCACAAGTTGCCAAAAGTGTCGGATAATAAAAATATGTTCATTAAATACTAGATATCATCTCCAATTTTAGTATATACTATTTAATTAATGGAAAAGACAGTTAGATAAAGATAAAATGTATAAATAACGTCAATCAAGTAGTCCCAAAAAGTAGTCTCTTTGAATTATAAAATAAAAAGTTACCTAAATGCAACTTTTTATAAACCATTCATATTGATAAACCATTAATTTGATAAAAATATATTTCTAAGTTTGCTGTAAGACGATAACGAATATTAAAAAAATCCTTAGGTATAAATCGATGGTATACTTACCACAATATCCAAAGACCCATTTCGGCCTCTCCCATTCTGATCGGTGGCATATACAGTGAGGCGTGAGTTATTTTGCAATTTCGCGTTGTTACGTACATGCACTAAACCCGTGTGAGGTGCCACAGCGAGAACGTCTTCCAAGCTCGAGTAGACAAGCGCTGCATTCTCACCAATGTCCGCGTCGGTTGCCTGTACATTTATTATGTTTAGCCAAAAAAACTGTATTTTAATAATTATTACATTTGAATTTTCATTTTTTAATAAATTCATGATAGTTGAAAAAAATATCAGACATACACTGGTAAATAAAACTAACCTACTTTTTAATGTATTGCGAGTAAATAAACAAAGTAAGTAATTTAACAAATAAATAATAAATATTTTATGTTATGGAGGCCAACCCAGCGATAATGTATTATTAAAAATAATCCTCAAATACCTTTAATTCTGTAAGTGCACGAGGTAGTACGGCTTCTTCAAGTTCCGGTATCGGATATCCAATGTAAATAGGCTCATTTTCTTTCCCTATAAATATAGGCGAGTTATCATTGATATCTATGACGATTAGATTGACAAAACTACGTCTTTCATTGTAGACAATGGTATCGGCCAAGATCCATTTATTAGAGCCATAGTTATCAGTGCTCAGTTCGAGACTCTCTGCAGTTAATGAACGTCTTGTGGCCGGTACTTCATCACTGTCGCAGTGTAGCCTTAATTCCACTTGGATTTGAGATAAAGTCATAAACGCGATTGATTTGTCTTCCCGGTCGATGGCCTTGGTGTGTAGGCCGTCCTCGTCCACGTACAGCCATGATTGGTGCTCTGGCCAAATGCTTGACAAAGTGTAATGGCAGTCTGGATATTCAGTTCGATTTAA
>HE671432.1:74684-101145 GCA_000313835.2 Heliconius melpomene melpomene | reverse complement strand
AAATAATTAAGCGAGATGTCACTGATTCGCAATGACCTAGCCTTCGAGCGGCACAGTATGAGTATGACCGACGCGAACGGGCAGATGACGTTGATGGTTTTATAAATTTTCATACATTTTCGAACTTTATTTGCTGTTTATAATTAATTTAAAATTACACTTTGGTTCTCTTCTTATTTTATTTGATATTATTGGCAAAAAATATTTTTAGGTAGTTTTAAGGCACGGGTTCTAGGTACTTTTTCTAATATTAAGAATATCCTTTAGTTACTTTTGCTTCTTATGTTGGTTTTCAATTTCTCAGATAATTTTTCTAATAATATGTCTCTAATTATTATTCTTTTTGATTATTTAAGCTTATATTTTCTTACTAATTCTATTGAAAACTGAAAATATATTTAATAAATATTCTTATAGTTTAAGCAGGCGTAGCCGCGTCCGGGTCCACTAGTAAGATATAAGATAAGATTGCATCGCTTTTTACTTTGTTTTGTAAATATGTGTTAAATTTGTTTTATTATGACTTAAGTATTTAGTAATAATAATTTTAGATTAAAAAAAAAACACATATCCTCAAGGACATAATAATATTTGAAATATAGATGTTTCCCCGGTCTAGTTACTAATCGTAAGTATAGAGAGTTCTACGGAAAATAAAAAGTGTGTTACTGTAGCTTCTTAGTTGATGAAGTATGAGGGAAATATTTAAACAAAATATTATTATATTATAGTTGAACAACAAACACTTTTTTCAAATATTAGTAGTAAGTTTACTAATATTTTACCCAAAGCAAAACACTTGGTCCTTAGAATCGATTTTTTAATGTTCTTCTTTTTTATGAATTCTAGCCACGTTTAGGGCGAAGATTGAGATTGCTCAGAAAATTTAAGCACGAAAAAATAACAGACCGCTGCTGAAGATAACAGAGCTGCGAATCTGTTACAATAAAAAATACGGGTTCCTCTCTCAAGTTAATAAATTCGTAAAATAAAATATAATCTAACCTACTATCAGCTATGTAAAAGAAGAAACGCGAGGAGAACGATAAATATGCATCGCTTTAAGTGTTCTTTGAATTTTAAGTGCGCTCGTATAGTAGAAAAGAAGAAAACCTCATACGATGCGATGTGAAGGATTCTGGTGGATATAGAAAATTTACTTTGTAATACTGAGTGATTTATTCATATTTTTGATGTCATTGAATGGAGTACAAAAAAAACTTTGAGAACAAATGTTTATATAATTATACTCGTATATGTAAGTATTTCATAAGTGCATGAATTTTGGAAAAATGGAAAAATATTTCAGGAAACTCATACCTGATGTAATTATATCTAGCAGCAGAACAGCTTCAGCTCGACCAGCTTTCAGCGTAAGAGTTGTATGCGTTAGGTTAACCGGGAAAGTAGGTGGTGTTATAGTTCTTATAGAGACGACGCCACTCGTAAGAGAAGACTCAAAGTATGTGGCGTAATCTAAAAAAAATGTATAAGTTTTTAATTATAACATTATTGTAACACAGTTGATAAGTGTTGTTAAATTGTAATAGTTCTTAGTTCGATTTACACTTTTACACTCTTGTAATAATAGTGATTGTAATTCTATAGTAATTGTAATAAAGTATCTGACAAAATGGGCTGTAGCGGCATTATGTTAAAATGTTGATTTTCTTGAAGATAATAAATAAATTTGTAATATTTTAGTTGTTACTTACCTCCCGTTAGTAAAATATTGGTTCCGCTATAATTCGATAATAAAATAGTGTCATGAGATATCGAACCGTTTTCAAATTTTCCACTATAGAGAATTTCATTGAAAGATTCCACTTCTTCAACTGTCGATCCTATATGAAAGAAAAAAAAGTAAATAGAAGAAAATGTGTGCAAGTTAATTAAAAAAAAAGACGAAAACCGCAATATACAATTTAAAATTTTAAATAAAAAGTTCTATACATTTTTTTTATATATATAAAAAAATAAGTAAATAATAGTGTATCCATATAGTAACTAAACAAAAATTTTTGTAGCCTCTTTTACGAAAATTGTTTACCGGCTCGGAAGACAGTTCCGCTGAGCAGAGCCAAATTTTATCCTCCTTTATTTTGTCCTTAATACAAAAAATTTAGATAAATTTTATCAAAAGATTTTTATGTTACCTGAAATGACGCCTAGGGACAACACGGACCTGGCTCGTCCCGCTTGCAATATGAGCGTTATGTGAGCGAGCTCAGATGGGATAGATGCAGTCCTCAATAGTTGCACGGTCACCACACCATTTGACAATAACGCTTCAAACGAAGACGCATGATCTGTTACGAATTATACTTAACAATTACTTCAGCCATTTAAATATAGTCTAACTATTATTTCTACGTTTGGAACTACGAAAAAACTGCTTTAAAATATTAGAAAGATTAGATTGAATTCTTACCCCCTGAAATAACTATATTAGATCCAGTGAAATTCGACAACGTAATAACATCATGGGACACGGTACCATTCTCTAATTTTCCTTCGTAAAGTACTTTGTCAAAATATTCAACGACTGCTCCGGATCCTATACAAAATATTATAAAATATAAAAAAATTGCTTAAGGGATAAATATTAATTATTTTATTCTTATCGTAAAATTTTAGAATTTCTTTTATTTTTGTTTAAATCGTACCTGAAATGACGCCTAGCGACAACACAGAGCTGGCTCGTCCCGCTTGCAATATGAGCGTTATGTAAGCGAGCTCAGATGGGATAGATGCAGTCGTCGATAGTTGCACGGTCACCACACCATTTGACAATGACGGCTCAAACAGAGACGAATGATCTGTTACGAATTAATGTTTCATTAATTTCAATATATTTACTAATATTATATTATTGAGTACTAATATTATTGAGTATAATACTTACCACCCAAAAGTAGTATGTTTGATCCGGTAAAGTTGGTTAACGTTATGGCATCATGCGATACAATGTTATTTTCTATTTGGCCATTATAAAGGATATTATCAAATTCTTCAATAACTTCAGTTTCCGATTCTGTAGGACATAAAAATTCTAGTTATCAATATTTGAGATCTAAGGAAAACTGTCTTTAAAATAAAGAAAAATATTCTTTAAAATGATAATTATAACGCAGAATTCATTTATTATGAATAACACCAGAGGAGCTATCTAAATTATATACATATTTTGTATTATGTTCATTCCATAAAGTGAGTGGCACATAAAGTCAATTATAATATAGAATATTATTTAGTAGGATTACCTACTATATATTCCTAAAGTAAAATTTACTATTATTTAAAAATTCAATTCAGTTCAATATAATTGCTTATAATAATTCTTTTAAAAACTGATGTAACGAACCTGAAACGAATTTTAACAGTAAAACAGCTCTTGCCCTTCCTGCCTCTAGAGTGACAGCAGTGTGCGATATATCGGTCGGTAAGGTAGCCGCCTCTCTAGGCAAAACAGATATTTTATCATCCAATAAGGTAGCTTCAAATATAGAAGCGTACTCTAAAAAAATATGTGCACATTATTACTGTTTTGCTTTTGTTATGCAAACTATTACTTTACTAATTATTTTATACTTTTACTTTACTTTACTAATTATTTTATACTTTACTAATTATTTTATAGCTATTATAGGTGGTATTTTATTAGTCATTCAACAAAGAAATTATTTTCGAAATATTTATTATTCTAGCTTTCAGATTCTATTTGTGCCATGTCAATAAATCTCTGAAATCTCTGAAAATCTAATCTTTGAGAGTTACGGAAACTTTATGACTATTTAGCAATTGTAATAGAACATGATTAAGTAAAAATGTATCCAAGGAAGAAGCGAGTCATTCCCAACACAAGTACCTTTGATTACTTACCGGGAAGTCTCGGCGACATAACTTTTAAAAATTTATGTAAATAAATCTGTTTTTTATTACTATTTCATATATAAAGTCAACGCGAAGTCGTAAGCGTAACTAGTTATGGGTTCGATCCCCACTCATCGATATGAAATATTTATTTAAATTTATATTTTCATTCCGCTCTGGTGTCGAGGTAAAGCCGGAAAATGGGAGTGTCTTAGCACTGAGTTCCCTCTGCCTACCCTGCTTATACGGAATACAGCAAGCTGATTTAATTTATTTAACCATTAAAATATAATAAATCTATGATACTTGGATTATATTTTTTAGTAATACATATTTTCTAAAAATTCTTACCGCCAAAAAGTTTAACATCAGAGCCATTATATCCTGTAATCGTGATAGTCTCGTGATTTACAATTCCACCCTTAACTTCTCCATTATAAAGAGCTTTATCAAAAGATTCTATAACACCCACTGATTCTATAGAATAAAAAACAATATTTAGCATCTTATTTAATTAAAATTAAGATACATTCATATATTACCTTGTAGGATTAATAATGTTTCCTTACATTAAAAGTATGAAATAGCTTCAACATTTTTGTATGTAACTGATGATAAGCAAATAGTCCATTGAAAAGTTAAACTTAGGGTTGCATTTGTTAGATTAGGAAATTTTATTTTTTAATTTGAACTTAAGTTTATGCTGACGAAATACATTAAAAAAAAATAACTTACATCCTCTGAAAAATGTACGTTAGGCCTAAAACATTTCAATGAACTAAAAGTTTTATATAAAAGTAAAATTCATAGTTATCCATAATAAAAGTCGAGTAATATTCATAATAAGTATGGATTCACAAGATATGAAAGGAAGTTAATTAATTGAAAAAAAAAATTACTGGCTTTGATTTCGTTCTTCATTCGTGAGAATAAATTACTATAAATAATTAATTAATTAATAAATAAGTAAATGCCCCCAGCTTTAACTAATAGACTTATATTTAATTTAAATAATTTGTATGGTGACACAGAATAGAAAATCAGCATTTTCATTAAGGCAATTCCTCATTTACAACGGAGCTCAAGGCGTAACGCGTAGAATCGATATAGGGAATTAAAATGTTAATGAAGGGAATAAATCCCCAAAATCTAGTAACGATATAGCCTTCATCAACGTCAGTCAGGATTAGACGGCGTCTAATTAAAACAAGGACGTTAAATAACGTACTTAAGACTAAATATTTATAAGTCTAAGTTATATGTAGTTTCTTTTTTACAGTTGTGATTTTTATAAAAAATATCAGTGTTATAGAGAAATATTAAATTTACAATTTATAATATAAAACCTTAGCATATTTGTAGCAATGGTCCAATATTTCAAATGAAATTCCTTTATCTTAGAATTCCATTTAATTGACAGGTATGACAGAACTCAATGATAATGACTCCCAATTGTAATCCTATTAGGGCTTCACAAAAAGTTTTTCAATAGGAAGTCATACCTTTTTTTGATTTAATAAGAATGCTTGAATACTTGTTATAGTGTAATAATATCCAATATGTTTAAAAAATCTTTTTTTTATTACCTATACATAATTTATAAAAAAGTATAATATATGAAATATTGAGAAAATTGTGGTATTCGTCCTTTCAATTTGTTTCAACTACATATATTCTTTTACTAAACGACTTTTTCATTTATTTATTATTTTTAAACATAAATTAGTTTAGTTTAATGATATACATTATTGTCATCAATTTTCATTGTATTAAATTGTTGCTTACCGTACGGTAATTGTAAAATAACAGTTGCAGTAGCGCCACTCGTATGCTCTCTTTCTGCTTTAACAACGATATAGATTTGCCTTTCCTCATATAATTCTTCAGGTAAATCTTTTGAGATGAATGAAACGTCGTTGTTGTCGGTATCTAGCTCGAAATACTGTGAATGTTCTGAAAAAAAAAACTAATTTTAAGTATAATTTGTACTTTAATATCTTTCTCTTGATTAAATGAATTATTTTTAGGTAAACTTTATATTTTAAAGAAATATAAAAAATGAAGGTACTATGTTATAAATAAATATAATGAAATGTAATTAAACATAAATATAATATGTATAAAGTAATTAAACAATTACCTGATTGGAATGTAAAATTAACTTGTGCGTCATATCCTTGGCGTAAGTAAATTTTGTCTTGAAGGACAAATCCCTTCTCCCTACTGTAGCTCGCCAAATAAAAAGTCTGAGAAAAAATTAGATCATCCGGAAACTCAAACTCGGTGTTACCCAAAATTTTCACAGTCGCATTTCTAGTACGTGGAGGATCATTAGTTCTATCTACATCCTAAAACACATATAAAAATTTAAATATAACTTAAGTAAACTAATCTTTCTATTAACTAACTCGTATATAAATAATACAAAAAATAAATATTACCGTAGCACTAATAGTAAGGATTATTGGTTCTGGTATTGATCTTATAAACGTATTAGTTTTCAAGATTGCTTTAAATTCTTTTGGGATCGAGGATGATTCGTCGTAAGCTATTTCAAATAATGAACTACCATGGATAGCAAAATCAATTCTTTCAGTTGTCAGATCTATATCTCTGACTAATATATCGTTAACGCAATCCGTTATCAGGAATCCTGGTGGCAATGGTGGAGCCACTGTGAATTCATAATTGCTTGCTGGCATAAATTGAGGATCATTGTTGTTTGTGTCGTTGACAGATATAGTAAATACCTAAAAGTGATAAAGAAATCCTTTATATGAAATGAAACAGAGATAGACATAAAACACGTACTATTTTGAATAGATTTAAACATATTGTAATGTAAAGAAGATTTATCTTATGATATTTTGAATAAATGCTATAGTATGTGACAAATCCCATCCATAGTTAAGTACGGTTTTAACCGCCAAAGAAAAGTGAGCGGCTAATGCTGATGCTGAGGTGGATTGGACTCCTTTAAAATACAGTAGGTATAAAAGGTATAAAATACATGAAATATCGTACCAAAAGCTGTGTCGACCCGCTTGAACATCTAAATTGTACTGTTAAAGTAAACATTAAAGCAGTTTCATTTTCTTCATAATTTTGAAAATTATCATTTGTAGAAAGTATGAGATTATTATTAACTAATTCTAATGTGACATATGGTCCAGACTTTAGGCCCTCTCCGGGAGTAATATTTGTTATTTCTGTAAATTAAATACAAGTATTAATGTTTTTCTTACATTATTCACATTAATCCATAATATAGGTACACTTATATTCAATTTGCATTCTAACCTTGGATATTTGAAGTTTGTCTTGTAGATATAATACCTCTGTGTGTGTCAATTATTGATTCACTTACAGGTGCAAACCAATTAGTTACGTTTTCGATGGAGCAAGCTAAAAAACATTACGTCGTAAAATAAAATCCACTTAAAGTATGCGAGTATCTAATAAAAATATATTTCTATCTTTAGAGTATTTTGCCTGAAATATAATCTTGCAAGATTCACATTCAAGAAAATCATCAGATAGACATAAGAGGATATTAGAAATTACTTTATAGTGCCTCATTGCACCATATTTGATATCATATATAGGCAATATAGAAAAGTACTGAAAGTACCTACCTATTGCAACATGAAGATATGCTAATACGACTACACAAAACAATATACTGTGTCGAAATGGTTCCATATTGAATATATCACCAAAATCACATTATAACGAATAAATAAGACACAACTTTTTTATTAAGTAAAACAACACTAACTTTTAAAACACTAGTAAGGCAATTAATGTAAATAAAGACGACGATTTTTATAAAATCGTATACAAAACTATCCTTGTAATGACTACAATCGTGTCTGCTTATATGAATTTATCAGATAATGTGATGACTATTATTAACTGCCAATCTATCGATTGATATCGTTGCAGGGAAATTTGATAAATTTGTTATCTTGTTTAATAAATAATTATGAGGTATGCATATCAATTACGAATTGTATCAAGCGTGTACCAGGTTAAATCTATAACATTATTTGATCTTCTTAATACCCACTTCAAACTGTTTACTCTGGTACTCCATCGTGGATGGAGGGTTGTTTTTTTACATTAAGGGAAAATTTAAAATGCTTTTTTAAATACAAAACTTTTTAAGCCATAATCGTAAAAGGGATTAATGTTATTGTTTTTTTCCATGGATATTTTACATTAAATAGTTTTTGTAGATTAATTAAAATTTTTCTTACTGGCTCTACTATTAAAGTAATGTTTTTATAGTCTTATCTATATCTAAAGTACTTGTAAAATCATGAATTTTTGATATGATATGAATGGATGAATGTGTTGATTGATATATATGAAATTGTTTAAATGGAATCTGAATTTCTTGACAAAAGAAATGACTGAATAATGTTTAATTAAAGTAAAGAAAGGATTGGAACAAATAAAATAAATAATGTGTCACTTTTTCAACACTTTTAATTGGCAGTTTAATAGTTAATATCATATGATTAAAGTAAATATTATTTAGAACACATAAGGTTTTATTTATTGGAATCTGTGGTGACCCTTAAGTATTTGTACAAATGTGGAAAGATCAATTATTTTACATTCCTACAATTTTTATATTTTCATGTCATTCAAGGACACATTAATACAAATTCCAACATACTTCAGACAAACAATAATACAAAAAGAGGGAGAAATTCAATTCCAGTCGTCAATATCGTCTACTTGCTCCATGCTACCCTGTGGTTTCCTGTTAACACTAACATTAAGTGACAAAAGCTGTTGCATCGGTAGTCTGGGTGAAAGATTTACCATACTGGCCCATTGCCCTGAACACAGCTCAGGAAACTTTAATTTCTTTAAAAAGTGACCTTCCAAATACCACGGCGACACACATGTTGGTGAATAGTCCCAAATCTTCATTTCATTTAAACGGACCCATCTAAAATAATTTTACAATTTTAATAGTTCAGTAGTCGTTCATTTCTTAAAAATAATATATATAATGAAATGACGAGTAAATTAGTGAACAATTTCACGATTTCAACAATTTATTATATTTTTATATGTTTATTTATTTATTATATATTATTATATTTCGACTTATTTGGGTTCATTAGCTTCAAAATGTATATTAAGCATTTGCAACCGTTAATAACATCACTTACGTAACTGTTAGAATATTGATTAATCATTTTAGGTTACCCAGAAAATACAATCAATGGTAATTCTGATAACCAAATTCCATTTACCGCTACAGAGATCATTTGTGAAATATTTGGGCACGAATGTTCGGATAATGAAATTATTGAGGTCGTCATGGCGCAGGGGACGGGCGTGACTGTAACGCGACGGCTGTGGGTTCGATCCCCACATACGGGGGAATGAATTGTTATTTATTAATATTTTCATTTCTTCGCTCTGGTGTGGAGGCAAACCGCGGCGTAGAGTTCCGCCACTCAACACGCAATGCCTCCAGAATTCGGCGGAAAGTGGGGAACGGAGTGTTTTAACACTATGTTCCACAAATATATTAGTTTTTTTATACATTAGATAATTAAAATACTTACGCAGAAACATAAAGTGCGTGACAATCACAATGCCAAGGGTTGTTTGAAAGTTTTACATTTGCTAACTTCGGCATGTAGTCCAGAGTACGTGACGGCAACGAGGGGAACATATTGTTGTCCAAGTATCTAAGAGAAATACAGGAAAACGATTATTTCGAAAACTTGTGTTTTCATAGAAAATTGTAATACTAATATCGGTTTAAAAATGATTTATAAAATGTTCTTTCTAAATAACTTAAATTGATTAAAATAAAAAACGCAATTTATGCACTTTACACAAAATGAATAAAATAGAACCCAAGCCAAAGAAAAAATAAATAAATAGAAAAGGTTCTAAAGTAAAGAACGAGCATCTTAACAAAGACTTCCTTTCATCTAAACAAAGACATTGCATGCTAAGCAGCAAAGCCTAATGCCGTTTATTTCCTAACCAGGTTAGGGAAAAGAAAATGGAAAATAAATACACTCTGTATTTAGTATTACATTGTTTATAAACCTATTTACAATCCAATATCAATGTTAAATTTTAAATTACAATGATCAAAAGAATCGTTTTTCTGTATTATTTATTATATTTATATTATAAATGTTAATGTAAGTTTGTTCGTTTGTTACACTTACACGCCAAAATTACTCAACCGATTATCGTGAAACTTTGTACACATATTCCTAGAGGTATTAAAAAGTAAAAAGGATATTTTTGTGACTTCGCGGGCGAAGCCGAAAATCTTTACTTACAAAGTAGTTAAATTTTTTAAAGTAGAAAACGTTTTAGAGTGTACTTCATATATCTGGTTGTCAGACAGAATAAGCGAAGTGAGATTTCGCAAGCCGTGGAAAGCTGAAATATTCAAGAATCGCAATTTGTTTTTAGATAAATCCAACTTTTCCAAGTTACTACAGTTAGTGAAAATATCGTCCGGAATGTCGGATATAGAGTTCCCCTTTAAATCCAAATTGCGAAGTTGTCTCAAATTTTGAAACTCCAGGCCAGTCAGCTAAAACAATTTTTACACATATTCACTTATTTGTATTAAATAAAATTTAATAATTTTGTTATTAAATTATATTAATAAAAAAAATATATATTTCTTTATATATATGTAGTCTTATGTGGTACCTAATTTTTATACTTTTATGTATATTTATAATCAGTGTCCACTCTAGTTTTGGCCTTTTTTAGATATATTATCTTACAAGTTCGGTAAAATTATGTTTGTTAAAAATATTTTTTTTTGATTGTCATGACACTGCCCCACTGCTTCCTCCAGATGTGTATCAAGGGGTGAGTACGGTATTTACAATATATTTGAATACTTGCATAGTAATACTTACTGTAATTAAATGATTATTTGATAAGTCCAAAAAGGTTAAGCAATGTAGATTGCAAAATAACTTCGAAGGTATATTTTCTAAATTATTTTTATCCAATAATAACGTCTCTAATGATGTTAAACTTTCAAATGCGTTCTTAGTAATATTGCTTATTTTATTATCAGATAACTTTAATATTTGGAGACTTTTCAATACAAATGTGCCATTTTCAATTTGTGAAATTTTATTTTTTGAAAGATCCAATATCAACAAAGATTTTAGACCCACGAAAGTGAAGGAAGGCATGTATATAATCTGGTTATTCGAAATATCTATAGTTTCTAAATAAGAGTTATTCACAAAGAGTCGCTCTGGTAGGGTGTATAAAAAATTATTAGATAAATCAACGTGGAATAATTTCTTTGTATATCGAAATGCTTCGCTATCGATTTCTTCTAAATAGTTTCGTTGTAAACGCCTAAAAGAAATATATTTGTTAGAGAACTGTGTGGATTAAAACTTGTGTTGTATTAAACTTGTAGAATATTTATTTATCTATTATAATATATGACATTTAAATAAAAGACACATTTCAAACATAAAATATGTTTTTATTATAAGAAGTAATTTAATTACTTTCTTTTTGTATGCTAGGAACATATGTAGGCTTAATTAGGATACTCACAAAATGCGTAAATTAACAAGGGAATCAAATATCCCCGAAGGCAGGAATTCGACGTGATTGTCAAACATATCCAATTCCGTTAGAGACCGCATCCCTTTAAATGTCGTTTTGTGCAATGTACGTAGCTTGTTTGTGCCGAGGTCTCTGAAATAAATTTAAGCAATTTTAATTATTATTTAATTTTAATAATATTTTAATAATTACATTAGTTTATATAAGACAGATTGAGACTCAAAGTAAATCTTGATGTTACTTTGACTTCATGTTACAAAATTAAACTGGGGGAGCTACAGGTTAGAAGTTTCTATAGGTATATGTACGTCACAAAGCTTGTAACGATTATTATTAATAATTTGCTGCAAATTTCTTGAAAAATCATCTTAAAATTTATTTATTTTTTATTTACATTGTATATAAGTCAGCTGGTACAATGAGATCCGGGGAAAGGGTGGTTAGGCCGGTCCTCCAGCATTTAAGCGAGCGATGTGTAACGTCACACCTACACATGCCTTTAGTACATTGACGCCATCGTGATTGTCCGAAGCTTATAGTCCACACTGAAAAATAATATAGTAACATTGAAATAATATATTTACTTTTATATTTTTCCATATCTATCCCATATCGCATATAAATGAAAATGAAAATTATAATAACTTTATAAATTTTGCTTTTTAAATGTAAAGATTTTACACGGGTGAGATTTGAATGTACTAAACATGTATTGTAATAATCAAACACGTCCCAACTGGGCCTGGTATTAGTAATATACAAAAAAACTTTGAGAGCTTTACAGGATTCGGGTGAAGCTAAGATAATGAAACTATTTAAGAGAAAAAATCAGTTTTTCTTCCTTTTTATATACGCTTCAATTTATTTATTTATGTATTCTGCTATGATTTTACAAAACTGTGAGCTTGCTATTTATTTCATAAGGGCGTTTGATTTTTATCATAAACTACATTACTTCTATCATTTGGTGTTGGGTGTATAGAAATAGGATAGGAACCTTAAGGAACTTTCAAGTTATATAACGTAACGGAAGTCTAGTTTCGGGTTCCCCCTCTATTACATGCACTATGTTCATTACATACATATCCTTAATGGTAGTAGGTAGCTACTTGCCTGGTTGTTCAATGGCTTGTAAACGTCGGTCAAGCTTACGCCAGTGAAGATCGTTAGTGCAGGCTTTGTTAGCCGGCTGACCGGGTCTTTGTCCCGTTGAAAATATCTCCAGCACGTCACAGGGTGACAGATTACATTCAGCTTGTACTGTACGAAACACTGAGGAAATCATTAATTAAGTGGGATCCCCTTTTGGAATATATCCCAGGTGAACGTGTACACCACGAATTTAAACTGGATGAATGTTAAGTTTAACATTTAAACGAAGTTAAGGTATTAGTCATTAACTCATATAATAAAGAAAGTAATATTAAATTAGGCCAGTCGGGACGCAGGGGGGTAAACTCAACTGGTAGTGGGTTCGATCCCCAGTCGAAGAAAGAAATATTATTTAAATTTATATTTCCATTTCTTTGGTGTCAATGCAAAGTGAGGCTTTGAGTTCTGCCACTCAACCTGCAAAGCCTCCAGAATTCGGCAGAAAGTGGGGAACGGAGTATCTTAACACTAGGTTCCCTCTGCATACCCTGGGATAGCTAATTAAATTTGATTATTTCATAAGTAATAGTAGACTTTTACTACGAACGAATACCTACGTTATAGATTTTCAATAATATATGTTGTATCTATGTGAAATAAATAAGCACTCAAACTCATTTTATAGTTATCTTTTAAATGTTATACAAATTTTCATGCGGGCAAGTAAATAAAAATGTGTTAAGTTATCACAACAGGCATTAATATGGAAAAACGTGATATAACAATGTTCTTCCTATTTCACTCCCAAGAGAATACATGAAGGTTAATTAAATACACGTATTTAATTAACTTCACGCTATAATCCCCACATAGCGGGGTAGGCAGAGGGAACCTAGTGTTAATACACTTCGTTACACATTTTACGCTAAATTCGAGAAGCATTACGCACTAAGTTGCGGAACTTAACGCCACGTTTTTCCTATATACGCGTATAAATTCACTCACTTCATATTTTGGTTTTCTTTCTGAAATAGACTACGAACAGTAATCTTTTTCACATGAATAATGGTATTTATTTTAAGAAACCTGCATAGTATAAGTTTTAAATAAGCTGTTGTAACGGTATTGCCTCGACTGTATAACGACATTAAACATTTATATAATTATTTAAAGGCAATTATAATGAAAGTTATATAAGACAAATTAAAGACAATATAATTTTTTATTAGATTTTCATTGCTTTGCTGCAGTAGAATGAACCAGAGGTTAATTAGGCATGACGTTATAGCATATTGGCACGAAAGAAGTAGGTTAAGAACTAGTACAGTTCTTACTTCACATATTTTTTATATATTGGGAATATATTGAAGAAATATTTTTATAATGTTTACTGTGAAATTTAAATTGTACCTGTTATCCCAGCAATTTGTGTGGCTAACAACATATATACTAAATTCATGGCGTTGTCCCGGACCACTGATCACCTCTGTACAATAATAGTAAATCGCGAAGTCTATACCATTTGTCCTTTTGTTTAACGAGAGCGTGCATTATGCAATACAACTATTCGAAAAAAAAATATGTCCCATATAACAATTTTAGTTATTAATATTTAAATGAATTTATACAAGTACATTTTTTTTTCAGCTTCAAGCTGTATCCCGCATACAGAAGGATAGGTAGATGGTGTGTAGTGTTAAGACACTGTGTTCTTTACTTTCTGCCGAATTTTCGGCGCTGTCTACACAAATACGTATATTTAATTTTATGTTGTTTAGTTTTATTTACTCTACCGTATGTACCTACCTACGCTCTGTAGATAAATATGATAGAGTCGTTTTATATATTAGTCAAATCGATATGAATTATTTTTAAAAACAACAGTACATTAACAGTAGATATTTCCATATTTTTTGATAAAACGCCCAGAAAAACCAAAAATATACGTTACATGTAAATTATTTTTTCTTTCTTTTTTTACATAATAATACTATTATTATGATTGTCTTATATAAATCATCAATCATACAATTTAATAAATTCAAAATTTATGCACGGAGTAGTTAACTTTATTAGAATTGTTGTCGGAAGATTCATTACTTGAAAACGGTTAAGTTAGGGACAGTTTAGGGAAATTACTCAACTTCTACGAACATTGCTTTTATAATAGCAAAGGTCACAGATGGTGCGTGACCTCGAACCTAAAATATGAAAACCGGTCGACTGTTTCGTTAAGAAATCTAGGGGTCCTATTATCCACATGAACAAATACTAAACAGCGTTCTCTGTATATCGAAAGTACGTACGTTATACGAGGCAAAAAAATAAAACGATCTGATTTCTAAGTTTGCAATCAATTTCTTATTATAATTCTCTATGCTGTTTTTTTCATATAAATTGTCTATCTTTATATTTGTTTCGTTTCATAAATATTAATAAATCCCTTGACTAAATATAATAAAATTCGGCAAATAAGCTTGTAAATATGAATTTTATAGTATTGGTTTAATGAAAATTATAAGCTCGCTTTATATTTTTTCAAAATTTTATTTTAATATTAAAAAAAAATACTTGTCACATGTCGTTACTCGCGATCCCCAATTTTAATACCGAGTATTAATTAACCAGTTAACTGAATTGATTGCGTCCGCCCAAGCATGGGCTTAAGCAATTTTCTTGTGTCCATACCGATAATAGATAGGAAAATAAAAGATTAGATACTTACTTACATATGTCCATAGAATAAGCAAATGAAAATTTGGTGATTTAAGAAAAACCATTTACCTCACTTTTCACCTTTTCCAATAAAATACTATTATTTTATTATCATTATTAATGATTGAAAAGAAAATATATAAATTTAAATATTATAAAAATATGGTTAACTGTTGAGATATATAACATAAAAAAAGTAAGACCAAAAATTTAAACAGAAAATTGTAAGAGCAAAACAATTTTCTGTATTTTTATTTCAAAAATACTTTCTAACACGATGGTTTGTTTTCCTTTTAAGACTTCAGTAGCCTTAGGAGTTTCAAACAAAATTGTGTCAGAGTGTAACTTTTATTCATAATTAATATTATTTGGCTTTTGCTAATTTAACCGACGAGAGCGCCATAATATATTTTAAATAAAACTGATGTTCATTTGAAATATATGTATTTCTTCAAATGAGAATCAAACCAACATCTCGTCTCGTATATAGATATATGGAGAAGAGACAACTCATCTGTCCTTCTCCATAATCTCTATTTAGCTTAGAGCTCATATATAACTAATATATAAAAATTTACATACATGACTTATTTGAGTTTCACATTGAAGGTCTATTTGTTTAGGAAAATTTCTGTAGGTGCTATATTATAATACCAAGGTGATGAGGGCGATGTAGTGGGAACGATAAATGATTTTGAATTTCGTTATGAATATATAAGAAAAACCTTTTGTGTTTATAATGATTTTCCTTCTTTTCAGCTAAGACAAAGGTTCTGTCTGATATTTGAAAGATATGTAGAAAGGACGAATGCAAGATTAGCGGATATGGATGGACGGTATTGGAACATGTGATTGAAGTGGTATATTGAGAAGTATTTTTAGTATATATCGAAGATATGAAACGGATGTGGAAAGACGTATTGTTGCTGGTACCAGAGTGAACGGTACCTTAGCTGCATTGATAAGACGGAGGGCATGTTTGCAAAGAGATATGGAGAGACCAGAGCGTTTGGCGCTCCGTCTCTGGATACTTCACTACGGATAAAGCGTGAAGCTACAAAATAATAAAAATAAATTATATTTTGTCCCTCTAAAATGTAAATGTAATTGTAAGATAAGTTTCTTGTGTACGTCAGCCTAAAAAACAGCCTTAACTACTTTCTAAAGTCATAACACCTAAATACTTAGATGATAATAATATAACATTTATGATTTATTCATGACAAAATTAATAAAAACAATTTCAACGTTAACCACCGCCTTAGTTGCAAATTATATGGCAGTTATTAACGTTAGTTATTGGTGCCTACATAGTTTTCTGAGCTTAAATAATTATGTGGAAAAAGCTTCATTGATAAATTGTCACCTGCAGGAGACTATCTCTATAATAAAATAACCAGTTTAACTTAACTGACACATACCTTAATTGGAAGCAACACGGCATTATTCATTAACCACGGCATGCACCACGGCATGGTTCAGTTAACGTAATATAAAATATTTTCTTATTTTCACCTTCTCAGTGTATCCCATATATAAAGCGTAAGCAGAACCTGGAAACATAGTGCTAGGACAGTCTGTTCCCATTAAGACACTTCCGTTCCCCACTTTTCACCGCATCCTGGGGGCATTACGAGCAGTAAGTGGTAGAACTCATCATCGCACTTTCCACCGACACTAGAGCGAAGAAATGAAAATATTTAATATTTTACTTCCTCGAGTGGGAATCGAACCCACAACCTGTGGCGTTTACAGTCACACACTTGTGTCCCTACGCTACAACTGGGCTCTAAAATAAAATATATCTATCAATCAATAATAAAATATTCAATAATGTAGCACGTACTGAAAGCTTACTGATAAAAGCATTCAGAATTGTAATCGCTTGTTTAACGTAATTTGTAAAATAATTAATTTTCTTAGTACATTTTCATTATTTCTTACTCCGGGCATGATTTGCCTATTAATCACATAGTCAGCCTTTGGTAAACTGTATTGACTTTGTAAATGGTTCGATTACCATTTCATTAAAACGAATTCAAAGAAATAAAATTACCTTTTTGCCAAATAGCTTTCTTCAAGCTATTCATCATCATGTCTCATCACTCCTGTATTTGGCTTCCTTTATATTGTACTTTAATTTTCAGCTTATTATGTAAATTTTGAAGGAAATTTAGTTTTAAGGGTTTCGTACTTCATATAGAAAAACGAAACCTGAATAGGATCACTTTGTTGTTCGTCTGTCCGACTGTTAAGATTATTTATCTCAAGATAGGGTGGAGGTGTCAAGCTGAAATTATTATCAAATATACAAGTCTAGGGTATATTATAGCTCAGACAAAATCAAGTTTCTAGGTCAATGAAATCAAAAGATATTGTATGAAATTCGCCGCATAATCAAAACCCATACGGTACTAAACTACAAAATTTGGCAAAAAATGAGAGCTTACAATACAAATATAAGGAAAATCTGAAAAGTGTCAATTTATATTTGTTTTATAGAAAAAAAAATATAAATGATACTTCCCGTTGACCTACAATCCTGAAATTTGTACGAAATCCTTATTGGACGAGTCCGACTGGCACTTGACCGATTTTATTTAATATTTATTCACGAAAATGTATTCCAATCACGTTTCGTTTAGCAAACGACTAATATAGATAATACACTGTATACAAATTAATCAACTTTGTCGCATTGAGTTGACATGACAAAAATAACCAAAATAAATGGTATTTATAAATTTTATAAATTAATTGTGTATAATTTATAGTATTCCAATGGTAAAACTAATCTTTGCTAATATTATAAAGTGGAAGGTTTTATTTAGTTGAAAGAGATAATCTCGGGAAGTACTGGTTCGAATTAAAAAATCTTTTGATGATGATTGATTGATGATTCCATTTATTGAGGCTATAGGCTATATTACATAACCACTTTGCCTATGGTCAAAGTTACGGCCACCTAGTATGTGTCACGTGCCATACACATCTCTTAGCTATTTCAAATTAAACACACGGGGGAAGCCGCAGGTAAAAACTAGTATATAACACCTGCATTGTAGGTACTAGGTACAATTATTTTATGCCTAAAGTATATTATAAGTTTCCTGTACCTATTATTGCATTTTTAATAAAATATTGATATATAAAATAGCATTAAACTTGAAATAATACTGTCCTTGTCGTTAGTGAACAATTAGCGTGATAACGTTAAATACTGTAACATTCATATTTGATATCTTGTTAGAGTTAAAGTTGTCATGTTAATATAATATATATCCATGTTTATATACTTATATAACCATAATAAAAAAAATCAGCTTCACGCTGTATCCCGCACACAGCGGGGTAGGCAGAGGGAACCTAGTGTTAAAATACTCCGTTCCCCATTTCTCGTCGCGTTTTTGAGCGAAGAAATGAAAATATATTTTTTTCATTTCCTAGACTGAGGATCGAACCCACAACTAGTCGCACTTACAGTCCCACACTTGTGCCTCTGCGCTACAACTGGCCTTGTATATGACTATAATATTATTTTTTATATGCTCCACTGATACAGTTTTATATTTAAAATAATATTATTTTTTGTATATATAATTATTTTGCGCCCGGAATAAGCAGACAAAATTTAAAGTTATTCAGAAGTAACGTTGCTATTGAGCTCGACAACCGTACTTTCATAATTAGACTATGCGAACGGAACTTTATAAATATAAATGAGGTAGTTGGGGAGTGTTTCGTTGTTCACACAAAGATTGTAAGTTTTACTTATTCTTGGGAGAAACAATTTTCACCAAAATGATGAGCAAATGGATTCGGTTGCCTCTCAATGAAATTTATATACTGTTTAATATCGTTCTCATAAGGCAAAGTTACTCTAAAATTGAACTATTTTTTACTTTGAAATAAGACGAAAATATAAAGAAAGAAGACGTCGTAACTCAAAGTTCGCTCTGCTTACTCTACCGCACGATACGCGGAAAAAAACTGAAGCTAAATAGAAAATGTAACTGAAATACATTTTGTTACTCTTGACAAAAAATTAAAAAAAAATGACTACGAAGTCTATGTTTATTCTATGTTTAATAAATAAAAGCTTAGTCTATGTTTAATAAATAAAAAATATTTTGATGTCTATAGGAAAGTTTCATATAAAGATAGAGCAGGAGAACATAAAGATTATATTTTCCTGTGGTCCATTAATTTTATCTTGTCCCGCATGCAGGGAAGCCGTTCTATTAACGGAAGTGCCCTGAAACGATGAAGATTTCAACAAATCTCCTAAAATGATACCTTCACCTACCTTCTTCGAAATCAGGGCCTTATTTATAAACTATAGTTTGCTATAGCAATAGGTTTGCCCTCAACTGTATAGTGTAACAGAATTTATAGCGACATTACAGTCTAGTAAATGTAACTGGACGCCATTGAAACTTAAACCTAGATTTATTAGCGTAACAGATCCAAGAATAATATAATATATTTGCGTTGGTATGTCTACTTGGATTTTTTTTAAGATCACTTCTTTTTTTACACACACAGTATAGACAGAAAACACTTTATGATACATATAGAACTCCTGCCTAAATACTTATTTGTACTCGTATGAATATTTTACGTTAATGAAACTGGAATTTCTTTCATATTTACCGAGTTGATAATTATTTTTAAGCTTTTACTAAGAGCTAAATGCTACGGTTACAACATTTCTCTTTCAGTTCATCGACCAAAATTTAATTCTATAAACATAATTTGTTTCCTTTGTTTGATAAATTATTTGGATAATTATTCTCCACCTCAATGCTGTAGTTTCGATGGTCAAGTGAGGAAGAGGGATTCTTCGTCATCATATTCTCATATTTTCATATAAATATATCAACCTAGTATTAGAGGTCATACAAATACAAACTAATAAATAAATACATAATACTAGAGACAACACAGAGCTCGGCATCCATATAGCTTTAGATTTCCAATTCGAGAAGTATAAGTAAAGTCGAGAATGACGCATTTTTCGAAGATTGAACTTGGCTTTTATTGCATATTTACGTTTTTAGCGATAAATAATAATGGTGTAAAAATTTAAACAAACCAAAGTAAATTATAAAAATGAAACAAAAAAACTATAAAATTATTTGTTATTATATTTTTTAAAAAATTTTGCTTGTATTACCTCTAATATTAATTAATAAATTAATTATTTTTAAAATTATTAATTTAAATACTTATTATTATTGGAAAAATATTTGGGAAAAATATCCAAGTGCAGGGTGGGTGTCCGCCGAGCGCGCATTCGTCTATGAACGAGCGTAGCTACCTTACGTCTCTCGCACCTACGCTCCTGAAACTTTCATACGCGGCTTAATACTATACATTATAGAATATAGAACGGAAGTGCAGCTATTAATAAATTTTATTATAGAATAAATTACATTTATTAGATTTATTACTGATAAAAAACATTTGTATCATAATAAACAAAAGTGATAAAAAGTTTTGGTGTTTTACTTAAATTAATAGTGTCAGTGACAAAAAATCCAAAAAAAGTAAAATAAAAATTTTAAAGAGGCACACCTAATAAATTAATTGACTAGTTTTAATATTTCTGAATGCATAATGACAACTTTGGTAACAGGAACGGGCGTGTTAATCGTTTTACAAACAAATGGTAAGGCGAGTGTCGTAAAGTGTTTCGTGTGTGCCCAGTCATTAGCAGAATGAAAAAAGGTCTCGACCGATAAAGAGTAAAGGAATTTTATTAAAAATCACCACCGATTTCCAGAATATAGTCACCAAGATGGATACCAGGCAAGTTGTTTTTGCATTATTTAATATATAACATTAAATATAGCATATATGTAGGTATACATACTTACGTAGACATACTGTTATATTATATTTATATATTGGTTGCGCCAACGCAAAATATATTTTATATTAGAAGCTCACAAGCTCAAAAGGATTTATTCAATGGCCGTGACGTGTTAACTATATCTCAGAGTGCAATGTCTATTTATCTTGGAATTACAGTCATTATAGACTTACAGTGTTATGATTTCGCGAAACTGGAATAAGTGGTTTTTGTTTTTTTAATACATGCTATAGTATTTGGCGTTGTTTGTCTGTACTTGTGTAGAATAATGAATAAATACAATATAATATGTATGCATTAATATAATATTGCAAAAGTTGAAAAAACTAATATTTCTTTTTTATAGTGCTAATAATATCTATTAAAAGAAAGTCTCAACTAAATAAAAATTAATATACGTATTTATTCTATTGAGTTTACTAATAGATTTTACATGAGAACAAAAAAATCTCAACTCATGTATTTTATTAGGCCTGTATGAAGAAAAATCAATAAAGAATATCTTAGGGTACTACTAACGAAGCATTACCATTATTTGTTTTATTTAAGATATAGCTTGCAAGCAGTAAGATACTTACGCTTATTTGAATTCTCTAATACAATATACACAACCTTGTATCTTTTAACCGATTTCAAATAATTGCTCTAATTATTAAGTCTACGTATAGCAATTAATTACGTAATTAGGGGGAAAGCTAAAAAAAATGATAATATATATGTCCATATGTCTTATTAGGTAGTTCCAAAATAACTTTTCGTAAGCTTTTAATATCTGCCATGTTGGTCTTAGAATGACGTCACACAGGCTTGTTATAAACGTAAAATTTCAGCTTATTTTGCTTTTATAGTTTCAAAATTCTATTTCACAATTATATTGCTGAATATCGTAGTGTTATTGAAACTAATTAACTTAATTATTTATAATATTATATATCTATTATATATAATATTTTATATCAATGAGATTATTAAAACGATTAAGTATTATATATAACAAATTTAAACTTCTACACACTTCTACAATTTTAACAACAAATAGCTCTAGGTAACAGTTCTAATTTAAGCTTAGGTTTGGGCGGCCTCTACATAAGTTAGTATTCACCGTGTGAATAATTTAGTTAAAGTGCTAATCAAAGCGGTATTTAATTACTTAAAACTTAGAGAAAGCACGAAGAAAAGTCAATTTACTTTATAACTTTAATTTTCCAAGTTAAATTAAAGATGTGTTTGCAGATTAACCAAAGAATAATATAACGATATAAGTATTTTCAGTTAAATAAACTTAAGTTTTAGTGAAGACGAAAGATTATTTATTTTACTTTATGATACTATTCTAAAATACTAGACGCTGACCTCCTTCCTATGCTCTTGGGATAGGATAATATTTAATGAAGTTGACTAAAAATTTTTTTTCAATATACTAGGGCACAAAAGTGTAACTGTTACGCGAATGCTATGGGTACGATTCCCACTCAAGGGAATGAATTATTATTTATTAATATTTTCATTTTTTCGCTCTGGTACCAAATTCGTCGTAAAGTGAGAAACGGAGTGATTTAACACTTGGTTCCCTCTGTTTACCCTGATATATGTGTCAAGCTGAAAAAAATATAGTAGAGAGAAATTTTGGAAATCCACATATATGTTTACAGATAAATATATAAACAAGGGGTAACGTTAATCTATTATTCAGATACGCATAATGACACTATATCCCTTTCTTGATAGGCGGAGATGGAGTGCCTAGCGCTACGATAAACGTAGAGCCTCCTTCCGGGTGTTCTAAGTGGTACTTGATCGACCAGTAATAGTTATATGTATAATGTTATTTATTTATAATGAATTTTATATTTTTTTAAGGTTTTTAAAGGTAAAAACGGAACCTTAATAGAATAGTTTTATTGTCCGTTTGTCTGTCGCAGCATTTACGCTTCGATTTTGGTCCATTTTGAATGAAATTCGCCACTTGAATAATATAGAGCACTTCCCGTAGACCTACAGTTTCTATAAAAGTAAATTTAGCAGAAAATGAAAATTTACAATTTAAATAATGGAAAAAATCCATTTAAAAAGTAAAAAATTATTGATATCTCATAGAAAAATAGCATTACAAATATAATATAAAATCACAAACTTTATATAAATCGAATATTTTTTCTTAGGTGAAATGTTAATGTTATTTATGTATGGATGTATCGTATATATGTTAATAAATCATGTTTTTTCACATGTTTTTTTTTAAACCAAATGTTACACAACTGTATATTTCTTTTAACTTTTCTACTATACATTTTTATTCTACGTAGCGTGTAAAAGAAACACATTACGATTTTTTCTATCGTATCATCAGTACAAAGAGAGCATCGTTTATTTTCTTACCGGTAGCTACCAGAATGCTATTAGACTACTTAGACTACTTACAATCTAAAAAATATTTTCTAAATATACTTTACATATAAATTGTTTTAAACTATCCTACCTAATGGTGTAATTTTCACTTATAGTTAAAAATAGATTTCAGGTTTTGGGAACTATAAGTCAATAACTAATAATTTTAACTGTTTAAATATAGTTAGTTTATTGTAAGCGCATGCTGCAATACCACGGTTAGGAAAGAATAATATTGGGGGTTCAAATCCACTACGCTGAAATTTAAAAAAAAATAATAGTTTTTAGAAATTATTATGTATGTTTTTGTCAATGATTTTCTTCCTCAAAGTTAACGTAATTATAATTATCATAGAATATTCAGAAATTCATGGATATTATATTATTTACAGCTTTCTAAAATGTCAAAGGAAATGCTGTTCGTTGTTATAATATTTATTTATGATATGCTCAGGCTTAAATATTAAATTTATGAACCTTCCTACTGGCTGACTGCTGTTATCGTCTATATGATTTTATTCAAATTCTTCGTAACCAGAACAAACTTAGGGCAATAACTTTGAAACTGATAAAGTAATATTCAGAAATAGTTTTTCACTTTACTGCTATGAATAGAAGGAAAAAATATAATTTATTATTTAGTATCTGGTTGAAAATATTATTACAAGCTTTAGGTTAGCTTTAGGTATTGACCAGAATTTTTTATACAACATCGGAAATACAAGATAAGAGTGATGAAAATTATTAATATTCCTTAATTTTATTTAACTTAAACTTGTATTATTATTACAAAAAAAAGGAAATGTTATTATTTTCTTTATAATAAATGTCAATTATTTCCTTTATATGTACTCAAATAATGTTAAACAATATATGAAATTTCTAAAACGTAGGCATTGCGAGATATGACCAGGAATCAATTTGCAACATTATAACATTAATAACTCATGAATATGGAATATAACACATTAAATTAAAATAAATGATAGGGTTAGTAAGTTGAATGAAGTGACACAAAATGCTGATTCATTAGGTTGTAATATGTGCCTTACCCTCGTCCGACATTTATACAAGTACAAGTAGAATTATCATTTTTGCAAATGGAACTAACAACAGGAGTATGGAAAACAAATAAACAAAGTACAATACATTAACGCTTATAATGAACGATTTACATTAGATTTTACAAAAAGTCATTATTGTCATAACAAATGAGAGTATCAGTTTCACGCTGTTTCCCGCACACAGCAGGGTAAGCAGAGAGAAGCTTGCGTTAAGCCAATCCATTCCCCATTTTCCGCCGAATTCTGGAAGCATTGCCCGCTAAGTGGTGGAACTCAACACCACGCTTGGCCTAGACACCAGACCGAAGAAATTAAATATTTCATTTCCTCGAATGCATCGAGCCCACAGTTGACAACCACACCCTTGTGCTCCTGCTCCATGACTGGCCTCAGAAATACAAGTGAGAGCATATTATACATGACCATTGAACATACAATATGTAAAAATATTCTATTCTATTCAATTCTTTATTAACGTTCACGTAAAACTCATGAATTTAATCTTGAATTGGCTACTAATAGTAGTAATAGTTATTTTTCAATCACCATTTTCCAATTCCATTTAATTCATTTCTTATGTTATCTGGTTCTATTTTTTATATTTGAAATTGAAACCATCTGTGTGCTAAATTATATTTTGACTTGATAATCTGAAAAAAGAAGCGAAGCATGTCATTATGTTAGAGCCAACATTTCGATAAATTACACATTAAAAGAAATAGGGTAAATAATCCCTACAAAAAAATATTGTTTGATTTAGTATCATATCTAAAAGTAGGCATGCTGTCTGACCACCCTGCAATTTCCTTCTTTCATTATACTTTGTGCCGTGTATTTTACAGTCGTTTCATTATCTTAATATTGTTTTTCTTAGCAATTTTCTTTGAATTTCTCTCAAGACGCCATTTATAATTTGTTTTTCTATTTAGGTCTATTTTACAATTCGCATATTGACTTTTTCAATTTAAATATTTTTCATACTATTTTCTTTAAGTCCCGAAAATCCGTACTTTTCCTAGAACTTGCACAGCCAAAGGTCAAACCATAGTATAATGCCAGTCACAGTTCTTTTTTGGTCCGATCTCAGTCTGGTAAAGTATTCTTATACGAGAAACAATGAGAGCATGATATTATCGTTCCGGTCAAGTTCCAGTTCAATCACATTCCGGCAACGATCCTTCTCAAAGAATATATATAGAGTATCATATAGAGTCATATAAAGTGTAGTACAGTCCTAAAAAATATAGAATTGAAAGCTATTGAATGAATATCTTAAAAAATAAAATCAAATCAGCTTCATACTGTATCCCTCACACGGCAGGGTAGGCAGAGGAAACCGTTCTCCACTTTCCGCTAAATTCTAGAGGCATTGTGTCATGACTGGCGGAACTCAATTCCACGCTTTGCCTCGACACCAAAGCAAAGAAATGGAAATATAAATTTAAATAAATATTTCATCTCCTCGAGTGGGGATCGAACCCACATCCAGTTGGTTTTACAGTCACACTTTATGCCATTCCCCACGACTAGCCACCAATTAAATTAGTATCTTAGATTGAAAAAATCATATTATTTCTAAAGAACAAATACAAACGTTCGGTAGAAGATGTACGCACAGTAGAAAGACAATGTAGGAGTTAATAATGGCTGTATTTTATTTGCTGCTAGCGACGGTTACTGCTAATAAAATAGATTTTGGTGTGTGACGCATGTTCAGTTTAATCTGAAAAAATACGTTTGTGTTCGAGGAAATAGTATACAATATGTAAATACTGTTTCGGTATTGTAGCGATAAATGACCCTATGTTCTCTGTTTTCTTATGGACGATACGGAGAAAACTGCAATAAAAAG